>OZ017741.1:245422990-246022990 GCA_963969285.1 Odontomyia ornata | reverse complement strand
CTGTAACCAGTGGTTTTTGTTTTGTATTGAATTGGGTATACCCGGAGTTATGTCTGTAATTGACATAACTACGGCGTCTACGGAGTTGGTATAGTGACTAGCTTCCAGGGTTGTCTTGTCATCCTTGGTGGAACATCCAGAAGGAATAGTGATAGTGCCGACTCCTTGAATGTTGTGTTGTGAGAGCCGTTTCTCACAAATGACACTAATGGTAGTTGCCTCCTTCAAAGCGTAAATCCAGGAGTTGCTCGTTGACAATTGTGTCCACCTATCTATGCGATCTGTGAATTTTTTGACGGATCGGCCAAGTTTACAGATCCAGTTGGAATTCCCAAACATCGAGCATAGAGACATCAGATTTTGGTAATTGATCGGATAGTATTGATCTCTTCGAAGGTTAGTTAGTGCATACGGAGCGGTTGGATTTACGATGAGGAATGTTTCATCCTTTATGATAGGTACCGGTATGACTGATAGTAGCTCATACTTCATATCTGCGAACAATGGGATTCGTATTCGAAATATGATCTGATTTAGAACCGCTCTTCCTTCAATGGATAACAATCCATATATGCGTATTAAGTTGTCAGTCTCTGAGGGCGGTCGAAGATGAGATGGTACATGCTCCTTGACCAGTTGTAGCTGTTGCTGCAGTTGGGTTGGTGAAACAAGCATTGGATTTACTTTTCCATGCTGCGTGTCTGTTAAGACGTTGATGAGGAGCGCCTGGGTATGTTGTAGGTTGGATATTGCTAAGATCAGTCGTATCGATAGAGAATTAAAAATTTCTAGTAATCTTTGACTATCCGCTGCTCTGTTTATTTGATTTACTGCATCCATGGTTGTATTCAGGTAAAGGTAAAACTGTTGCAGCTGCCGTGAGGTCGTCCCTGTGGATTTTCGAATGAGATTGGTTGTAGAGTCGATGATGGATGCCTGGTTTTTTATCAGGTCGAGGAGGTGGTTATCGTTGGTGTTCAGCTCATTAATAATGTTTGACATCTGTTCGGCGTATCGCGAGTCGAGGACGCCAAACAGAGAGTAAGCGACGTTCCCAACAATATCTAAAGGTGATAGCTTTGTTCTAGATGGTGGTACTTGATTGAGCAACTTGTTATTATTATTTAGTTTAATCAGCGTTGTCATAAAGTGATCGATCGTTTCTAGACATGCTGTGTGGTCGAGCAAACGATTGCAGAACTTCCTAAGCTGATCTGTCCCGTTGGTTACAAGATTGCATTCCGTCCAGTAGGGCTTTATGTCGTAGTATGCAATCATATTCCATTCGTCAGTGATCAAGGATGCTGAACCCAACTTTTCAAAATAAATCCCAGGTTGTGTTTTGAACGGCGTAATTTTGACTTCAGTTGTGCCTTGTATTGGGAGCATCAGGCACAATACCAATTGTGTCGACGGTAATGACGGTACCCTTTTTTGCTTCTTTTGAGTAGATAACGTGGGATGCTTTTCGACGGCTGGCTCAGCAATCGTATCGTTTAATGTCTCATTTGCCATGATATTGCTGTGAGTGTCGACAGGCAGCGGGGCCAGTTCCTGAATGGGACGTTTGAAAACTCCCGTTACTGTTTTGACCTCAACAACTCTTACTTTTCTATCTTTGCCTGTGAATGTATTCAGGACACGTGCCAGAGGCCAGCTATATGGGTGACTATTGTCTTCTTTAATGACCACCATTGTGCCAGGTTTCACGTTCTCAGTCGGAGATCTCCATTTGTTTCTTTGTTGGAGCTCGCTTAAATACTCCTTACTCCATCGTTGCCAGAAGTCATTTTTTATCCGCTTTAGCTCCTTGGACGTTTCAACTAGCGATTGTCCTAATGGTTGAGCATGAGGATCAATAGATGCATTAAGTGGTCCATCTATCAAGAAATGACCAGGTGTAAGCGCTGAAAGGTCATTTGGGTTATTCGATACCGGAATCAGGGGCCTTGAGTTCAGTAAAGCTTCAATATCCGCTGTGATTGTTGTGAGCTCTTCGTAGGTGATTGGTCCAGAAACAGTTTTATAGAATAATTCCCTTGCAGATTTTACCGCAGCGTCCCATAATCCCCCGAAATGCGGGGTTCGTGGTGGAATAAATTTAAAATTGATCCGCCGTTCTGCTGCGAAATTGGTTATGGTTTGTGCCGCTTCGTTGCTATTCAAGGTGTTCGTCATTTCGTTCAATTTATTGTTCGCCCCGACGAAGTTCGTTGCGTTGTCGCAGTAAATAGTCTCGCAGTAGCCACGCCTGCTAGTGAATCGTCTGAGCGCCATAATGAAAGCTTCATTGGTGAGGTTCTTCACAACTTCTAAGTAGACCGCTTTGGTTGCGAAACAGCAAAACACGGCTATATAAGCCTTCTGCGGAGCCTTCCCTCGTATTTCCAATCGAACGTAGAATGGACCACAAAAGTCAACACCAGTTTTGAGGAACGGACGAGCTGGCTGCACTCTGTCCTTGGGTAGATCACCCATGACCTGCTCGAAGAGTTTGGGTTTCAATCTGGAGCATAGAACGCAGTTCTGTACAATCGATCTTGCTATTGTTTTGCCGTTGAGTGGCCAGTATCTTTGACGCGTGATTGCTATTAACGCCTGCGGTCCTACATGACTATTTTCCATGTGTATCCGTATCATAATCATTTTGGTGATGTCATGTTGTTTTGGGAGCAATATGGGATGCTTGGCTTCGTATGAGAGATCTGCATTATCCAGTCTGCCTCCCACTCTAATGAGATTTCGTTCATCAAGGAATGGTGTCAAACTGCTTATGGCACTTCTGCTATCAACGCCTTTGTGTGTAAGAAGGTCCTTTATCTCTTCAGAGAAAGCTGTCGCGTGTACTCCTCGCAAGATTGTTTCCATGGCTTCCTCTAGCTCCAACACTGTGAGCTCTCCTTTGCGGGTGATTAAACTTTAGGTGCTGACGTTGTTGATGAACCGGAGGTAAAAAGCAACGGTCCTTTTGATTCGGATTATTGAGCTGAGGTGTGTGAGTGAATCAACGAAAAAAAGGGTTCCTTAAGGTGATTGGTAGTGCCATTTTTGGTTGTCTCATTTCAAGAGTGACGTCTAAGGATATCTCGGTTTTTGGCCATGCCGTTTCCTTGCCGTGTAGAAATAATGGCCCATAAAACCACTGTTGGCAGTTGTTAAATTTTTTGGGTGAAGTTCCTCGAGATATCAAGTCTGCAGGGTTCTGTTTGGATGGCACATGTCTCCATAAATTGGCTTCTGCAACCTCTTGGATAGCAGCAACTCGATTCACTACAAACTTTTGCATCGCAGAAGCTGGTGTTCGTAGCCACGCCAAGACGATCTTCGGATCAGTCCAGAGGCAGACACGTTCTCTCCATTTTAAATCCTTGCAGACTCGTGCCATCAAGCTACATCCCAGCTTTGCAGCACAAAGTTCTAGGCGTGGTACTGTTGTTGGTTTCAGCGGAGCTATTCTTGATTTCGCACACAGAAGCCTTACCACTATTGTACCGTCTGCTGCGGTAGTGCGTATGTAAATTGCGGCTCAATATGCTTTCTCTGAGGCGTCACAAAATACATGCATTTCTTTAGTGCGTGCTACTCTGTGTGCGGCGATATGACGCTGTATTCGTATTGTATCGAGTGCCTTTAAGCTTTGGCTAAATTGAGCCCACTCGTACTGTAAATTGTCGGGTACCACGTCATCCCAATCAAGCTTTAAGTCCCATAGTTTTTGGAGTATTAACTTTGCCATAACCGTGACTGGGCCCAGCAGTCCCAATGGATCGAATATGTGCGCGACATCCGATAATATTATGCGCTTTGTATATCGTTCCACCTCATTATACGATAGAGTAATTCGAAATGCATCCACCTGAGGTAGCCATGCAAGGCCTAGGGCGTTGACTTCATGTTCCTTATTATCGGAGAGTTCGAATTTTACTGCTCTATCCTCCATAGGTATATTTTTCGTAGGTGCTTCATGATTTGAACACCATTTTCTCAACTTAAATCCGCCGGTTGCTAGGATTTCTACGATCTGCTTCTGTTTCTCTAGCAACTCTATAATGCTGTCTGCCCCAAACATGGCGTCGTCCACATACATGTTTTCTCTAATTGCCTCAGCACCCAATGGGTTTTGTCTCTCGAATGATTTGGCTAAAGTGTGAAGACATTTGATGGCTAGATAAGGCGCCGAAGTCATTCCATAAGTGACAGTGTTGAGCTGGAAATATCTTAGGACGTCTTGTGGATTCTCTCTCAACATTATCATCTGGACCTTCCGATCTTCGTCGGCTACTTGGACTTGCCTGTACATTTTTTCGATGTCGGCCGTGCAGACATACCGAGTCATCCGGAATCGCAGCAGGACTGACATAATGTCTTCTTGTATTTTGGGGCCAGTGTGCAATATATCATTTAAGGAAATGTTGGTCGATGTTTTGACGGATGCATCGAATACTACCCTTAATTTGGTAGTATCGCTGTCCGGCTTAAGAACTGAGTGATGTGGTAGGAAGCAATGTGGTCCAGATATGCGCTTAAAATTGATCTCAGTCATGTACCCTAATCTTGCATAGTTTCTCATGAAATCGCAATATTCTTCCTTGAGGCTCGGGGACTTCAGGAGTTTTCGTTCGATGGAAGCGAATCGGCAAAGTGCTAGCTCTTTTGACTCTCCTAGAGTTGATGGGTCCTCGGAGAACGGAAGTCTTACAACAAAACGGCCCGATTCTGTTCGTTTGGTGGTTTCTTTGAAAAACCTTTTACATTTCCTCTCTTCGGTTGTTTGTGAAGGAGAATCTTCAATCGTCTCGAGTTGCCAAAATCGCTCGCTTTGTGCGTTTATGTCGACAGATTCTTGAGTGCATATGTAGCACGATGCTGTATCATGCTCCTGCTGATGGCTGATTCTTCCACCGATAACCCAACCAAATGTTGTACTTTGCAAAATAGGAAGACGTTTTCCAAGATTTATGCGCTCGCTTTTAACGATATCGTAATAATGTTCAGCTCCGATCAAGATATCGATTGAACCCGGTTTAGAGAAGTGTTGATCAGCTAATTTGACGTTGGCAGGTATGCCCCATGTACTTGTGTCCAAATATCTTGAAGGCTGGTTTGTGGTAATTTGTGATAAAATGAATGCCTCAAGCTGCACGGCATACGTTCACTTCTTGGAACGAATACAGATCGAAGTTCTTCTCACAGCTGTATCTGTGGTACGGCCAACACCCTGGATGTTGATGGGGCAGACAACACCCTTCCTTTGACGCTTCTTGGCGAGCTTTTCTGTTATGCAGTTTATTTGCGACCCTGAGTCCAATACTGCTAGTTGATCACCAAATCAAGTATAATTGTCACGAATTCCAATGGGCGACGCTGTAAGTTTAGCCGACCGGATGAATCACCCAGTCAAACAACAACTTCTACCCAGTAATTCTGCGACCGATGAAATTTGGAATTGCACAAACGCTAATTGCAAAAGATTTCTTCTGACAACAGGTGAAAACACCAATTGTAGGGATCAATATACAATCCCGTTTGTAGCAATCCTGATATTCTGCTAAAATAACGTCCCACAGCAGCCTCACTGCAGGCAAAATTAAAAGGCTTGGTCCACGCTTTCCAGCAAAATACCTAACGTTTATTCGAAACAATTACTTTTATAACAAAATTTTGCTTACTTGACTAAATGACTAGACTAGATACATGTTGTGTATTATTCTCATCTCAAGCCAAAACATTCGTTCGTTCATAGACAATTGTTTGCACGTAATTTGATGATTTGGAATGTCTTCGCGAACGAATGTGCACTTGAAATGACAATGCATTACGCTTAAAATGCTTGCATACATAGATTTTCCCGTCTTGGGAATCTGCTCGTGAGAATTTTGTGTTTGTGAAAATAATGGAATACTTTTTGCTTAGTTCGAGTTACAATTTAATTTATGGTGAAATGTATTAATGATTGAGAGTTAATGAATTATGTTTTTTTTTTGGGAAATTTAGAAAATCTTAACAGTTGTCTTTGTACTTCTTAAGTCTCCACTCTGTGATTTTTTTTTCATATTTTTCGGGTCAAATCGTGAGGGGGGACACAAAATTTTCGTACATTTCCCCTTCCCCTGCACCCCTCAAAGCAAAATTTGTCATTTTAAGACCTGTTTTGAAAACTTCTAATCAAGATCTTTCATTTGATGCCCATATTGCCTACATGCGATGAAATTCTGTTTCAATTCCCTTAAGCACCTTATAAATTTTTTTTTGTGGCAAAACTTTGAACAGGGCGTCGCTTTGGATCTACCTACAAAATCTTATATTTCTAGCTTACGTAGTTTGCGATAAAAAGTGGTGTAACACACGGACGGACGAACGGACGGACGGACAGACAGGACGCGATTTTAGTAAGGTTTAGTAACATGATTTTACAAAACTTTAAAAATTAATATGACCACGAATAAAACAAACAATGTAAATGATTACATTTTGTGTTATAAAAATAAATAAAAGAAAAAGGTAAGTGTACCCAAAGGTAGGTGGAGATGGTAAGTAAGCAATTGAAGTTGTGAATGAGAGACGGGCGGTACGGCTGGAACTTGCAACTGATGTTTGGCTAGGCAGTCATCTTTCGACCATTTTGGTTATTTCCGCTTTCATATTGGGCCATGCAAAGCGTTTGCATAACTGCTTTACTATTACTCTCTTTGGTGATAAAAGGTCTCAATTTCTTCATTGAAACGTCGCAAATAATAGCTCTGGTTGAAATCGGTAAGTTCACCGCCTTCAGTTGAAGCTTTGGATCACGTTGGAAGCTCTGGATTGCTTTTCTGACTACTGCTAATTCATCAAAGTTGATTGGTTCCCCGTCGGGGAAAAGCCGGTTGACAGGAATCCTCTTGGAGCATTCTTTTGGGAGTGCCGCCCTATGGAGATTGAGGTTCTTCCTGGGATGACAGGTAACGAACCTGACTGAATCTGGACTAGGCTTTGGATAATGAACTGGAATTGATGGTTTGGGCTGGTGGATATGATGGTTTGAACTTAATTGCTTTTCATGGTAGCACCGAGGTGGCACTCGTGAGGAAACAGCTCCGTCCCGGTTAAACCATTGCAGACCTCAGAGTACGTTCGAAATTCGCACCATTGGGTTGATGAGGTTCGGTTGAGATGCACTTCCGATTAGCACTGGTCTGGCTTGGAGAACTTATCCTCATAAGGGCTTGTGGCAATTCTTTCATGGCCTCCCTGCTCTACAAAGATAGCCATGGGACCAAAAAGACGAATACACACACGAACGAAGATAGCGGCTCCGAGGGGGACCTAATCAAACTGGAGCAATCTCAATTAAAAAACGTTAACATAGATCCACAAAAAAAGCTTGCTTTGTTTTTATAAATTTTATAATGATTGATGAAACGAAGTGCATTTTAATCTGAGGACAATTTCGACCCATCACCCATTCTAATAGTTCCGTTGGATTTATCTGGTATAATTATGATGGTTCTTCAGTAAACTACAGTGAATAAACAAATAAACAATGGTTAAGTTAATGTATTCTTTCAACAAATGACTTATACCACAAGAGTCTGGGTTTGATTGTGCTTCACTTCGCCTGGAATCCAGCTTCACCTTTTCTAACTACTGTAGAATAGGCTCAATCTTTTCCGCAGTGTCTAGCGGTTGCAATATGAGATCGTATTCGCACAATTTCTCAGCCATAAGTTACTAGAAGCCTCAGCATCAACACAAGGTTCTCACGCGAATCGTTAAGTAACTTGAATATGCAGAAGTCGTGGTCGCAAATACACCATCATCATTGTTAGCCGAAGACAATCTCAAGTCAGCCTAAGCCGACTAAGAACAGACACTGATTGCTAAGTGACTTGGTGTGGTTGCGCGGCTCATAGTACGCGTATCATAGTCCCAGATGCAACTCTTCTCGTGGGAATTACATCAATTGAAACCCGTTTTCCGATGTATTATTTTTCATGTAATAACCGATATTGATTAGATCTGGCAAGTTGTCAACTATGCCGTGCCCACTTTGTTCACCGATTTGTTCAGATGCCAATCAGGCAATCGAAACTGAACTTGGGCGAGTGGAGGAGTCACTAACGGATCAACCGCTGGTCCACCATAGGGTAAAAGATACCAGCATGCTGTTTGGCAATCTGTCGCTGCAAGTAGAGCAGCCTCTAAATTGCCCAGCGCCAGTGTCGATTAGCCACCAACTATTTTAATTAATCATAATTACATGTTGACTTTACTGTTTATCGAATACTCGTTTGGAACGGATAAGAAATAATCGTGGTGCTGCGGTTTCTGCAGATATACTCGTTCATACAGCGATTATCAGATAATCTACTTTATTTGACTTCCATTTATCTTTTGCAGATTGTATCTCTGGTTACAGTTGTCGGGCGCTATCAGGATACATAGATATGTTACGATAAAAGTTTTTGCTTCTCTTTCAGGTACGTTTTGACTCTGGTTAATTAATTGCTGTTAGGAATGTGTTGTGAAAATAAAAATATTTGCGAGGTTTTCATCCAAGCAAGAAACTCTACTCCTGGTATGCGCACTGATGTTACCTTCTTCAAAGTGTGTAAACAGTTGACTCGAATTTGATATCCTACGCGTTGTTTGTTTGTCATATTCCTTTGCTTATTTATCTGTGTATCATAATTTGAGTTGATGTTTGCATTTCTGAGGAACATTGAAATAAACAAGTTTGTCTTGAGGAGGAATCAAATAAAAGATGTTTTAATAATACTGATGTGCCAGGAAGTGATTGTTTATGGTTTGCGAACAAACTATGCAAAAAATTTAATATATGAATGTTAATATGGGGATATGGTCGAGTTTAATTCCACTGTATTTATTTCCCTTGGCATCAAAATTAAAGTTGAAAAAAATTCTCTAGAATTTATAAAGCATCAATTAAGTGGAAAGGTGTAGTGAGCCGTGATATGAAGAAAAAAATTTATTTGAATTTAGAGGATTATCTGGAACGTACTAAGGTTCAGCTTTTTGTTAGTTCCTTGACTCATGGGGACTGCTATGTTGATTTGTAAAACTTAGTCTAGAATACTAATTACTGATTTGATAAATAAATTGTAATTCAACTACAACCATTATTCGTCAAGATCAGACTTATTGGAATCGCCACCTTGTCCGTCCGTCCGCCTGTCACAGCATTTTTTCTCCGCGACTATACGAGTAATACCAATATGGACCAAAGTTGGTAGGTGAATGTCAAGTTCACAAGTATCTATTTGGCTAGGTATTTAAAATTAAATTCTTAAGTCTATACTTACATATGAGTTATTAAAGATGGAGGATACGGACCAAACTCCATAGCATTGTGGTTTCTTGATAGACGCAGCAGTGGTGAATCGTAAAATGTTCCCGTTCTTGCAAATGGAATTTGGTATGATCCCTCATTTCTAGAGGGATAATTAGATGTCCGCATTGTTAGTAACTCTCTTACATTTGTATGCAACTGATGGTAGTCAAGCTTATATACATAGGAGATACTCATCAAGAAAGAGTCTACGGGATGATAAAGAAGGGAGATGCAGAAAAAAGTCGTTTTTCATAAGATATACGGGACTTTAAATTTAAAGAATAATATTAGGGTGAACTTCCATTGTACCAGTAGTGAGTCTAAGTGCTTATAATGCGGTGTCTAAATTTGGGAACAATACTCGAGGATAGCCTGAACAGTTCTTATATAATGATGTGCAGGAGACAGGATATTTCCAAAGATGCAAGAGTGACGGAGAACAAATCCGGGAGCCCGAGAACGGCGGGATGTGATGTCAAGGATGTGCACTTCGAACGTGAGTCGCGGGTTGAAGGTCACCCCTAAATTTTTGAGCTTGGTTACTACAGATAGTCGCTCATTGTGTAGGCTATATGGATTACTATCATAATAAACGTCAACGAGGAGTGTCGCTTGCTTTTTGCCTATGTTTTTTCTCGATTGTTTCCAAGTTTAATTACATATAATATTGTTATAATTTGAAACATTAAACTTTCGAGTGTATCATTTTTCATTTTAACGAAGATATATTTTTATCAACTCCGGCCACACCATGACTTGCGATTCGGTGAAATGTGTGGACTCAATTGACAACTCCCCAATGGTTGCTTGATTTGGTTTCTGTAGTCGATCCTTTCACGCAACGTGTGTTAACCTCAAAAGTTATATAGCTGACACTATCAATAAAGCCAGCAATGGGGTCCAGTGGTATTGTGAATCCTGCAAAAGATTCTCAATTTCTGTCTACGTTTCTCGCCTACATCTTGCTCGTCAGGTAATTAAAATTGCTCTCGAAGGAACTCAGCCTCTTGCAAACGAAGTGCTTTGGCGCGTTTTCTGATATCGATTCTTTGTCACGGTCTATTGAAGCATTCTCTTCCAAGAAATTGAAGCTTCCTCTTTCTTGCGATCAGCCTCTCTCGGCGCTTGGATCTGAAAATTCATCCTTTACAACAGAGAGCCTGAATAAGCCATTATCATTGTCAACATCATCATCAAATAACGAGAATATAACATCAAGTGGTGTGAATCTGTCCAATACGACAGGATGTTTACCGCAGAGTATACCTTCATCATCATCAAGCAGCGCAACGCTTAGGGTTAGCGGTGATTTAGACGCTTTACCGACTTCACAGCCTTCTTCGTCTATCATTGCAAGAAGTATGGCACAGAGATCTTCATCTCACCGAGGAGCTATTGTTGCAACCACGGAAGTCACCACAGTTGCAGACATTAAGAATTAGCAGAAGGGTGTGTAACCCGGGGTGGCATACTGAGGCCGGCTAGCGCTCAGTCGTGAGGTGGGACTTCCGGGACGTCCTCTGCTCGTGCTGAGCCACATCACATAAAAACACTAATACGGAAGGAAACGGAAGGGAGAGGAGGAGGTCATATTGACAAATGAAAAATTAAAAACTTAGCAAAACATGGCCGTTTATTTAATTTTAAAAAAGAAATTTACAAATTCAACAAAAAGAAAGATAGCAATCAAAACAAAAACAAATAGACCCCTCAATAATTTTTTTAATGCAAAACAAATTAAATAAGATATTATTCAAAAGAAAAAATAGCCAATTTCAATAAACTGGGAAAAATACGTAATAAATTAAAGGATGTCAAAAAAAATATTAATTCCTACTTACTCTCTTCTTTTTCCGTGGATCTCCGAGCACTCGACGAAGGACGCAAAAATAAAGAGGTGGGGCCACTGCAAAATTTAATTGACTTTAAATTAAAACACATTAATTACTGATAAGCGGCCACTTCATCATAATATTCAATCTGCCCGTGATTTCCCGTTGATTACCGTCTTAATTTTTCGTAACTTCATCTAGTAATTTGCATAAGCTAGTCAATATTTCCGTTTGTTGGGAAATTCAACCCCCATAAGTAATTCTCACTTATTGCATAAGAAAACCGTTTTTTTTAATACAAATTTTTGATAGCCCACGAGAAAATTACAATTCCTAACTTCACTGTAGGATCAGAAGGTGATCAACTCTATCACTTGTCACAATTCTCACGATCTAATTCTCCTTTCCTTTTTTGTTGTTTTGGGTTTTTCTTTCCACTTCCCGTATCCACTAATTACTTTTTCATCCGTATCAAAACCACTAGGAAGAAACCGTTCTGCTACCAAAAATCTTTTAATCACTCAACTGTTTCCTGGTTTAACTCTCAAAAATTCCATTTTATTTCAACGTATTTAATCAATACATTAAACTTCATAATTCGACTTCAAAAACTCCCCAACTTTATAAAAAAAAGTTTCTCCGAAACCGCAAAAGAATTTCACTCCTTCACAAGCCAAAAAGTGTCCGCCCCAATACCAACAGCTTAATCCCACATTTCACCTCCGTCCGATCCGACCCCGCAATCTTTTTTCATTTTCAATTACCGCTGCCGCATCTGTGCAACGTAATCGAAGTTCATTACACTTCGATTCCACTACCCACACATCTTTTTTTTCCGTATCGACAAACGCAATAATATCCATGGTTTTGCATATATGGAAATTTGCATAATCAAAGAAGCGCTTGATTGGATGCAAAGTGTCACATATACATATACGGAAACTATTGATTTTACCGATAACCCAAAAAGAGTACTTTCCTGCGCTCGGGGGACTTGAACCCAGGATTCCAGCAGACCCTCGGTCGGAACTCGCGACGCAACCAATGGAGCCATGTCTTATCGATTTCCCATTCATCAGATCAGCAACTTCAAGTCTTTCTTGATGGGCATGAAATTGGAATTTGTTAAAAGGGAAACGTGAATAAATTTTTGATAGTATAAAAATATGAAATTTGTTAGTGGGAGCTAATGAATAGAATTAGTTAGTATGAAGGAAGGAATTAGATTTTGTTAGGGAAAAGGTATTGAATGAAATTTTGTTATTGGGAATTAATGAATGGAATGTTGTTAGTGGGAAAATTGAAATTATTAGTATATATTATATTTTGTAGTTGCAAATAAGGGAAAAAGGTAGGATGGTGATGATGGGGAGATAAAAATTATGGGGAAATTGGAAAAATGTTAATAAAAATAAATAAGTACACAAAAGAAAAGGTGGGAGTGCCGAAAGGAAGGTGGAGATGTTGCGGCGGCAATTTGAAGTTGCGAATGGGGGAAAGTAAGTACACCGGAATTCGCAACACTATTCCAAAAAGTTTCAAAATGCGGCATGTTCCTGTGGAATTAACATCCCTTCATGTTGTGGCCCCACCGAAATAAATCTTCTTATCAAGGCTTGCATATAATTCATCCACTGAGGACATTTTAGTTATGTAAGTAAGAAATTTGGATCATCTTTGAAAATAATTAGTTGCTAGAAGCTAACGAAGGACAACTTAATCAATAGAGTTATAGCTTCTTTCAAACTGACTGTTCCGGCATCGTGTGATAACATCTTAAGCCTTGATTGCTGGCCGCCTGGAGTGCTTGTTAAATCGTTCACAACTTCAAGGAAAAAAACTTTCGTTCTCCACTGGGGTCCTTGCCAAAGCTGTAACGTCAGTTCTTCCTAAAAACTTTCGGGGCTTAAGATCCAAGCTGAAGGATCTAGTTTTATCTTATTCTCTCTCTAACGATGATATAATCTGTATTTCTGAATCCTGGTTTACTGATAGTATATTTGACTCTGAAATTTTTCTTATCCATACAATTAATAGGCGTGATAGTGATAGGTCAATCCCCAACAAGTTGGATGGGGGAGATATCCTAGTCGCCTACAAGAATATCTTTACTGGTGTTCCTCTAATAAATTTACTTTTCACTGCTCCTGTAGAATGTGTGGGGGGTAGAAATAGTTATTTCATCTTACCTTTCTCTTCTTTTCTTTTGTACTTATATACCTTGTAAGTTCCCTTTTTTTTGGTCTACAATAGCTTCCTCACCGAAATATCTAGTATTTCTTATCACGTTTTTCAAATTATCACCTTATATTATGTGGAGATTTTAACCTTCCTAAAATCTCATGGGATGACAATCAGGTTGACCTTGACCCATCTCAAATTTAGTCTATAATTTCTTCTTTTATATTCATTTATTCCCTAGCTCGATTTAATAATTTTCATAACGATAATATTCATATCTTTGACTTATTCTTCTGTAGTATGGAGCAATCGTTGTTATGCTCACCTCCAGTTCATTTCCCTTATCTTTCTCCTGATCCCCATTACTCTCCCTTCTCCTTCTTCTTCTTAGCACTACAGTCCCTTTCGTGCCTTCACTTCCTACAGACAGCGCCTTCAACTGTCTCGGTTCATTGACCGCGTCCTTCAATTTCGAAATCCGAGCAGCGATGATCCGAGTCAGACCAGTGTTTCCTCGGTTTCCCCACTGGTCTCCGGCCTTCAGTTCTCCCAACAAATACCTTTTTGGGTAACCGTTGTTCGTCCATACGATGCATGTGGCCAGCCCATTGCAGCTTCCGCAATCTTACAATCGTTGAGACCTCCAGCTCCTCAAAAATTTCATACAGCTCATGGTTGTATCGAATTCGCCTTTGGTCCCCATCAAGCTTCGCGCCAATTATTCGCTTCAGGACCCGTCGCTCAGGTTAGGGTCCACGTTTCACACCCATAGCATAACACAGGCCTAATCAAAGATTTGTATACTTGGAGCTTTGTTTTCCTGTGTATGCTGCTGGTCTTCAAAATCGTCAACACTGAATAAAATATTTTATTTGCGAGCTGTATTCTTCGGCGTATTTCGTCTCTTTCATTGCCCATTCTCGTTATTTTGGTTCCTAAATACACAAATTCGCTAACTTTTTGGATACTGTATTCGCCAAGTGTAATATTTTGTGTACCTGAGATATTTTTCCTCGACTGTGTCATGAGCTTTGTTTTACTTTCATTGATTTGTAGCCCTACTAGTTTTGCTTCCCTGTCGAGTTTCAGGAAGAGTTCTTTGGCAGTTGTTAATGACCATGACAAAATGTTGATGTCTCCGCATAGGCTTCTACTTGGCTCGACTTGAATAGTAATGTACCTCGCTTATCGACAGGTAGCTTCCTTATGACGTACTCCAGAGCCAAAGTAAATAATAATGGGGCCACCCATCTCCCTGCTTAAGTCCGATATTTATGTCAAAAGCATCGGTGAGTTCGTTATTGATGCGGACTTGAGATAACGTCAACATCATTGTCATTTTGGTAAGATGGACTAATTTGGCTGGGATGCAAAAGCAAAGCATTATTTGGTACAGTACGTTACGATCAATACTGTCGTATGCTTGCTTAAAGTCAACGAAAATTTGGTGAACGTCTAGGCTGAACTCCCAGCACTGTTCAAGTACCTGATTAATTGTAAACAATTGGTCTATCGTCGATCTGCCTGCTCTAAAACCACCTTGATACTCCCCAATAATACTGTTAGTGTATGATCGAATTTTTTTTTCTAAGATCTTTGAAAATATTTTGTACGCCGTACAAAGTATTGATATGCCTCTATAATTTTCGCATTGTAGCTTGTCACCTTTTTTGCGGATAGGGAATATAATTGGTTGGCTCCACTGTTTCGGCATATATTGTTGTTGCTTAATGTACTGAATGACTTGGTGAATAGCTTGATGAACGCCACAGCCACCATATTCGATGAGCTCCACTGGAATCTCATCGATGCCCTGGGCTATTTATTCTTTTGGGCTTTGGTGGCGGAACAAACTTCATCCAGAATTGGTGGGGCCAATGGACGCTCTCCGCAGACATCTATAGGCTCCGATATTCTGGAGCTGTGCGGAGGAATAAGGAGATTTTTGAATTATGATGTCCATCTTTCCTTAACCTTGGTTTCATCAGCGATGATATTGCCGATGTTATCACGGCAGAGCGTGGTTTTGGGCTGATAACCACGTTTCAGGCTTTTCACTACTTTGTATGCTTGGCATCTATATTTCTCAATTGGTCGTCATAGTATTTTCTTTTCTCAATCCTAATTATCTTTTTCGCTCCTCTTCTGAGTCGAAACTTGCGCTGGGCTTGATGTCCGATCGTCTGTTCTGTCACGGTCCTAATAACCGCTTTCACTTCCATCCAGCGTCCGTTGCTCGTCTTTAATGATGCGTCTGGTAAGATGGGAGCCAGATGGTTGTTGAGGTTCTCCGTGAAATTTTCGGCCACAAACGCCGTGCGGAGCCTTTCGATGTCAAATTTTCGTAGTGGGCTGTTCTTCGCCGAATATGCCTTTGACATACGACACCGATAGGTTAATTTGATCTAGTAATGATGTGAGGTACAATTGGCTCCTCGGTATGTAAGGATGTCAAGTATGCTCGAGGCCCAACGTTGTTGGATCAGAACATGATCTATCTTATTTTGTGTGTTGCCATCCGGTGATACCCAGTTCATTTTATGATTGCGTCGATGTGGGAAGCAAGTCCAACGTATGACTAGATTTCTGCTACATGCAAAGTCAATCAGGCGCTACCCGTTGGAGGCTATATCCTCCAGTCGTTCCCCGATGAGATAGCTCATTTCCAACATCAGCGTTGAAATCACCCAGAATTATTTTTGTGTCATTTGTAGGCAATGAGTCGCCCAGTCTTTCCAGGTGATTGTAGAACGTTTCCTTCGTTTCTTCGTCTTTTTCTTCGGTCGGTGCGTGAACATTGATCAGTCAGATTTTGAAGAATTTTGCTTTTATACGGATCGCACACAACCATTCGCTGATTGCCTTAAAATCAATAACGTGCGATTTTAACTCCCTATCCACAATGAATGCCACTCTGAATTCTCGTTTTCCAGTAGGCTTACCACTTTTGAATATTGTGTACGATCTCATGTCTTGAATGTCGTTTTCAGTCCAATTCGTTTCCTGCACTGCCAGTATTAGGGTTTTGTAAAATAGTTTTACAAAACCCTACTAGTTTCGCGACCAGTCTGTCCGTCTGTCCGTCCGTCCGTCCGTCCGTCCGTCCGTCCGTCCGTCCGTGTGTCACAGCAGTTTTTCTCGGAAACTACTTTAGCTAGAAACATCAAACTTTGTGTGTAGGTGTAAAGTGGTGATCTCTTCAAAGTTCAACTACAAACAAATTTTATAAGGTATTTAAGGGGAGTCTCCCCACATAGGAGAGTGACCCCCCGAAAAAAAAATTTCATTGAAGGTAGCCGATATGGGTATCAAATGAAAGGTCTTGATGATAACTTTTCAAAACAGGTCTTAGTTTGGCAAAGTTTGCTTCGATGGGCGCACAGGGAGGGGAAATACACGAAAAATTTGTGTCCCCCCCCCTCGCGATTGGACACCTGTGATCCGAAAAATCTGAAAAAAATCAGGAATGTAGCCCTTTTTGAGTACAACAACAACAAATACGTGAGAAGTCGCAATTCACTCAACTTTGTTAGTAATAGTATGATTTATTGATTTTATGTTTTCTTGAATAAAATCTTAACGGTACCCTTAAATTCAATGAAATTCAGTACACAGATGACTTTTTATAAGGTTGATCTATCCTGAAAGCTTCATAAAGATTGAATCATACTTAGCGAAGTTATAGCGGTTTGAATTTTCCTATATTACTATGGAACAATATGCGCTGCATTTATTACTATGGCAACATATGGCTATGGAACAACATGCGCTTTTTACCGACTCAGCCACTACAGTTTTGCTAGGATTTGCATGAAAATTTCAGGAATGATAAGTGTCATGCATATCTTTAAGAATCGGTTCAGCTAGTGATATCAGTAATCGTAAAACAAAATAGTAGCTGTTTTAAATGCGAAGATTGAATAATTTTGAGTTATTTTTTCCCAACTTCAACGTTTAAGGTGCATGCTTTGAACACTTGATTCAATTTAATGAATGACTGAAGATGAGTACCTACAATTAATGCTCATAAGTGAAACAAGTCAAGGAGGTGGGAGAGAGTTCCTAGCAAAAGGGTTTTGTAACCATTCTAGGATTCGAAAAAATTGGCTATTAATCGATGATAACAGTACAGGAGAGTGGCCCCTGAAAAAAATTCATCAAACGTAGCCGATATGAGTATGAAATAAAAGTTTTCATGGGAGCTTTTCAAAACAGTTGTTAAATAGTCAGTTGTTGCTTCAGTGGGGGCACAGGGGGGAAATACATGAAAAATGTGTTTCCTCCGTCGCGGGTGGACATCTGAAATAATTATCAAAGGAGATATTTAAGAGCATAACAATATCAAAAACCTCAGAAGTCGAAATTCGTTCAACTTTATTAATAATAGTATGATATTCGTGTTTCTTATTTTCTCCAATAAAATTGTCTTTGACATGTTTCTTGATTTGATTCGCTCTGGTGACTGCATTTTGTAAATTGAATACAAAACCCTTCTGAAATGAGCGTAGGTCTGTTTACCCAACTTGTTTTTAATTGATATTGACTGGCCAGTTGTGGAAGGTCCTTAACAGTGCCAGGGTAATCGAGTGATCTGACATTCCAGGATCCAATGCCATAGTCCTTTTTTCGTTTGAGAGGTCGTTGCCGTGAGTCCAATCCATTCCGATGCCCAACTGGAGGTTTCAAAACATTTAAAGGTTTTCCAGGGACGGGGAGTTAGCCCGTCGCCCAACCTCCATTCCGGTGGCATGGTTATTATTACGTCGATTCCGTTATCAGGTGCGGAAGATTCGCCTTCACCCTCTTACGCCTTCACAGAGGAGGTGTAAGTAGGATTTAGTAGCAGAGCTGTAGATGTTTTTACAGTTATTAGCATTTCTCTGCATTTAATGTCACATTATTGGGGAACCAGTAAACTCAATGTGCGACCCCGAGAGCATTTACTACCATTTTATTGGGGGGTTTGGGATACGGAATCATGGAAGCTATGGGTTGGGGAAAAACGGGGTTCCCTCCTCTTTTCTCATACTGGCTTGGGACCGTCTATGGCGGAGTTCATTATTCCCCCTTAGGTTCTAAAATTTCCTATATTGCATCTGTTCGTTATCATGGGAAAGAGCGTCAGCGCTATAACTTTTCCGAAACAATTTGCTCTGTTGATTGATTCTCCTTCTTTTGCGGTACTTGTTGCAACAATTTCTATGACTTCTTAGACGCTGTTATTTCTAACTTGACCCCGCTTGTCAGTATAAAGAACTCTTCTGACTGCCCCTGGTTAGCTCTCGATGTGAGACGAGCCTTAAAAGCCAAAGATTGAGCACGTCAACATTCTTCACGTTACAGATCCCCTGAGGCACATAATGCTTTATGTCATCTGAGGTTGATAGCTAAGAAAGGGATTCAGATCACCAAGGCTTCTTATTTTCGTAGTACTGAAGGCCCTTTAAACTCAAATCATTCAAAATCGTTTTGGAAATATATGCGCTCTCTCAAATCCTGTGTTTTCCATCCTCTCTTGATTTGAGTGGCTGCATAGCAACTTCACCTCTCGAGATTTGTGAACTTTTTAGGACTCAGTTTTTTTCTTTTTTTTTGCTATTCCCAGCAATAGCCCTTTGTTCCCAATTATACACACACCATCTTCCGGAAGATGTTATGAAGCTTGATGACCCGCAAGTTCAGCTCTGGATGGCATTCCTAATCATTTTGTGAAGTCTTGAGCTACTTCTATTTGTGTCCCCCTTTCCTTTCTCTTAAACTCTAGCTTATCTTCAGGGCCTTTTCCTTCGTGTTGGAAAAAATCCTATTTTACTCCTATTTTTAAAAAAAGGTAGCACCTCAGATGTTGCTAATTATTGGCCTACCTCCTTACTTGTCCGATATTTGCGTCAAAGACGTCGGAGAATTGGTTTTTTATGCGGGCTTGGGAGATCACTGAGGTCCCCGTCATTCTTGTAAGCGGGGCTAATTTGGCTGGTATGCCAAAGAACAGCATTCTTTGGAACAGTACGAGGTGTGTTCACAAAGTTAGATAACTTTGTATTTTTAGGAAAAATATTTCTTTATTCTAGAATATTTATGTTGTCCCCTTCAAAGTAATCAAAAATATTGTGCCAATATACTGTTGCCAACGCTTTTTCCAATCCTCAAAGCACTTCTCATAAGCACTGTTTGATATAGCCTTGAACTCTTCCAGGGATGCAGTCTTTATCTCCTAAATCGTTGCAAATCTCCATCCTTTCATAGGTCTCTTCAGTTTTGGGAACAAGAAAAAGTCACATGGGGCCGAATCCGGTCATTATGGTGGCTGAGGCTTGATTGTGGTGTGGTTTTTGATCAATACTGTCGTGTGCTTGCTTAAAGTCAACGAAAATTTGGTGTGCGTCTATGTTAAACTCCCTGCATTTCTCAAGTACCTGCTTGACAGTGAACAATTGGTCTATTGTCGATCTATTTGCTCTAGAACCACCTTGCTACTCCCCAATAATACTGTTGGCGTATGATCCAATTTTATTTTCGTAGATCTACGCCGTACAAAGTAGTGATATGCCTCTATAGTTTTCACACTGTAACTTGTCACCTTTTTTGTGGATAGGGATTATAATTGATTGGCTCCACTCTTTCGACATATATTCTTGTTGCCAAATGTGCTGAATGACTTTGTGAAAAGCTTTATGAACACTGCTGCCACCATATTTGATGAGCTCCATCGGCATTTTATTATTCTTTTGAGCTTTGATGTTGAAACAAACTTCATCTTGAGTTGATTGGGCCAATGGAAGCTCTCCGCAGACATCTATATACTCCGATGATCTGGAACTGTGTGGAGGGTTAAGGAGGTTCTTGAAATATGATGCCCATCTTTCCTTAACCTTGGTTACATCAGTGATGATATTGCCGATGTCATCACGACAGGGCGTGGTTTTTGGGATGATAGCCACGTTACAGATTTTTCACTACTCTGTATGCTTGTCTTGTGTTCTTGCTCGCCAAACTTACATCTATACTACTCATTTCTTATATTCTTATTCCCTACTCTTCTGAGATTTTCAATGTGTTCTCTCTTTGTCCTGGTTTTCCTCCCTATGTGTTTTTTATTACGCCTGATTTTGTTTTTGTCTAACGCATTCTGGCCCTCACCATCGAACCAATCATTTCTTTTGCGCCAAAATTGATGTATGATCGGGTGTTTTGCCACGTTCTTAACGGCCGTTCGTTGCTTTTTTCACCGATACGTCTGATAAGATGGGAGCCAGCTGGTTGAAGAGGGTCTCCGTGAAATTTTTTGGCATGGACGCCGTTCGGAGCCTTTTGATGTCAAATTTTGAGAGAGGGCTGGTCTTTACTTCTTTGACGTACGACATCGATAGGTTAATTTTATCAAATAACGATCTGAGCTATAACTGGCTCCTAGGTATGAGGCCCAACGTTAATGGATCAGAACATGGTCGATCTGATTTTGTGTGTTGCCATCCGGTGATACCCAGTCATTTTATGTATGCATCGATGAGAGAAGCACGTTGAGCGTATGACTAGACTTCTGCTACATGCAAAGTCAATCAGGCGCTGGCCGTTGTTATTTGTTTAATTGTGGAGGCTATATCCTCCAGTGGTTCCCCAATGAAATAGCTCATTACCACCCTTAACTTCGAAAGCATCCAGAATTATTTTTGTATGATTTGGAGCCAATGAATTGACTACTCTTTCCAGGTGGCTGTATATCTTTTCCTTCGTTTCTTCTTCCTTTTTTGGTCGCGGCGTGTACATTTATTAGCCAGATTTTGTAGCATTTTGCTTTTATACGAACCACGCACAACCATTTATTGACTGCGTTAAAATCAATAGCGTGCGATTTGAACCCTCTCCCAACCTCCATTCCAACGTTATGGTTTTTACTTCGATTCCGTTATCTGGCGCGAAAAGACTCGCCTTCACCCTTTAACGTCCCCGCATAAAAGGTGTAAGTAGGATTTGTTCCCAGTGGAGATAATCTTATATGGTGGCAGCAGTGTTCAGAGAGCCATCCATAAAGTCACTCAGCACATTTGGCAACAAGAACATATGCCGAACGAGTGCTAATCCACGATTCGTATATTTCCTATCTGCAAGGCAGGTGAAAAGCTTCAGTGCCAAAATTATAGAGGCTTATCACTACTTTGTAAGGCGTACAAAACATTTTCAAATGTCTTAAAGAATAAAATCAGATCATCGCCAACAGTTTTATTGAGGAGTATCGAGGTAGCTTTAAAGCAGATGGATCGAAGATAGGCCAATTGTTCACAGTCAAGCAAGTACTTGAGATACGCTGGGAGTTCAACATAAACGAATAACAAATATTCGTTAACTTTAAGTAAGCATACGACAGTATTGATCGTAACGTACTATATCATGTGAAATGGAGAAAGGTCACCAGGTTGATGTAATACATACAGATTTTAGCAAAGCATTTGATCGTGTAAATCACGAAGGTCTGATAAATGAACTCCGTAATTTTGGTATTGCAGGCCGTTTACTCAGCTGGATCCATTAAAAGATTTAAATATCGCACTCAAGTTTTCAAATTTCAAGGACACCTATCCAAAAAAATTCATACTCTTTCCGGGGTTCCTCAAGGAAGTCATCTTGGACCTCTTTTATTACATATTTTCATATCGGACCTCTCATCAGTATCACATGATGCACCTCATCTTTTTTATGTAGATGACCTTAAAGTTCACCACGTTATATCGTCTTCGTCGGAAATGCTGTTTCTTCAGTCCAAGCTTAATACTCTCTCTGATTGGTGCAACAATTATAAACTTTCCGTAAACTTGGAAAAATGCCAGGTGATAAGTTTTTCAATAAAAAAGAGCCTTCTTTTATTTGACTATCATATCAAGTTCACAACACTTTGTAGAGTCGATAGCATTGTGGACCTTGGTGCTCTTCTGGACCAAAAGCTTTGCTTTAAACTAAAGTACGATGGAGTTATATCTAAGGCTAATAAAATGCTAAGTTTTATCAAAGGAAGAGCTGAGGAATTCAAGATAATTGGGGTACTAAATCAGTATACTTCTCATTAGTGCGCCCTTTTCTTGAATGTGCCATCCTGATTTGGAACTCTGTTTTTGATATCCACGCTGACAGGTTAAAATCGGTCCAGAAACAGTTTTTTTCTTTTTGCACTAAGATCCCTTTATGACCCTTGGAATTTCCACAGCCTTCCATCATATAGCTATCGGCTTCAAGTACTTAATATGGCATCACTAGATTAGAGAATGCTGATATCTGCATGTCCCGCATTTGATATTCTGAGAGACAATATTAAGGTTCAGTACATAGCAAAAAAAAAAAAACAAATACTTTGAATAAACCCCTTAGAATCACAAGACAATCACCAATACTTACCGTATGTCGCCATCATACTACCAATGCAGGCAATGAGCTATGAAATGGATATTGTGAGCCATTCAATAAGTTCAGTAAATACGACTCTCCATCCATTTCAAAAGCCTTATATAAAATTTATATCCTGAAATCCCTTCATTCCTCAACATAACTGTGCGGTACTTTATTGTACCTAAATTTAAGAAAACCTGTCGATACGCGAGGTACATAACTATTCACGTCGAGCCAAGTAGTAGCCTATGCGGACGAAATCAACATTTTGTCACGGTTGTTAACAATTGCCAAAGAACTCTTCCTAAAACTCGACAGCAAAGCAAAACTAGTAGAGCTACAAATCGATGAAAATAAAACAAAGCTCATGACGCAGTCGAGGAAAAATGTCTCAAGTACACAAAACATCACACTTGGCGAATATAGTATCGAAAATGTGAGTGAATTTGTGTATTTACGCGCAAAAATAATGAAAACGGGCAATGAAAGAGACAAAATACGCCGAAGAATACAGCTCGTAAATAAAATATTTTATTCAGTGTTGACGATCTTGAAGACCAGTTGCATACACAGGAAAACAAAGATCCAAGTATACAAATCTGTGATAAGACCAGTGTTATGCTATGGGTGTGAAACGTGAACCCTAACCCAAGCATCCGCAAATATATTGAACGCCTTTGAGCGACGGGTCCTGAGGCAAATAATCAGAGCAAAGCTAGATGGGGACCAATGGCGAATTCTATACAACCATGAGCTGTATGAAATTTTTTGACGAATCGGAGGGCTCAAGGATTGTAAGACTGTGGAAGCTGCAATGAGCTGGCCACATGAATCGTGTGGATGAACAATGGATACACAAAAAGGTATTCGTTGGGAGAACTGGAGGCCGGAGACCAGTAGGGAAATCGAGGAAACGCTGGTCTGACTCGGTTGACGAAGACAGTCCATCGCTGCTCGGATTTCAAAATCTGAGGACATGGTCAATGGACCGAGACAGCTGGAGGCACTATTTGCAGGAAGCGAAGGCCCAAGAGGGGCTGTAGTGCTAAGAAGAATTTTAAGAAAAATGTCTTGTTTTCAATTTTTATATATTTTTATTTTTTTTTTACTGTAAGGGTATGTCTTGCTTGGCAAATAAATAAATAAATAATGCTTTGGTATCCCAGCCAAATTAGTCCGTTTTACCAAAATGACAATGACACCGACAACCTCCAAAGTCCGCATCAATAACCAGCTCACCGAAGCCTTTGACATTAATATCGGACTAAAGCAGGGAGATGGGCTGGTCCCATTGCTATTGAATTTGCTTTTGGGGTGCGTTATAGGAGAGCTACTTGTTGATACAATAAGTACGTTATTAAACAAGTGGAGCCAGCCAGCATATGATATCAATTTTTTTTCTCATGGTTGTAAGAAGTCGCCAAAGAACTTTCCCTGAAACTCGACAGCGAAGAAAAACTAGCAGGGCTACAAATCAATGAAAATAAAACAAAGCTCATGACAAAGTCGAAGAAAATACACTTTAGGAATATAATGCAAGTACGGTCAGACAGTGTTTACTATTGTTTATTTCCTAAGGTATATAAAAGTAACAAAAGATTCGCGTCACGTTTGTCGCATCCGTTGGAGGTCTAATGATCGACTGACTCCTTTCTCTTAGCAACTCGACTTCCACATAAAGTTTCCGTGTGTGTGCTGCATTGCATTATACATTGACGGCCTGGCTACCGCATAATGTGCATCAATGTGTGTGGTTGGCGTCGTTCTCCCAACAACGCTTGAAATGTTCGTGGCCACACTACTTCCTCTCGAGTGACATTGGTGAGGCAGTAAAATGTCATGATCTGTATGATGCAACGAACATATGTGCTTTTTGCTTGGTGGGTACGTTCTTGTTCCTGCAGGCAGCGTATTGATTGGTGTTGGGTGAGGTAGTAAAAATTTCACGTGCTTTTTGCTTCCTGGGTACGTTCTTGTTCCTTCGGGCGGCGTATTGAATGGTGCTGGGTGCTGCTTTGTGTGCACACGAGGCGATTGCTGCGACGTCGGTCGCGAGTGCTTATGAGCAGGAGTAGCCTGTTTGGTTGTCGCCTGGCTTCGGGCTAGCTGCAAAGCTACTGACGTGTAGGGTGTCGAATTTTCGCTTATCGGCTCCGATGTATGATCGCGGGGACATTCGTCTGCTGAAGCTTCAATGAATGTGGGTTTGAGGCGCTCCGTCGACACGTTGACTTGCCGGCCGTTTACTTCGATCGTGTAAACGACGTTCGACAGGCGACGCAATATAAGATGTGGTCCTGTATACGGTGGCGAATGTGGCTTGCGAATGGCATCGACGCGCATAAAAACATGTGTGCATGTACTCAGCTTTTTGTTTATGAAACTGGTCTGTCGCAATGACGATGTGTGTGCACGGGCCTGATTGATGACATGACATCCCGAAGATGAACAATAAAATCATGCTAGCTGACGGAGGAACTGCTAGGGCTGACAAATTCTCCCGGAATGGACAGTGTAGTTCCGTATAGCAACCCTGCACACGATGCCTGTAACTCTTCCTTAAAGCTGGTGCACAATCCCAGTAACATGGTGGGAAGGATATCGGGCCAGGAAGAATCGTTAGAGTGACACATATTCGCAGCTTTCAGTGTCCGATGCCAGCGTTTGACTAACCCATTAGACGCCGGGTGATATGGTGATGTCCTGTTTTTTGTACTTCCGATAAACGCAGCTAGGGCTTTGAACAGTGCCAATTCAAACTGAGGACCTTTATCGGTGGCGATTGTTTCAGGTGTGCCAAAACGAGCAAACCAATTGTTAAGCCATTTTTTTGCGACGGTAGCTGCGGTTTAATCCGCAACGGGTAATGCCTCTGGCCGCCTAGAGAACCGGTCAATGACTATCAAACAATATTTATAACCCTGCGACGGAACCTGCGGCCCCACGACATCGACGTGGATATGTTAAAAGCGAGCATTAGGCATCGAAAAAGGCTGTACTGGGTGCTTTTGATGGCGAGCAACTTTGGAGAGCAGGCATGGAACGCATGAACGAGCCCACCCGCGGACGTCTTTTTTAGGGTTTTGTACTAAAATACAAAACCCTATTGCAATCACGACCTGTGTCCGTCTGTCCGTCCGTCCGTCCGTCCGTCCGTCTGTATGTCACAGCACTTTTTCTCCGAAACTATAGAGGCTACAGCCATGAAACTTTGTAGGAAGGTCAGAAGTAGTGACCTCTTGAAAGTTCGAGGATGGAAAATTTTTTCAAAGGCGTTTAAGGGGGGTCTCCCCATATAGGGAGGTGACCCCTAAAAAAAAAAATTTCACCATTGGTAGTCGAATAGGGTGTCGTTGGAAAGGTCTCAATGAGATCTTTTCAAAACAGGTCTTAAAATTGCCTTATAAGTACCGAGAGGGGCAGGGGAAGGGGAAATGTACGAACTTTTCGCGTACCCCCCCCTCGCGATTGGACACCTTCCATCCGAAAAATCTGAAAAAAATCATGAATGTAGGCCTTTATGAGTACAACAACAACAAATACATGGGAAGTCAAAATTCACTCAACTTTGTTAGTAATAGTATGATTTATCGATTTTATGTTTTCTTGTATAAAATCTAAATGGTACCCTTAAATTCAATAAAATTTAGTAAACAGATGACTTTTTATGAGATTGATCTTTTCTGAAAGTTTCATAAAGATCGAATGGTATTTACCGAAGTTATAGCGATTTGAATTTTCCTGTATTACTATGGAGCAATATGCCCTGTATTACTATGGAAACATATGGCTATGGAGCCATATGCGCTTTTTACCGACTTAGACACTACAGCTTTGCTAGAATTTGCATGAAAATTTCAGGAGTGATAGATATCATGAAGATGAGTACATACAATTGAAACAAGTCGAAGAGGCAGGAGAGAGCTCCTAGCAAAAGGGCTTTGTAACCATTCTAGGATTCGAAAAAATAGGCCATGAATCGATGATTACAGTACAGAAGAGTGGCCCCTGAAAAAAAATTTCATGAAAGGTAGCCGATATGAGTATCAATTGAAAGTTGTCTATGAGAGCTTTTCAAAACAGTTCTTAAACTGACCGTTTTTGCTTCAGTTGGGGCACAGGGGGGGAAATACATGAAAAATGTGTTTCCTCCCTCGCGAATGGACACCCGTGATCTTAAAAAATCTGAAAAAATTATCAAAGGAGATATTTATGGGTATAACTATAACAAATACCTCAGAAGTATGAACCTCGAATTTCACATTTCCTCGAATAAAATCGTCTTTGACATGTTTCATGATTTTATTCGTTGCTAGTTACTGCATTTTGTAAGTTAAGTACAAAACCCTTCTGACATGAGCATAGGTCTGTCTACCCAACTTGTTCATGCTTGTCCAGACGTATCTCTGAGCTATAGCCTTGCCTGTAGCACGTGCACTGGGATGCGCTAGCTGATGAAATATGTCAAATACTTTCCTTCGTAACGTTAGTGGAACGAAGGGCCTTAATCGTTGCAGTGACTTGTCGTACACTATTCCATCAATTGAGCCTATAGGCTGGCGGACAAGTTGTAGGGATGTAGTGTTAGAACAAAGTAGCCCTTGTAGTTCGACATCTCGTTCTTGCTCTTTCATCAGCTCAGATTCGTCGATTACTGTGGGCATCGTAATCTCTTCCAGCCGCGAGAGTGCATCGGAGACATCATTAATTGCCATCGCGATAAAGCGGATATCACTTGGTTGCAGACTGAGCGAATACATACGTTAGTGGTTTGTTATCCGTGAGAATGTAGAAATTAGAGCCTTCTAAATAGTGCTGAAAAAGTCTGACGCTGGAATATATAGCTAGAAGTTCGCGATCGGATTCACTATATTTACTTTCGGGAGTGGACAACTTCTTCTAAAAAAATGCCAATGTTAGCCAATTATTATCCTGCTTTTGCTCTAAAACGATGCCTACTGCAACGTCAGGTGCAATTTATAAATGCATCACTAGTTTCTGGGGTCCACTCGATGACGTTTTTGTCATTCTTTTTACGTCCAGCGCACAAGTCGTTGAGCGGAGCCAGTAGTACCGCAGCATTGCAAACGAACCGCCTGTAGAAATTTATTGTTCCTAAAAACCGTCGAAGTTTCTTAGCCGTAGTTGGTTTTTTAAAGTTTCGAATGGCGTCCACAAGTGACTTTGGGGGAATTTTACCTTTTTCGTGGATAACGTGCGCCAAATACTCTAACCTGCTGACTCCAAGCTCACATTTGGCTAAATTGATAACAATTCCGTATTTTGATAGACGCTGAAATACAAGTCGTGGGTGCTGCACATGCTCTTCCTTCGTTTTTGAGGCGATTAGTAAATCATCAACATAGCACACGCAAAAATCTAGTCCAAGAAGCACCTCGTCCATGAATCGCTGGAACGTCTGTGTAGCGTTTTGAAGACTACATGTCATTACTGTGAATTCGTAAAGGCTAAATGGCGTAGTGATTGCAAATTTCGAAATATCCTCTCCAGCTATTGGAATCTAGTGAAATGCTCGGAACAAATCGATCTTTGAAAAATGCCGTGCGTCGCCTAAATTCAGTGAGATATCCTCAATGTGTTGCATCGGGTACTTGTCTGGCAAAGTTATGGCGTTCAGTTGGCGGTAGTCCCCGCATATGTGCCAGCCACCATTTTTCTTCGAAACGAGGTGCAAAGGGCTTGCCCAGGGACTTTTGGAAGGTCGAGATTGGTCCATTGTCAAGCAGTAATTGAAACTCTTTCCGTGCCACCTGTAGCTTTTCCTGATTCAATCGCCGAGGCCGGTCTGCCACTGGGGGCCTGAAGAATACACATCGTGGTCTGCAACGCTTTGCTTTGGCGTTGAATCGCTAATGGTAGAAACAAATTTGACTCACCTTGGACGGAGTAGCCGGCCGGTATGATGAGTGGCATGAACTACACGTGGAAGCGACGCTTTGTCTTGAAGGTGCTTGAATTCGGCTAGGCTCTGCTCCTATCTCCGCAATATATTTCGCTAATTGCTCATATTCTTGCGTTGAGTGTGACGTTGCACTATTTTGAATGCATTCTACGTCTGAAGTTGTGACACTAGTTACTCGACCCGTGGCTGCTGCCAGTTCTTCCAAATTATCGCTATCATTAGCCGCCAGAATGGCCCGCACATTGAGTGGCAGTCGCTGTAGCCACAGTGTTTTTAACAATTTGTCTGGAGTAGACTGTCCTGCCGCGCACTGTAACCAGGCGCGGAAACTGGGAGGGTCGGAGGTCTTTCATCTCCATGTCAAACAACACCTGGCGCGTTTTCTCCTCGTCCGAACGTAGCCAAACGCTTTTTCTTTAGCGCGTCATACTTTGCGGATTCAGGCAGCGATACAACATGCAGTAATGTCTGCATTTCCACTTCCGCAATCGAAACGGGCCACGTCGGTAGTCAAATTGGGCTTCGATGCGCGCGAATCAAAGGCCTAGTTCGCTATACCAAAGGGTGGCAGCTTGAATGTAACCGCACTAACTTGCGCGTCACTTTCCACTGTCATGGACATGCTGGGGACTTGCACTTCACTTTCATTTACGTTGAATAATGTGTCCGGCATTGTCAGGTCACCAATTTAGGAATATAATGCAAGTACGGTCGGATTAGAGTTTACTATTGTTTATTTCCTAAGATATATAAAAGTAACAAAAGATTCGCGTCGCGTTTGTCATATCCATTGGAGGTCTAATGATTGACTAACTCGATCGACTTCCATGTGTGTGTGCTGCACCACATTGTACACTGACGGCCTGGCTGCCACATAATGTTCTTCGATGTGTGTGGTTGGCGTCGTTCTCCCAACAACGCCGGAAACGCTCGTCGCCGCAACACAAAATATCACACTTGGTGAATACAATATCGAAAGTGTGGGCGATTTGGTGTATTTAGTCGTCAAAATAACGATAACCGCTAATGAAAGGGACGAAATACGGTGAAGAATAGAGCCCGCAAATAAAATATTTTTTTTCAGTTTCCTGTATATGCAGCTGGTCTTTAAGCAGCTGCATACATAGGAAGAAAAAAAAAGCTTCAAGTATATCAAGTTGAAGTAGCAGGAGGATGCTCCTGCCAGAAGGGTATTGTCAAATAATTAGTAAATCAAACAATATATTCTGCATATCAAAACTTGACTAATATATAGATTCCATAAATTGAGTTCGAAAAATTATTATGTTTATTATGATTTTAAACTCGCCACCATTTTGTTTCAAGTGGTTTGACCTCGTCGCTTGATTAGTCATGATAACACATGGATATTACAAACAATTTCTAAAATTTTTATCAAAATTCCTACATATTTGCAGTGTCTCGGTCCATTGTAAGCGTGTATCTTCCTAGTATCACGTGTTAATGTTGTTGTAATTGTTAAATATTCAATCGGAAATTTTCGTACATTTCCCCTTCCCCTGCACCCTTCGAAGCAAAATTTGTCATTTTAAGACCTGTTGTGAAAAGTGCTCATTAAGACCTTTCATTTGATACCCATATTGTCTACATGCGATGAAAACTTTTTTTTCAGGGGCAACTCCCCTATATGGGGAGACCCCCCTTAAAGACCTTATAAATTTCTTTCAGTGTTGAAACTTTGAAGAGGGCGTCACTTTGCACCTACCTACAAAATTTTATGTTTCTAGCTTATGTAGTTAGCGAGAAAAAGTGGTGTGACACACGGACGGATAGACGGACGGACGGACAGACAGGACGCGAAACTAGTAGGGTATTGTAAAAAAAATTTTACAATACCCTAAAAATCTGTGATAAGACCTGGGTGTGAAAAATGAAACGTAACCCAAACATCCGCAAATATATTAAATGCCTACGAAAGACGGGTCCTGAAGCGAATAATGATGAAATTTTGGAGAAGCTGGAGATCTGAACGATTGTAAGACAGCGAAAGCTGCAATGGGCTGACTCCATGAATCGTATGGACGAATAACTGGTATTCAAAAAGATATTCATTGGGAGAACTAAAGGGTGGAGACCAGTGGGAAAATCGAGGAAACGCTGGTCGGACCCAGTCGACGATGACCGTTCATCATTGCTCGGATTTCAAAATTGGAGACGTGGTTAATGGACCGAGACAGTTGAAGGCGCCTGTTACTGGAAGGAAGGCCCGAGAGGGGCTGTAATGCTACGAAGAGGAAGAATAAGTTCACATAACACTTCCCATCTTTTGTTTTTTTTTTCAAATTGTTTTGGGGCGCAGACTAGCTGCCGTAAATGTCACAATTATGGAAATTGCAGAGTGAATTTCATATTACCACATTTTATCGCGCAACACCCTAATTCAGTCTGCACACAGCCTTTAGTGCACCGAAAGAACTTCCTTCGGCTAATGAAAAGCTTGCCTTTCCTTTAAGCATTATCAGACCTCTTACTTTACATCTGTGGATCCTTTACAACAAAATTTGGATTTACGAACATTATGATTTTGTAACCAAAATTTATTTGCAATTAACAGTTTAAAATATGTATAATTACATTTTCTTATATCTATAAGCTAACACAATCAAACTTAAATTCCCTCTTTCGACATTTTTTCTCTGAAAAGATTCTCCAACTGATTAATAAGGCCTACAGCACGAATATCCTCCTTCAGCAATGCAAATTGTTCCAATGGCCCGAGGTGATTTAGTGCCTCCCTATAACTCTCAACCTTCTTTGCCAACTCGACTCCGGTGCTAGAGCTATCAACTTCAAGATTCATTTTATCTTCGCTCATACAAATGGCAGAGTCATTGCTGTCCGAGGGAGAAGTTGTAGGTATATTCGTATAATTGTTCTCTGTAGGACTAATAACTTCAGAATCCATTAGCCAGGGGTCATTATTATACCCCATTGGTATTGATAACTCTCCATATTCTCGCCGCAAATCAGCAATAATAATGCTGATACTCAGAGGTTTCCTTTCGTGCTGACTCAGCAGATTCTCTTCCTTTAAATAAAGATTCCAATCAGATAGATTGTATTTTTGCTTGAAGCCTGTTAGCCATTCGTTGCTTGGTTTGAACTGCTTGAAATTGATAGTGTTGGCGATTTCTTGCCCAAAGTTCATCAGTATTTCGTCAGTGATGTTAATCTGGTAACTCCGTGCTCGCTCCACCCATTCGTGCAAAACGAGCCCGACGGCATCATATAGTGCTGATGATGAGTCTTCAGGTTTATCGCTTCCCTCTCCACTTAAATGTTTCATTTGCGACCACATGGTAATGTACTTTTCACGTTTGCGCAAAATATTCTTGATTTGTCTTCTGCCGCATTGATAATCCCTTGCTAGTTGCCCAATATCCTGCATTGTTGTAAATCGCTTTAAGACCTCTATTCTTTGTTCCATGCTCAGCTGATTTCGAATGACCTTTCTTCGGGGCTGATGGAAAACAATATTGAGCATAAAAAATAATCAGTGATGTGCAGATTCAAAATTACCATTTGAATATTCTCCATTTGATACATAAACGGTAAACCACTGAACTCCTCCATGTTTCTAGCCGAACTGGTCGCAGTAAGCCTCGCCGATGAGTTCGTCTGAAGCCACACAAAATCGATTCACCAACACACTATCCTCAACCCAAATCCCTTGTTCTATATACTTCGATTCGAATACGGAGAAGTGCCTGTGGATGGCAACTGCACAGCGCTCGAATCTGAGCGTACCCAGTCAGCTCAACCTACGTTGGGTATGTTATGCATTGGTGCCTATCTACTATGGCCGAGAAAAATCGATGGGCTGCTGCTGTCGCTCTGCTAGACAAACGGAGGAAAGAATTCTTCAGAATATTCTATAGGGTATGGAAAAACGATGAAGGCAAATGTCTGTTCTGACAAGGAACTAAAAATAGACGAGGGTTTGTGGGTTTCATGGCATCTATTAAGCTTCGAACGTCTCTCTACCTTTCATGTCAACTGATGTTAGGGAATATGAGTAGAATGCAAGAAAACTACTTGGAACTTCTCTTATGATAAGAAAATCTCAGAACATTCAATCTATCGCTCAGTTTTTGAAATTATCTGTAATATGAATTATATATAGCCTTCAGCAATTATAATGCCAGATAAAAGATTCAAACCAAAAAAAAGTAATAATTCTTTTCTAGGAATGTTAGCGATAAGGGATTTATTTTGCGAAAAGATCCTATAAGAATACTTGGTCGTTAAAAAACCATTTCGCAAACCTTCAACTATTTATACAGCTTTTAGTTTGTAGATATGATCCTGCCAAAGCAATAAATAGACACAAATCCCCTCAAGTAAGCTAAAATATGTTTTCTTTGCACTCAAAGATAAATATCTACCACCCACCAAATCACGCCCACACATGGAGATCCTTGCATAGAGCTCTATGGTTCCTTTTATTAGAAGTTGTGTCAGGGGGAAGGGTGAAAATTACTTCTGGAAAGCTCAAACCAGACGATGGAATGCTTATTATGCATGCTTGGGCATGGTTTGAATTGAATGCTGATATTACCCTGTCAATATTCCACATAAGTTTGATGCCTGTCAATCATTTGTTCTGTTCAAACTGAATTCATTACTCGCTTTTAGTTTTATTTTTCATGAATATATACTTATTTATTATTATCAAAATAATGGATACCATATTGCGGATTTTGTTCTTTACAAAACACAATTTTAATTACATTCTAGCTGAATGCTTTGTGAAAGAAATGAGATGTACCTAAGATCTGGCGGGTACAGTACTCTCATAAACACCTCATTCTGCACGCAGCAAACATCGAACCTTTGAGGTGTAATGTGACGCCTACGCCCGGGAATCGAAGTGATTCCGATCCCGAACCCTTGCACTCGGCCAGATGGGTATGACCTCGAAATGCAAGCGGACTTCGTCTTTCGTGCGGATATCGTTGCGCAGAAAATATTTTTTTTGTCTCCAAATATTTAGATCTGTGGATTTAAATATTTGAAACAGAATATTAATCAAAACCCCGACGCATTTCGAGACATATCCATTTGGGAATGCCCCCTCCACCGTGGCCATCGAAAAACTATGCCACTGGCGACAAATGGAGATGCACATTGCCGCCATGTGGCGTTCCATTCCACACACATCTGTTTGGTCGGAGGTTGTCAGCTTGACAGTCCGGCGCCACGAGGGGGAGAAAACGCGGGAAAGAAAGTGCTCATCAATATTATATTCGCAACATTTTTCGTATACCTATTTCACTAAGAATAGTTGATAGATTGTAAACCGCTCCCTTCGAGAGTAATCTTGGTGTTCTTCGATTCTAGTTTCATAGAAGCTATATGTGGCCGGTACACTTCATCTTTCGGTTATATTTTACAGTAGACACAAATTTTGAAAAGTCAATATCAGTTATACTCCTATCGAGCATTGTTGTCTTTAATCGCCTAAGGTGCCACAGTATTTATAAAAGAAGGTAACACGAGTTTGATTAATTGTTTTGTTGACTTCGAGCTGAGCTTTGCTATCTTACAGGGATCCTTGCCGAGGTCAAAACTGGGTGAAAATTATTTTCATACCTTGCGGCCATCTGTGCTGTTGCGCAGAGCGCCAAGATAATTTGGAATTGTGTCCAATGTGCCGCGCAAGCATCGAGCGTAAATTAAAAGTTCTCCAGCCGTAATACAATATGCAATGTTCAAACTGACACTTTACAAATCTTTCCCTTCGTCATTCTCGTCAAGTTCAACGCTTCTAAACCAACAAACTAAGAAAAGAAATGAAGACACATAATGTGATATCGATGCCAAAATCGTACGTACAACAAGAACAACAAATCTAGGATAAATATTCATTAAATTGTCTATAAGACAAAAGGAGTAAGGTAAATTTTAAAATTTTTCCTTATCGCTCAGTTCGCTACAGACTTACCAGCTAACTCAAAACTATTTGTCCACATCTCAGTCTATTTACTTAAATTTTGTAATTCCAAGATTGATTGCGTGCATTGTTTCAAAGCTCGTTTATTGATTCTCCCCGCCTTGGTTTTATGGAGGATATGAGGAAATAAATGATGATTATAGATTTACAAAACTCATTAATTCAAAGTCTTGTTTCATAGCTAGATTAATCGCTAGCCCTAAAAGTAGAATATCGAGAAAAATGACTTTTATAAATCGAGTATATAATAAACGATCCAAAGTGCTTACTCTGTACAACGAGTTCTAAACAATTGTTCACATCGCTGTAATCTTCAATGCCAATAAGATAATAACTTGAAAAAAAAAACCGTTTTGCTAGAAAATATCGTTACAACTATACTAATTGTTACTTTTTCGGTTGATAATAAATTAAAAATGGTTGTTAACTACTATATCTTCCAATTGCCTTAATTATTTGACAATGTTCCTGTTGTGCCAATTTGGTTACCAAGAACAAGTTCATGAAAAAAAAAATACTTCCTCCACTCGTGAGAAAATGAAATGCTTCCATTAATTTAAAAAAAAAAAAAAATTTTAACGTTTCATGTTATGTCGAATTTGTAAGCTTACAAACTCCTAGAAAATTCACTGTCGACAGTTTTTTCAAACGATAAATTGCCTTAAGACAGCTTTAAACTGTTTTTGTAACATTCAACCGCGAATGGCTAAAAGGAATAACTATCGTAAATGAGCACTCATCAAATAACGGCCTACCAAAACAAAAACAAAAAAAAAAATCATCAAAAAACTCCTTATTTTCTCAAATGAATCGGAAATAGAAACAATCAGATTCCAGTGTCGTTTGTTAGTGTAGCCACTGTCAAAGAGTATTTGATTTTGTAAATAGTTTAAGTAGATGTAATATTAAAATCAATAGCAATACAGACGCAAAGATTCACCTCGTGTTGAGTTGAAGTAGACTGAAAATTCACCGAATGTATTGTGTAAAGGAATCGTTGATTAGATGCACACCATAAAAGAGGTTGAATCCGGTTATTCATAGGACAAGATGATTGATAATTCTAATGTAAAAGAAATAGCATATTATGAAGACTAATCCATTAAATAAAATCATGAATTGTTAATTAACGAAAGACTTTCCTTTTCAGTGGTTCTTTTGTTTCAGCGGGAAGGTGAGTGCAGGGTAGGTATGCCGTCGCGAGGGTAGGGTTTCGACAAATCCGCTGAGGTCGGTTTCGCGTCGCGTGCGGTACGCGGTACCCTTGTTGTTTTGTCGTTTATTTAGAGTAGTTTTCGTCGGGTTGAGTTAGAGTAGCATACTTTTCGGTACCGCGTCGGAAATTCGGGAACGCGAAATAAAAATTAGCTTTTGGTTCTTTGACTGGATATAGGAAGAAATACGGAGTAACGTAAGGCAGGTTTCTTCTCCGTATGGTTTTGTTTTGTAACGCGTTTTGAAAACGGGCGTGTTCAGGTGGCTGAAAATACTGTAAATGAGCGTAACCCATTCGGAGACCCGCGACCGAAATCCTCTCCGAACTAGCTGGCCGACAAGCAGCCACCGCGTGAATGGGTTACGGTGCACGGATTGGTTGACCTGTTGGTACCATCCGTTGGCACTACTCAGACTTAACGTCTAGAACCGATGAGAGGTCGGTTCCGCGTTCGAACTTAAAAAGGTGGAAATCATTACAGAGGGTTCCAGGAGTTAAACAAAGTAATCTTGTTCTACCAGCAACAAGCGTTGATACACGGGCAGCAACCCGCAGTGGTAGTTATTAAACCTCAGTGTACACATGGGTGTATTTGACCCCAGACGCTACTTTGACCGATTGCAGCGCCTAGGCCTGCAGGAGAGTGGGGGTATTATGGGCTTCTAAGTATACTTTAGTGTCTTGACTTTAAGTTTACATAGTTTGTTTACCTTTCGAAGACGTTAGTTATTGTTGAGAAACCTTTGAAATCAGCCTGGGGTCAATTTGACCCCATTGTGTACTCAACGTCAATTTTGAGGTAAAAATTGAATTTTTTTTTACTTTTTAAATGGATACATTAATTCAAAAAGACAAAAAAAAGTTTGAAAGTATTTTTTTTTTTTAAAGCAATATGGAATATAATTTGCAATCTAGTGTGCGTAACCGTTTGTTGGCTGAAGACAGCGGTGATGATTTTGGCGGCAGTGATTCCTCCAAAGACGACCACGTCTCTGAGCAATCAGTATCTGATTATGAACTTTCTGAATGTTCAGAAAATGATGATGTGGAGAATGCAATTCTCAGTGAACGCCTTTTACAACAGCATGAAAATTCAGCCGCACTTGGGAGACCAACATCAACATTGATCAGTAAAAAAAAAAATAAAGTGGAAAATGGGAGCTCGTGAAAGATTATCAGGTTAGTATATAAATATGCAAAATAAATACTTTATTTTGAAGGGACACCATAGGTCTCATTTTTCCTTTATTTTGTTATGTCTTGAGAGTTTCCACGTAAATTTTTAGCCAAAAATATTATAAATTGAAAAATTTACGATTTTTTATGTGAAAATGCTAATTTTCGTTTTTTCAGGTTGTTCGCGATTTTTTTCAGGTAGACTAAGGACATTTAAGGCCTCTCTAATGTATGAGAATTACTAAAAGAGCTTTCAAACTATTTCTGAAAATTTTTTCAAACTAATATTTGTAGTGGGGGCGATACTGTATACGTTCAGAGAAGGTTGGGGTCAAATTGACCCCATATGTACTCGATGATCGAAAAAATAAGTTTTACTCGGAGGGTTAATTATGATGTAGTTGAAATTTCAAAAATACCTGAAGAGAGTGTTGTGAAGATGATGTGCAATATCAAAATATTGCACATCATCTTCACAAGACTGCAGAGCACCTGTAAATATTGATTCACTTTTTTCCTGACTTTACTCTGGCATCAGTCAAGTGGAGCTCGGATTCTCCTCCGTCTATTTCATCCGCAAATGGTTCCTCCTTGATTCGTACCTCCTTCCTTGCTTACTGTTCTCTCCTTCCACATAATGAGATCCGCAATCACAAAGGTCCTTGACTGGACCTTGTTTTATCTGATATTTCAGCTGATTGTATACCCGTTACACATACTAGTACATCTCATTTATATGTGCTACCGGACATGCATCATCCACCAAAACCCGGGATCCGGGAAGGAATTATAGCTCCTTTCAATAATTTTTTGCATATGATCGACGGATTGTAGTTGATTGAATATGATTTTATCATCAAACATTTTTTTTTGTTTTGATGAAGATTTAAAGCACGTCCACTGGAATGGAAATCAGGTTTCAAACGATGTTCATTATGGCTATTGGAAGACAAAATTTATAAGAAGATTAGTGTAATTTTTTGAGCTCTATTGAACTTTTGTAATACTACCTAGAATGGAACTTTAAGAAACAGTTTCTATTTTTTATAGGCAAAGATGAATTTTACATTTGGTACAAGTCGGTTGCGTTTTTGCTTGCACCTTGAAGTTTACATCTACTAGCATCTAAATTTTCATCGTAAACAGCAAAGTGGTCAAACTTGTCGAAACGAATATTCCTATCTTGTCTTAGTTCTGAACGAGTTTTCTTCGCTGGAGTACTCGCTGTACTCGTATCTTCGAGCTACGATTTTTGACCTGATCATCGTCCTTGGCTTTCTGCGTGCACTAAAGCCTTAGCTATGCTTTCCTATGAAAGGGCATTGTTGCGTCTTGCGTCGCGCCTGTATTCTAGCAGCTTGCGTAGTCAATAAAATGGGTAATGACATGAAGCGTCCATTTTCTTGACATAATATAGATCCTCTAATATGGTATGAGTTGATCTAATAAATCAACTGCACCCATGCCCTCATTGTGCAAGGCGCGTTCGAAAATAAACGAGATTTTTGTCAGAAATTTTTTTTTGGTGGCGCCATCTGTGAATGAGATAGTGCGTTGGAAAGTTACATCCCTTCCTGACTTCCAGTGAATGGTGACATTCGGTTGAGTGGAAGCGAAATTATTGCGTCTAAAGTGACAGTATGTTTGTGTCATCGGTACAAAAATGAGTTTCGAACAAAGAGCTAATATCATATTTTTTTTAAATACCTCCGTTCCCTACCACTGTCTCCATCACTCTTTCATCGTCGCACAACGCTCGTGCGATCTGCACTTCACACGTGGTCAATTCCTACGTGTGCCTCCAGGCAATGCTAAAACATCGGTATAAGGGGCACACCAAATGCTGTGAAGTACTCCTTTCCTGCTAGTCTAGTCCGATTTGTGAAATATTCTCAGAGATAAAAGAAAAATATTATCATACGACGCAGCAAAAAAAACTCTGAGTTTATAATAACTCGCTATTTAAAGTATCTGGACGTTAGGGTCTAAAATGCCCTTAGATAATGCATTTTCAATCCTCCGGACTCATCATTAATCTTAATTTGTTAGATGTTCCTTAATAATGAGTTTACGTTTTTCACAGTTTCTAGAAGATTATTGTATATACGCAGAGCATCATTCGTTGCATCGTTCTTTAGTCGATCAGTGCTAGCGTAAGGTATTACAAAATTGTTGGCATTTCTTGAATTATATGGATTTATTTGTGATACTTTTATAAAGGGGCTTCGTTTCGATTCACTGGAACGTAGACATTTGAAGATGAACTTCGCTTTTACCATAGTAATGATTCGACTGAAGGTGAGTGCATTGGTCCGTTAATGCACTAATTTTGTTGGAGTGAGAATCGGAAGGCTTAGAATATTTTAACAGGCTTTAGTTAGTATTCTGGATGTAATATTAAGGTTTTGCTTTGACGATTGATTCCAAATGACCACCGCATAATGTAGCTTTGTTAGTACAAATGCATCTAATACATGTTTCTTTATATGCGTTGGAAAACCTCCATATCTTCTCAACACTCCTATCATTGGTGCTGGTTGTCTCCTCAAATTATTTATGTGTGGCAACCGTGTCAAACGATGATCTATGGTAAGACCGAGATATTTAATTTCAAACATACTTTGCAAGTTTTCGCCGTTAAGTTTTAGGTCAACTTCTATGTCTTCCTTATTCTTCTGTTTAAAAACCATGTATTTTGTCTTTGTAGTATTCAATGCTAGCTTGTTTTCGATAAGCCATGAACGATATTTATTTAGATCCTCGTTGACGATATTCTCCATGGCAACTTTATCATGTCCTGAATAAAGAAGTACAGTATCATCAGCATGTAATGTGTGGTGAGCCTTCATCTTACATATATTCAAATTAATGGTGTATAGCAAAACCAAGGTTGGTCCAAGTATGGATCCTTGAGGAACCCCCGATTTCATTGGTGCTAGATTGCTCAAGACAGTATCAACTGATGTTCTTTGAAATCTTCCTTCTAAATAACTTTTAAATAGCTGTTTCGGTTTTCCTTGTATACCACACGATTCAAGTTTTTGAAGTAACAGGTCATGATCAACCGTATCAAAAGCTTTCTTCAGGTCCACAAAAATTGCAATAACATAATCTCCTTTATCAAGACTTTCATTGATGTAACTTGAGACAGAGAGTAACGCATCGAAAGTACTCTTGTTCTTTTGAAAGCCAAACTGCTTCATATTTATGATGGATTATAGTAAGTCCATTAAGAAAGATTTTAAACGATTATTTTGTTTTTTTGTATATTTTACTAAAGGCTATCAAAAGTGCAACAGGGTGGTAACTATTCGGGTCCAGATGATCTCCTCCTTTGAATATTGGAATTATTTTTGCCAGTTTCTCTTCGTCCGGAAATGTTCCATTTCTAATATGCTCGTTTATAAAATTTGCCAGTGGTTCAGCTATCTCCTCTTTGACTAGAATAATTTCAGGTGTGGCGATGTGGTCAATACCTGGTGCTGAATTTTTTTTTTTTCATATTTTCGACTGTATTTATTACTTCTTTTTTAGTCGTTCGATGAATGTGAAAGATGGACTTATGTGGGCCATTTATGATATTGAAAAGCTAGTTGACTTTTCACCAAGCTCCCTGGTAATTTTTTCATCAATTGTTGAAAAAAAGTGATCTAACGAGTTTGCTGTTCCACATGGGCGTGCCGCATTGTTAGAGTCCATGCCAAAAAATTCAGCATTTGATGTCATGATCCAAGGTGACGAATCATCTTTAACTTCATTTATTATTTTCCATATTTCGTGTGAGTTATCCGCCGCTGCTTCTAATCTTCTGGAGTAATATGAAAATTTAGCTTCTTTTATGAGACGTTTTGATTCTTTTAGGGCTTGGTTATATAGATGTTTAAGTGCTTGATCTTCAGCGTTCTTTTTTATTTTTTACAAGCCTGAATAACTTTCTTTGTTATCCATGTATGTTGTCCACATCTGATCTTTTTCTCAATGGTAGAATCATGCTTGGAACCTGCAATCATATTTTTGAGCTCCATAAGGTTTTCAGGTTTTCGCTTTGTTAGCAACTGTTGAAATTTCGGTTTGAAAAGATCCTTGTCTAAATATCTGAACTTATGTGAGTAGGTTTTTGCTTATTGAGACTTTGAGCATGAACGACAATGTTTAGGACACGAAGATCTAACTCCGGCCAGTCTGCAAGTGTGAATTTAATGTTTTCAGTAATTTTTTTTATCATTGGTTGCTATGTGATCTAGGCAAGTACATGAAGTCGGGCGAGTTTGTTTGCAGGGTATCCTTTTACATCCTCAATTCTGGAGATTCTGCAATCAGGTCTATGTTTGTGTCAGCAACTGTGATTAGATTTTTTTCAGTAGAGTATATTGCATCTATTACTGTGCAGAAGTCCTGCGCATTGAGACGATTGGGATTATAGTAAGTACGGATTTTCAGTTTTTTAACCTGCATAGGTTATTTCAATTATTATTATATTATATATGCCAGAAGTTACTCTCTTTGTCACGAAAGTCATTGTATTTTTTTATATAAATTGCTGTACCTCCTCCTCTTCCGGGCCTGCAGGAGAAAACGGAGCTAAATCCCGGAATATTGTAATACTTTGCTTTTTCAGGATAGATCCATACTTCATTCAGCTTTTGTCGTAAGCTTCTTATATTGGCATAAAAGATAGATAGATTGATTGAATTTTGGGACTAACAATCATCATCGAAATTGTAGTCAGTACTCCTCCTAGCAATAACAATCCTTCTTTGATACTTTGGGCACTCCCACGGGTCTGCTCTGTGTCAGTGATCAGTATTCTTATAATTACCCATACAATTGTAATATTTCTCATGTGTGCTTTTGGATTCCTTGAGCTCATGCTTTCCTCCACATTTCACACAGATTTGTTCTCCTTCGCATTTTGACGTCTTATGGTTATATTTTTGGCACTTAAAACTTCTCGTAACATTAAAGTCTTCCTTCACGAAATATAATCCATAATCAATGTTGACGTATTTGTTAGCTAATCTTTTATACATGCTCTCATTCACCTCAATAATGTGTAACCATTATCCATTTTTTGTCTGTCTGGCATGAATGAGTTCCATTTTATCTCTATTCCCAACATCAGGGTTTAGCGCTTGTATTTGAATTGAACTGATGAGAAAAGTTTATGGCGATGATTGTCTATCTCGTGCCAGAGTTCATGAGTGGTTTACACGTTTCAGAGATGGTCGTGACGATATAAATTACGATAAACATACGGGCCGCCCAAAATCAGGGATCACCGAAAACTCCATCGAAATTGTGCGTGTATTTATGGAAAATGAGCCGAAATCATAGCTGAAATTCATGGAATTGGAGTTAAATATCTCCAAAACATCGTTTTATCGCATTTTAACCGATCATTCGGGCTTGCGAAAGGTCTGTGCACGTTTTGTCCCGCAAAAGTCAAGGTGCGTTCCTAAATAAACGAGACTTTTTTCATAAAAATCCACTGACTGATTTTTTGACTAAAAATCGCATTTTAATCATTAATCACTCACCATATTCGCCTGATTTGGCTACCTGTGACTTCTACCTATTCGGAAAATTCAATTTGGCCATGAAAGGAAAACACTTCGCATCCGTAGAGCGCATCCAAAAGGTTTGTACCGACATCCTGAAGGACATTCTGGTCAATGACTAGAAATACTCTTTCGAAAAGCTTTTGGATCGCGCAAAACAGTACGAGTATATCGAGGCTGGAGGAGACTATTTTGAACAAATAAACTCGAATTTATCAGAACAAAGCTCCTCTCCTTTCTATTTTAGCTCAATCTCGTTTATTTTGGAATGCTCCTTGTATAATTTAATAACTTCGGGCCACGTAACTGAATCGAATTCTTTTGTATATTTGGTGCACATTCGAACACTGTCTGTTATTCCAATGCCTATGCAATTGGATCCAATTGTGACGGCTTTATTGTCGTACTATTTTGTTAAAATGACATACCCTTCACGATTTGTGAAATGTTCAGAAGAATCTCTTCCAGATTTCTTCATGTCCTTGTCACTCATAAATGGCGGTGAATTGAATCGATTCACTCGGACGGTTCCAGCGGCATAAACATTGCGTTTCTTCAGCTGCTCGAAGACTCCATATGTATAGTAATTGAGCAGTCACCTAAGCAAACTGCTCGTAAGCCGGCATAACACTGATCCAAATTTTAGTTGCAGATTTGAAAATTTAGTCATTCAAATTTATATTTTTATAAATTATAAAATTGAAAAAAAAATTTTTTCCTTTAAATATTAATTTTATATTATTTTTTTGCATATATTAAATTTGAATTTTTTTACATTTATATTATTTATGATATTTATCTTTTTTTATTATTATTAAATTTTTTTTATATTATTATCTTATATTAATTTTATTGTTCAAACCTACAATTCAAATTTGGGCACATCCACGAATTGCGTTGCCGCGACGCAATCTACAGTGGATGGATGAGGGGCTCATCACAAACATCCGTTGTGGCGCTTACCGGACGGTGGCTTTTCGGATGAAGTAAGCAGATCTGCTTCGGCGGATCGGGAAGTCTGCTTGAGATCGCCACTGCGAGCACGTCAGAGAATCGCGCCGGCTAGCGGAGTCGATAGAATACCCTTATTAGGCGATGAAGAATCGATCAGAATCACGTTCACCGAAGAAAATTTTTCTCGCGCCATTTAAGGAGAAGCCATAAGACTTGCATGGCTATCAATTGTAGTTTTACAACATATGCGCGCTGTGTGTGATAATTAGTTAAATTAACTGCAGTTAGTCTGGAAACGAATTTTACCACCATCAATGTGCCGAATAACATGTGCTAGTGCCGTGTTCTAGTTCGATGAGTAATTATTTTCGTAAGCAGCAGAGTAATAGCGAATCAATAAATATGAATCTTTACTTACATATATACGCGTAGTGTAGAACAGATATTAAAGCGATGCGTGGTAGATAGTAAAGTGTTGAAATGCATAACTAATGAGTCAAAATTAGTTTCATAGAAAGTTATTCTGGGGAATAGCTAATTGCACTTCACGTTTAATCCAATACATTAGCATTATTGTTCAGTGTCATATACTTTCAGGAATTGTCATCTTCGCAAAGGAAAGATGGAAATTGTAAAAATTTCTGTACTGAACTCCAAACTACATATTGCTAAACCCATCGGACACCCTTGATTGCTGCACCACTTTAGTAAGATTCTGTGTGGGGCTGTTCTTATCCGGTGTTTGATCATATTAAATTGACTTTGAGTTAAGTTTCGTTTATTTAGAACTGATCATGCCGGGGAATTTAAAGAACGGCTTCACTTTGCTAAATACAACACTTTCCGACGACCAGGTATGATTTTATTCATAAAACAGGGCACATATATTCCAAGAAAGTTTGATGATAGTTGCTTCGCATGTGGAAAGGAAAAATCAATTGAATAAAGAGATTGAAAAATTGAACAATTCCAACATCGACGATATTCTACCTTTAAAGAATCAAAGACTCAGAGCTTCCAGATGAAAAAGAAATTTTGTTAAATCTTCAAAAATCCGCAATTGTTTCACGCTGGAATTTTAGAAAAAAATTTTATTAATTGAAAAGGAAACTTTAGCATGTATGCTGCTTAAATCCATTTCCATTCAGTGTGCCTGCCGTTATATCAATAAGTTTTAAAGCATTGACCAATTGTAGACAGCAATGTTACGATTCTACGTCTAGCACTCGTTGCGTGTAGACGTGTTTTTAATCGCTCCTGTCATTAATTTTAAAAATTAGTTAATTTTTCACAAAAGTCAGTTTCGAAAAATTGAAATAATTTTTTAAGAGCCAGTCGAAAGCAAGTTTTGATTTTATTGGGGAAGCATTTATCGTCGAAGGCAATCAAGAAAAGGCAACAAACCAAAGACTTAACTCGGGACTGCTGGATGGAGGAGCCCGACGGCTTCCCTCCATTGGGGGGCCACGGGGAGAGTGACAGTGTGAAATTGGCGGCAAGTGTCAACAAGTGGAGACACACGAGCACCCAGGATACCGCAGACAGCGCTCGAGGATAGGCAGAAAGTGAGTCGACTTCGAACTGAAATCGAAGAATTGAAATCAAGAATCAAAACGTACGAAGATATGTTCGAGACAGCAAAAAAGTGCAAGATAGTGAACCGATACGCAAAATCGAGAAGCAAGCAAAGCAGAAGAAAGCTGCTAATCCAATCATCACTGAAGAAGTACTCGTATTAAGTGCTGGTGGCACCAATGAAAGCCCGAATTACTTTGCAGCGCTGGACGGACTCCAACAGGATATGGAGGTAGATGAAAATAATGGAGGTAATAAAGATAATGATAATTTTATAGTTTATTTAAAAAATAAAAATTAGGAATATAAAAATAAGGAGAAAAAACCAGCCCGTAGTTCTGCTGGTCCTCCTCAAAAAGTAGCCAAGAATACCGAGAAAGTTCCGCCAATTAATGTCTTCGGTCAAAGCGGAAAGGACATGGTTGGCTGCCGAAAACAAATTAACAAATTTCGAAATGATACGAATCAAATGCGAGAAGCTATCTATCAGAACGAATTCACTGGTTGATTGCAAAACAGCGAAAAAATACTTTGAATTCTGGGGAGGTTCCGCACTTCACTTATACCCCCAAAAGCGAGAAGAACCAGATGTTCTTGCTGAAGGGCTTGGACTGCGGAGAAGATACCGTCGATCCTCTTCAGGTTCTCAAGGAAGCAGCACCACAAATCGAATTTATCTCAGTTGAAACATTCGCGACAAGAAGGTCGAAAGTAGAAAAAAAAATTTACCACTTTATTTAGTACAAATATCAAAAAAGAGTGGTGAGGTGGGAACGCTTCCAGGAACGAGAAATCAACCAGTGCTATCGCTGCCAACGATTTGGGCATTCGGCTGCCAACTGTGCCATGCATTACCGATGCGCCAAATGCAAGAACGTGCATGCTCCCCGTGAGTGCAAATTGGCTCAGACGGAGCCAAAAGAGAAATTATATTGTGTGAACTGCGGTTTTTTGGTCACCCGGCATCATATCAAGGATGCTCCCGATATCAGGATGCAAGATTAAAAACTGTCCCAAAGCAAACACAACTACACAGCAGTGTCTTAGCTCCGAACTTCGTCAAGCCCGGAGTATCATTTGCACAAGCCGCTAGACGACCAGCAGAAAATGCGGTAAATAGTGTAAATAATGTAAGTGGCAATAATGAGCTGCTTCTCAAAATTTTACAGCAATTAAATTCTCTATCGGAAAGAATCGATAGGCAAGATACGAAAATTAATCTTGTTTTTCATCGTTTAGGAGTTTCAAATGCCTCAAAATAAGTTGTCATCCCGTCACATTCCCATGGATAGGATTCTCGATCAACGTCAACTCCATTGTTACTTTACATAGGCGTGATTATCTCCTTGAATTCATTGTTAGGCAAAAGCCTGACATCGTGCTTCTCACCGAAACCCACCTCAGCTCACGGCACTCCGTGACATTCAAGGATTTTGAATTCGTAAGAAACGATAGGGCAATAGATGATGGGGGAGGTGGCACCGGGATATTGGTTCGAAGACCCTATCGTTTCCAAAATATTGAAAAAGTCGAATTCAAAAGCTTTGAATCTCTTGAAGTGTCCGTTATCAAAATCTCACTGCCAGGTGGGGATAACCCTTCGTTATCTCTGCCTATGCAACTGGTGGTACTGTTCTCAAGCTCAAGGAGGAATTCGAATTGAACAGGCTGCATAGTTATTATATTGTTGCTGGTGACCTGAACGCCAAGCATACATCATGGCTGAACGCCACCAATAATCCAAGAGGTGTTTTCCTGAAATCGTTGATAACAGAGAACCAAAGTGAATATATGTGCAATCTATATGGGTTGGAGTTCCCAACATACCCTAGGACAAATTCATATTTGGACCTTTGCATTGCTGACGCAAGACTTGAATTCAGCTTTGATAGTCCTCAACGGAAACTGCAGGTGCTTCCTTACGATAGCGACCATAACGAAATCGTAATGGAAATCAATCATCACAGGGATGATTTCTTCCTCATTCCAGTTCAACACGAAAATCATCGGTTGAATTTCAGAAAAGCAGACTGGCGAAAGTTTCAAAAGAAGTTTAATCGTGAGTACCAGAAGCCATGTCCCCCTTCTGATGATGACAACTCTTGCTCAATGGTTTCTAATGACAGGAATCTAACAAACGATGAAATAGATGCCTATTTGTCGAAATTAGAGAAGCTGACGTTGGAAACGATTGAGAAAGTCGTTCCCAAGACTAAACATCGAAACAATATGGTAGGATATGAAACACCAACCATCGCAAGGATGAAAAGAGTGAAAAGCCTTCTTCTCACAAGCGTCAACAATATTCATCGACGATTTTTGGACTACAACCATCCCTCGTTGTCTTTGTTGAAATTACACCCGAAGAATGTCCGGAACTTAATCCGGTCATATTTCAGGAGTGAGGTCAGCAAGCAATGGGCGGGAAAATTGAGGGGTGTTAGCCCACAGGACCCAGACGGCGTTTTTGTGAAAGTGAATAGCATATTCCGCAAGAAGTCTGGAGTGAAGGTATCGAATCTTGAAGTCGATAGTGATGAGATAAATCTTCTCGATACGGCTGGTATCGAAATTGACAATACGACTCCGGATAGAAATGGAAACAGGATTATTTGTGAAGGGTTGGATAAACTTGCCCTGATTGGAACACATTTTGAATTGGTTCATCTACCAAACCCTGAGAGAGGGAACGAAATATTTTCAGAGGTCGTTGAAGCAAAAGTTTCCGACTTCAAATAAAGCCTGAATGGCCAATTAATTCTTCATTTCAATGAAACATCAACATCTGACCTCATACCGAGCTTCAATCTTATTGATTATTTTGTCAGCTATGAAAACTTGTGTTTCAGATTTCGCAAAATAAACAAAAAGAAATCATGTGGTACTGATGGCATTCCAAATGTAGTTCTCCGACACTTGCCGGTGGTCGCTATTCGGAATTATTGCATATTGTTCAATAACATGTTGATAAGGTATTTCTGATCTTGAAGAAAGGAAAAGAACCTTATTGCCCGAAACGCTATCGCCCAATCAGCTTGCTGCCTAACATCAGCAAAGTGTTTGAAGTGATACCCAACAGAGCATTAAACGCCCACATTGAGGAATATGAGTTGATGCCGAATTGCCAATTTGGTTTTCGTGCCAGGCATTCGACCACACATGCAATAACGAAAGTAAGCTCAGACATCTGTTGGAAACTAAACAACAAAGAATGAGTTGGAGCATGTCTCATTGATATGGGGAAGCCTTCGATACGGTGTGGTTAGATGGACTAGTTTTTAAACTCCTTCAGGACAACTTCCCCAGACACCTTTTCGCCATGATGTTTAATATGTTATACGGGAAATCGTTTGTTGTAACTGATGGAAAACTGACAACAATGCGCGAGTTCAATGTCTTGAGTGGTCTACAGCAGGGAACAGTTACTGCGCCCCTGCTCTTCTCAATCTTCATTCGCAAACTATTGAACGGCTTTGATTTTAACGTCTCGCCAACGCGAGCATTGGTAGCGTTTGCTGATGATCTGATCATCTATACGGCAGACCGAAAAGCTACAATAGTTCAGAGAAATCTCCAAAAAATGTTCAATGATGTACAGCTGTACACTGACAATTGGCGAATGAAAATCAATGCGCTGAAGTGTGAAACAATCTTGTTTCGGGCAACGCTGCAGGGGGTCAGTCAAGACCTAAAACGTAATTGGAAAGACTTCCACATCATGGCTAGCGAGGGTAGTTTAGAACGAGTTCCACATAAATCGTGTGTTCGATACCTCGGTGTTTATCTCGATCTGTATCTATACTATACTGAACATGTGAAAATCATGCTCAGTAAGGCACAAAAAGTAGTCATGGCCCTACGAAAATTCTTTCATTCCAAATACATTGATCAAAAGGTCAAAATTATCTGTTACAAGACACTGGTTAGACCAGTTTTGACATATGGATGTCAGATCTGGTACAACCAGAGTGCTAGTACTATGGAAAAATTAAGAGTTTTCGAAAGGAAATGTCTTCGTGCATGTACTGGTTTGTACAGAAAGCCTGAGTCGGATTGAAAACATTATATATCGAATAGAAGAATCTATCAAACTGCTGAAGTGACGAGGGTCGATATCTTCATATTGAAACTTCTTCGGAATCATATCGCAAGATCTGTGACTGTGAGTGAAAACCCTTGGATTTCACAGCCGTTCCACCCTACAGACGGGTATATAGCGACTTGCCTCGCTACTGGCTTCGTTCCTCCAGAAGCATTCGTGTATTTGGACATGAATCGATATGTTTTTGATTCTGACGGCGTCCCAGTCATATATCACATATATCGACGGGCCACCGATAAGAAGATAAAATATCCTCCTAATTTGAGTTCACGAGACCATCAGTTCCAATGGAGGTACTCATTTGCTAGATTCGTTGAGGCTGATCGAGTTGAGACGGGGCAATCCAGGTATTGGTGGTAGAATGACAATGTCTAAATTATTCGTGTATATTTTCAGTTTTGGTGTTTTTCGTTATTTAGTTTTTGAGTTTCAGCTCATTATTGCTACATTTAGTGTTGTTGTTTATTTTTGTTGAAAATTAGGTATAGGTTAGGTTTATATTATGTTTATTATATTAGGTTAGAGATAAGGTAAAACGCTTAGGTTAGGAACATTGTTATAGATTTTTTTAAGTATAAGATAAAGTTTTTGATAGCATTTATTAGAATTAAGTTAAAACATAATAGGTGTAGGATCAAAGTTCACTGTAGTGTTAAGATGATAAATAATTTTAGAATAGTGTTGGTTGGTTTTTTCTCCTTTTTCCAATTGAATGAAATAATATGTAATAATCTTCATGGATTAGAATTTGCTATAGTTTTTTTGAAATGTGATTAATGATAACATATAAATTTAGAAAGCCATTTGGGCCATTAAGTTTTTATTGTTATTGTTTGGAATTCGCTTTATATAATTTATAACGATTAGTATTAAATAAAGCGCTTTTGAGCTTGACTTTGACTTTGACAGCAATGTTACATCATCCACATCATCAACGGGCGCCCGGCGAGGATGTTGGGTAAGTACGCTTTTGGCTCTTTTTTTCGTGTCAATACCTTTTTCATTGCAGTTTTGAATATTCACATCAAATTTTAATGACCAACCATACTATTTTTGGCAAATTTAGAGTTGCTAAATGTTTTAGATAAATTGTAATTTTTCTACACCTGTAGATTTTAATAGAAATCAGAAAGGAGAACAAATTCCAAATTTCTCACCAGGCAACAATTTTCATTGTGACATTTCGCTTGGATGTTTGTATAGTTTGGACTGAATGGTTTTGTTTTGATTCAAATAATCCAACTTTGGAATAGAACAAATAAAATGGAACGGTGAATAAAACTGAAAATTAGGTCTTTTCATTTATATGGAGCCCGGACTATGTATGGGACCCGCCACGTTGGCTGACCCCTCCACTATCATGAGCTAGCCATCGGGTGAGCTCACCCTCTTTTTAATTGTTGTGAGGCTGCATTAGGGTGCTCATCTACGCCCTACGTGTGTAATAAGAAATTGTTAAAGTGTATTCAATCTTTTATCTTAATAAACTGGTGTAAAAATTTAACAAGTGTTTTTTTTCCACCTACCGGTAACCGGCAAGTTAATTATTAGGGTCCATGTTTGACACCCATAGCATAACACAGGTCTTATTACAGATTTGTGTACTTGTACTTTACAATACCCTAAAAATTAATCAAACAGTATCAAATGGAATATTATCAATTAATACGATAAGGACCATTGATATTTACCCTCAGTTTGCTGATTTGACTAAAGTTTGGGATAAATTTACTTTAAATAAGATTTGATAGAAGGGGAAATATTATTTTAACCCTCTAGAATATGAGAAAACATTAAAATGCTTCTCAATATCTTTGTCAAAAAAATTAAATCTAAGAGTTTTTATTTGGTCAAATATTCCCAATCAACAATAAAATCATTTATCAATTGCTTCTGATTCTGTATAGTTGTGTGCATATTTCCAGTTCTTTTCATCGTATTTTGAAAGTCATGTTATTTTATAGTTAAAATAAATAGCAATATAAATTACAGTTCAAGTTGAATTGAAGGAGACATTTCAACAAATTAGTAGCAGCACTTATTGAAAGGGTTGGTAGTTTTCATTTCTAATATTGGTAATAGGTGATAAATTAGTATCCAAGTTCAAACCAACTGCGGCCGTTAATCAAAGATAATTGCACCTTTCGTGTACATTGCAAACTCGCAAATATTTGTTTAACAATATTTCAAACGTTTTATCTTACCGTCTTGGTAAGGAGTCGACAGATGAAGCTTAGTATCGATATTTAATTCCTTCAATATAAAACTCTTGGTATATTTACTACCATATTTTGCTTCGTTACTTTAAATTTGAAATATAATTTATTCTGCAGGCAACGGGTATTTGGAAACGTTAAAATAAATGTCATGGTGGTGAATCTATGGCTCAAAGATCGATCAACCCTTCCAACTGAAATTTTCAAAACCATGCAGGTGATTGGATTTTTGCCAACCTGTTCAAAAATGCAACGAAATAGTTGGTCGCCGACTGATTATAACGAACAATTATTGCAAATAGCGAAACTGTTAAATTTAACTACTACTGGCCAACTGACTGACGGAGATCGTGTCACAAAATGTAGTGTTTGCTATAAATACAGTTTGTTTACACGACCGCCAATTTCATTATCTTTAACAAAGATCAATCTCCAGGGGGTCGGACTTTCAATCGAAAAAGATTTATTGAACAAATTGTTGATTTAACGTCCCGTCTGATAGGAATCTGCGGTAGATACTTTAGTGAAGCTTAAAGATCTCTTATCGCCAACAAGATAAGTTAGTGTTTGCAGATACAAGATCGTATCGAAATGATTTCGCAAAATGGGGAATGTTTACTTGATTCACTTATGTATGTTGAAGCAAAAAATGTTCTTTTGCGGTAAGTCTGGGACCTATAGAAATTTAATAAACTAGAGCTGAATGCAAATTGTAGAAGATGGGTATAAATTTGAATGGAATTTGGCCTAGTGAAATACATTAGAAAGTAGAGTTTTGATGGCACCTTTGCTAATTGATGTTTGCAATAACACATACATAGCTGGAAAATCGCAAATTTCATACTGTTTTGAACCTATTTTTTATAATATTCAATATAAAAGAACTATACTTAAGTTGAAATATGTCAAAGGACTCTAGATTTTTATTAAAAAGGAAAGCCCCGGTCAGCTCATAAATTCATTGCACATTTTTTCCACAGATTTGAGATTATTTTAAATCATCTTTAAATTTTGAATGATTGGATTGAATAAATGCTTACATCATATTGGCCTCCCACTAGGAAATGGAAGTAGTATATAATTAATTACAGAACTGATTCCTTCGAATCATAAAGCAGTTGCTTTTTGGATCTTGCAATGTCTTGTATGCATAACATTTAACATTAGATGTCATAGGCTGCAATCAATTGCTCCAGCTACGATTACAGGGGAGGCATTTAGGAATCAATTACTAAGAGGCATTTTTGATATTGGTTACATAGTGAAAAATGTAATTAATTTGGGAATCAGTTAACAATTTTCTTTGAAATATTTATGACTGCTGATTAAAAAATATTTGGTTGCAATTCGAAATAGTTTTTCGTCAACGGCTATAAATATTCCAACGAAAATTTTGGAAATCAGTATGAATAATTTCCTCTATTTTTCATCTCCAGATTCAACAGGGCGCTACATCATTGCTTATTATTTCAAGTAGAAAAAAATATGAACAGCGATAAAATATTTATCGCGAAAACTGAAAAAATTCAAATTCAATTCGTAATAAATCGGGAATTCTAAAACTTGCATAGTGTTAATACGGTTGCGTTCATCATATAGTTTTTTTTTTTTTGGAAAAATTGTGCTCAAATTATAAGTTTCGTGAGATTGATATTTTGCCAGAATCACTTAGTATAAATGTAATTAAAATCAAATAAAATAATGCCAAAGATTCGAATCTCAATTTTACTTATTATAAGTATATTGTAAACTAGCTTACTAAAGAATATAATTATATATAGCCTCAGATAAACTGAAGATATTAATATCTTAGTAGCAGCCGTTGATTTGTTATCAGTTTTTAAAGATGTATCTGAGGAACTGAGCTCTGAAAAAAATGTGACAATATCTGAGGTAATCCTGATTGTCAATGCTCTGCAGAAGAAATGTAGAGATTATGACGCAAAAATTAACTGCCTTTATCAGTTAAAAAAATGGCAAAAAGTCTTTTAGAGGCATTAGAAAAGCGGTTCAGAAATATTGAAGACAACCAATTATTTGCGGAAAGTACACTATTAGATCCCCGCTTTAAACAGTATGGTTTCTCAAATGCATTGAGCAACGACACGGCTTGTTCAAGCTTAAAATCGTTGGTGGCCGATGTTAAACTAATATCGCAACAAGAAATCACCAATAACGATGAAGCAGCACTACCAATGAAGAAAGCGTGCAGCATTTGGGCGGACTTTGACAACAAAGTCTGCGATCTGATTAAAAATGTAGATTCTTCTGCAGCAAGCTCGATAGAGTTTGACAAGTACCTTCAAGAGCCTTTATTGCACCGTCATTTAGATCGTCTAAAATGGTGGGAAGATAAAAGGCATGCTTACTCCAAGCTATACTCAATAATGAAAAAGCGAATGTGTTTACCCGCTACTTCAGTTCCATCAGAGCGTATTTTTTCAAAATCTGGCCAAATTTTAGTTGAAAGAAGAAATCGACTGACTGGAAAAGGTTAATATGTAAATCTAATATGAACTTACATTTGTTTTGTTTTGTTTTGTTTTTGTTTACAATGTGCAATAATGAATGTTTTACAGTTGGAAAAAGTTTATTAAATGTGTTATGATAATAATTTAGTAATGTAGAAAAAACTTTACTTTCTCGAAATGTGAATAACATTTGATTTTCCTTTTATTTAGCTAAAGAAATTAACGAATTGCTTATTTGAGTAGATAAGACTAGTGTTCATATTTGCTTTGTTTTTAATGTTTAAAAACTGTATATCAATATAATTTAAAATAAGCTGTACGAATTACATTTTTTTGTTAACGAAATTTATAATAAAAACTGAAGTATTATCTTGTTTAGTTTTGATTAAGATATTTGGCTCACGACTGTAACATGAAATATTTTTTTAAGAGAATAACTGAGTGAGGAAATGCAAAGAATTTTTTGTATTTTTATATTCAAATATTTTAAACTTTTATGAGAAATAAGGTTATTGACTTCGTTTACTCACTTATATCCTTCATGCATTTATAAGCTTCTACATTATCTTCCTTCTTTATCTACTTCAGCGATAACTTTGAATTCACATTGTACGTTCTTATTTTTTATACCTCATTTGAAGTAGGACAATGTACCACCTCATTTCCTGAAATGAGTACCTCACTCAAACTCACTAAAATATGAGGTGCGGCACAACACTAATTAAGATCACAATCTGGCCGAACGTTTCTTGAGGATGCCAAATCACTAATTCCAAAAAATTTATTTCTTTTTGTTGAGAGCCATATTTCGAATCTTGATCGTTCTATACGAGGAAAATGTTTTAAAAGAGAAATGAAGGAATTATGCCTTCGGATATATTTTACATCTCCCGCAGCATATCGCATGATAAAGAGTATGTGGGGCATTCTCTCAGTTGAAAGGCTTATTGCAAATTGGCGTAGTTCTCTTGGCCTCCACGATATCCACTTTAAAGGTTTACAACATAGTACATTCACCTAGTACCCACACCTTTCATTTACCATCTGTTACACACTTTTTGAATTTTCCCAGGGGCATGTCAGCTGATCCGGGGCACGTTAGCTGAGTCCAGGCCTGGTGCGCTCAAGAAACAAAGCAAAAAGCCAATAAAATTGCAACGAAATATAAAATAACGTGTAAATCACTACTGAATTTCAAGAAGTGAAAAATCAACTACAATTTAGATCAATTTTGAATGCATAACTTTACTGTGAATCTCAATATATTCAGTAGAATCGTTGGTTGCCCTAAACCTGCGACAAACCACTGGTCGCAGCGCTACTTGGCTTGCTCCATTTGCTTAGGCAGACTTTTTTCTTTTCTTCTTTCCGATTCGACTTATTCATATTTCTAGGTTTTTACTTAATATAATTTCATATTTAACTTCAAAAAGTAAAATTGGTACTTACATGTAATTTATTTGAAGGGAGACTCAAATGTTTATCACTACAGATTTTTACGCTATAAATATATTTGAAAAATGTTTCTCACTATTTTCACAAACCAATTCACTATGGAAAAAGGAAGTCACAAAGCAATTTTCACTCTGAAAAGACTCGCTTCACTTGACTCATCGATAAAACTGATAAAAATGGTGCATACAAAAGATGATGGAAATTTCTGTTTGCATAGTGCAATGCGTTCATCATATATACGAACAGAAAAAAACAATTCCTCGAAAATCTCCAGAGTCCCGTGTGCGTAGCATATGGCACATTCGAACCCATCACATGGTGCCGGACCCTCACCATCCTCCTTTAGAGATCCGATTATCATTGGATCCAATACGCGGCAAGCCTAAAGAAGAACCAAGTCGATTTAACTTCTTCAAGGCTAACTACGAAGGCTTAGCTGCTGATTTTGACGTCATTAATTGGCAAGCCAACCTCAATCTAGACAACCCCAACCTCGCAACACAGCAATTCTATGCAGTGCTTAACAGCATTATCCCACTGCATACACGGACCACACGACCACGCAAAAATCTTCCTTTGTGGTTCACGAGAGAAGTTGAATCTGCTTTGCCCTTGAAGGACTCAGCCAGGAAACGCTACTTACGTTCGAGATCAGAACTGGACCTCTCCGAATTTTGTCACCTACGTACTTATGCAAAAAAAGTGTGTAAATCCACAAAGTTAACTTATTTGAGAACAATTGAAGCATCATTTGCTAATAACCCTAAATCCTTCTGGTCTTATGTCAACTCTTTGAAAGACTCGCGTCAGCGTATCAATGCATTGTCATACCAGAACCACTTAGTCTACAATGACCACGCCATATGCGACATGTTTGCTGACTATTTGACCGCCGTCTATAGCTCCCCGGCCTCTAATTCTGATGAAATCCACTCCAGACTTAATTGGTGATTTATACACTAGCCCCTGAGAGGTCGCTGAGGTAATTCAGTCCCTAAATTCTAGCAGCGCAGTCGGCCCTGATGGAATCCCTAACATTTTTATCAAATCCCTCTCTTCATCGTCATGTATTCCCGTCGCCCGTATCTTTAATTCAAGTCTCGAAAAGGGTACTTTTCCAGACGTTTGGAAATGTGCAAATATCCTCGCCATCCATAAAGCGGGTGACTACTCCCAGGCCTCTAATTATAGACCCATTTCACTCCTATCGTGCTTTGGAAAAATCCTGGAACGCATTGTTCACTGCAAACTTTATAATGTTTTGCACCCCAACTTATCCGAGAATCAACATGGATTTGTAAAAAGACGTTCTACCGTAACCAACCTATGGGAATTTATCAACACCGTTGCAATCACCCTTGACTTAGGAGGTCAAATTGATGTGATCTACACTGATTTTGCGAAAGCATTCGATAGTGTGGATCACAACATCCTGATCAACAAGCTCCGCCATTTCGGCATTCAGGGATCTCTTCTTTCCTGGATTCACTCCTTTCTCTTTCATCGTTCCTGCACGGTTATCTGTAATGGATCTTTGTCACACTCTTTCGTCCCAACTTCTGGTGTTCCACAGGAATCAATTTTAAGTCCACTTCTTTTCAACCTCTTTGTTAATAACCTCCTAGCTATCTTCACATCCAACCCCCTTCTATATGCTGATGACCTGAAGATATTTCGAGTCATTAATTCAATTCAGGATTGCCAAGCTCTTCAGGATTACTTAAACTTTTTGTCCTCTTGGTGTAATAGAAATCGACTTCAACTTAACATATCTAAGTGCCTTTCCATTACCTTTACCAATAAAACTTACCCCATTCAATTTTCATACTCTTTCGAAAGCTCAGTTCTCGTTTCGGTTGAGATTTTCAAGGATTTAGGAGTGACATTCGATTCTCAGTTGAAATTCAATGTTCACGTTTTGAAAATAACCAAGAAAGTTTCTCGGATCGCGGGCTTTGTCCTACGTTGCTCTCATAGATGTTTCAGCTTTCAAACCTGTGTTCGGTTATTCGTCATGTTGGCTCGCCCAATTCTTGAATATGCATGCCAGATATGGTTCCCACATCTTAATTATCTCATGGTGGCGGTTGAATCTGTGCAGCGTCGGTTCACCCGCACATTTTTCTACAAATACAACATCCCGTATCGCCCTTATAACGATCGCCTGAATTTCCTTGGTCTACCTTCACTGCAGGTAAGGAGGCAATTCCTGGATCAATGCTTCTTATTTAAATTATCGAGAGGCATGTTATCGTCGAAATTATACAACGCCATTAGCATACGTCTCCCTTCTCGCACTAGGTCGTCGCAATAACACGCTATACCGTTTGCCAGAACCGTAACTTACAGTCACTCACCAATGGTTCGTATGGTAAGAGACCATCTTAATCTCCAGCTTGGTCCTCCTTCTGGCTCATTTGAATCATTTAAAAACATTTTGTCATTAATTTCAGTCACTACTTAATTGTTAACTTTAGATTAATTCTTACATGATATTTATATTTTAACCTTAACACGTAATCTATTAGTTCTATTTTATAATTGGGATTATTAATTCTGTAAAATAGTGATGAAGTAAATAAATAAATAAATAAATCTGGTTCAACTCACTTGCGTACTCCGAGATCGTTTGGGGCTTCTCAGGGGGTGTTCCGAACTTTATATCAGCCAGCAGACGAATAGTCTTTCCAAAAATGACTTTGGCTGGGGCTTGGCGCGTCGATGCATGTTCGGCAGCTGTATACGCCATCAAGAATAATGAGATGTGCCGGTCCCAGACCCTTTGGTTCTCGTCAACCATCACTGAAACGTTCGACCATTCCATCGGATTGGGGATGCAGCGGTGTTGTCCTCGTTTTCCGTATTCCCAGCAGCTTGCAGATTTCGCCAAAAACTAGTGACTCAAAGTTTCGGCCTTGATCCGAATGTAGTTCACAAGGTGCGCCGTACCTACTGACCCAATTTATTACTAGCTCTTCGGCTACAGTAGTTGCTTCCTGGTTGGGAATGGGGTAGATCTTGGGCCACTTGCTGAAAAAATCGGCTACAACCAGCGTGTATCGATTTCCCCATTCGGATTCCGGAAAGGGTCCTGAGATGTCAACAGCAATCCTTTCAAATGGTACCCCCAAGTTATAGGTTTGTATTTGCCCTCTTCGTCGTCACTTTGGACCTTTGACGGGAGCGCAAATGGCGCATCTACGATGCCAGTCCTCTACGTCTTCTCGAACGCGGAGGCAGTAAAATCTTTCCCACGATTTCGCTAAGGCCTTGTTCATACCTCACGAGGATCCTTCATACATTTCCTTAACCACGTCGTAGATTCGGCTTTTGGGAAGTATAGTTTGCATCCTATAGGACCTGCCATCCGCTTGAGTACGCCTCCCTCCACCTGAAGAGAGCTCCATTGTGCCCAATAGCTTTTCAGGGTTGCGCCGTGCATTGAAACGTCTTTCCACTCAGGTCGCCCAGTTGTCTCCTTCCATACGAGCAATGGTCCGATGTCTTCATCGGCTAACTGAGCATCTCGAATCCCCTCCGACGACCAACCTCTATCGGATTCGGCCGTTATCAATCGCAGATCAACGGGTGGTTCCCTTTCCTCAATCCGCCGGCAATGCTTGCAGTTAGCTGGACATGGACGACGAGATAGGGCATCTGCATTTCCATGAACTCCGCCCTTCCGATGAACAATTTCGTACTCGTATGACTGCAATCTTTCGATCCATCTCGCAACTTGTCCCTCGGGGCTTTTGAAGTTAAGTAGGCATTTCAGCGATGCATGGTCCGTTCAAAGAAGAAATTTCTGGCCATATAGGTTCTTGTGGAACTGCTTGGTAGCCTCTATTATAGCCGATAGCTCCTTCCTGGTGACGTATAGTCAGCTACAAAAATTTTTTTCGGTTTTTGGATATGCCAGCACGGGTAATTTACACAGCTTCTCCTTCAAGGTCTCAAAGGCTGCCTGGTATTGTTCGTTCCAGACATACGGACGATTTTTCTCGGTTAGGTGATGGAGACACTTAGCAATTTTGGTAAAGTCTTTGATGAATCTTCGACAGTAGGTCGCCAGACCCAGAATACTTCGTAGTTCGCGCTTGTTGTTCGGTGTTCGCCAGCTTTTCACGGCTTCAATTTTCCACAGGGTCTGTTTTGACCTCTTCTGCTGATACGACGTGTCCCAGGTATTTTACTTCAGCTGCGAAAAGGGTACACTTATCGGGACTAAGTTTCAGATTCGCCAGTCGCAATCGGGAGAACACCTCTTCTAAGTTCCGCACATGCTCCTCAAACGTTCTCCCGATAACAATGCCAGGCAGCATGTAATGAAATTTGAAATTTGTAAACACACTGGAGGTCGTAATTTTTGTTCGATTTGCACCAAATTTTCAGGAAAGGTGTGTCAAGTTAATATCTCGACTATGTTCATTAAACAAAATGGGGGCTTAGACGACACTTCGTGATTTCTAGTTTGACCTAAAAAATATAGCTCCGATTTGGATGAAATTTTACATAAAGGTTCAAAATAGTACGAGTAGATCCAAAAAGGGCGGCCGTTCAAAGGGCAAAAATTTTTCCTATAGCTGTGACCACACCAAGTAGCCGATGTTGATGAAACTTTGTTGTATAGTGGAAACAAAAAAATATCTAGACAGTGAAATAAAAATTTTTGAGATCAGGTCCAAAATTTCAAAATGGCGGCTGGTCAAAGTTCAAAATTATGAATGCTTATAAAAGTCACAATTTCTATTGTATTTTAACCAAACTTTGTAACAAGGTAGATGTTATCAAAATCTAATGACGTTTTAATTTGGTTATTTGGGTTGCAAAATGGCGGGAGTTTAAAAACACGATTTTTTGGGATTTTTGAGGCTCTCGAGTGACCAGACAGCCCAACCGATTTTGATGAAATTTAGTATTGTATGTTAATCGATCAAGTCCTTTCATCGTACGAAAAATTGTGAAAATATTACGATAAATAAAAGTCAAAAAGTTATATCGTAATTTTATTAGCTACTGTTTTTCATCAAAAATTTGTGATTTTCATTCTCTCAAAGTATAACCCAACATCACCATGCTTAGAGGTGAGGGAGTTATTTTTAATTTTCCTACTTATGCGAACTCAATATGTTTTTGTAACCACGAATTCTGTTCAAATTAAATTTCCTCTTGTAAGTACTTGTCTTAGCTAAACTTTAAATGGATCAGTCCACCCTTTTCACATCAATTTAATGAAAATCTATACGATAATTTTTGATCTACAGTGAAGCTTTAATTGCGTCGTGCGGATATCAATCTCGTTTTTCGGATGGCTCCGATAACTTTTTCAATTACTTATGGAATTCTTTGTAGCTATATGAATGAATTGCTTATTTTTTTAATAATTTTTTCTGTAAAATTATTTGAGAAGAAAAATGTCCATAAGTAATTTAAAAAGCGATCGGAGCCACCCAAAAAACGAAGTCGATATCCGCACGACGCAATGAGAGCTGCACTGTAGAGCAAACATTTTCGTATAGATTTACATTAAATTGATGTGAAAAAGGTGAAATGATGTATTTAAATTTTAGCTAAGACAAGTACTTACAAGAGGAAATTCAACTTGAACATAACTCGTAGTTACAAAAACATATTGAGCTCGCATAAGTAGGAAAATTAAAAATAACTCTCTTACGTCTAAGCATGGTGGCTGACATCACCGGTGTGTATCTAAGAGTGATGGCCTGATGAGAATTAGTACACACGTCGAAACTACCTTCTTCTAACATTTTTCTTCTCTAATAACTTTTCAGGAAAAATTATTAAAAAATATGCAACTCATTCATGTAGCTACAAAGAATTCCATAAGTAATTTTGGCTATGTTTTATTTATGTAAACTATTTAATGTACTTCATTGCGGAAATTTTGCTGCTCCATTAATGCTTTAAATTTATACATATGCAGGCATAACACATCATTGACTAATTCAGTAATAAATTAATAAGCTTGGAAGCACGCCTTTTTTAGGTCTTTGTAAAAATTTTTTACAAAGACCTACTAGTTTCGCGACCTGTCTGTCCGTGCGTCACAGCTAGTTTCATCAGAAACTATAAAAGCTAGAATGCTCAGACTTTGTGAAAAGGTCAGAAGTGATGGTCTCTCAAAAGCTAAGGCCTTACCAAGATTTAAAATTTTTTAAGGGGGTCCCCCTAATAACGAATGAATTAGGGGGTCCATGGGAAGGCAAAATGTACACAAAATTTGGGTCCCCCCTCGCGATTGGACACCTTTGAGCCGAAAAATCTGAAAATTGTCATGAATGATGACCTTTATGAGTAAAAGGGCAACAAATACCTCAGAAATCGAAATTCACTCAACTTTGTTAATAATAGTATAATTTGTAGATTTCACATTTTCGCCCATAAAATGGTGCCTTTAAACTTCTTGAAATTTTACAATTAAATAGACTGATATAAGATATGTACGTTCACAAAATTTAATTGAGATCGAATCATAATCAAGTGAGTTAAAGCCAATTCAATTGTATGGAATTACAACAACAATAACACGTGTTTATGGTTGATACATATTTCAAATTGACCAAGGCACTTTTATTTTCTTTCAATTTTCACGAGAATTTACGGAATAGTGTTTAACTTGAATCTGTTCAATCGGCCGAACATTCAGAACAATTATTTAAGCTAGATCAAAATTGTGGCAGCACTGTGCTTATGAAAGAAACTGTGCATCTTTAGCATAAATTTGAACGATTTCATATCCAAGTATTGGATAAATAATTCAAGTTATTGATTTATGCTATTAGAAAACTTATTTCTAACCCTAGGCTGTTTACAAAGACCTTCTGGTAGGAGAACTCTCCTGCTTACTCAACTTGTTTTTTAATATTTTATGAGCTACAAACCACTTTTAAGCGCGTTAAAATAGCGCGAATCAGTTTAATCAGTCCGGACACTCTTAGTCTACTCCGAGGTGGCTGCTGGCTAATTAGCTAGTTCGGAGCGGGTGTTACGCGAGCAGACTAAGTCCGAAATACAAATTCCATCTACTCTACTCTTAAATGCATCTCTTCATCCCGGAGGAAATTAACGAAAGCAACCGCTACAAATACATGCTCGCGAATATCACCGATGCGGTGTCCGAAATATACTACTCGAAGGTAAACCCGAAAAAATCTACGCTACTAAAGACACGCAAACACGAACTATGGCACCGCGTACTGACCGCAATGCAAAACCAACCATTCGCGGATTACTGGAAGACAGTTTATTCGTCTGTTAGAATGTTACTTACAAAAAAAAAAAAGTTTAATAGGAGTTAATAATTTAGCTCCAGTTTATTTTGTAATTGTGTCTGTAGCCCTTCATTTTTGAATTATTATAGAACGCGAAAAATGAACATAAGAATGAATAAATATTTGCGAAGTTAACACGGCTCTGGATTTCGTAGGTATTTATGTTGTAATTAACTTTCTGTTGCTTTAAAAGGACTCTCATTCCAGTCATCTCCCAATGGAAGACAGTAGTAATATGGACCTCGCGTGTGATATGATTGGTTGATGACGTGTTGTTATTAAAAATATACATAATACTCGTATAATAATAGCTAAATGTGATGGTCGTGGTACACCATTGCTTATTTGCATCGCAGCCGGATGTTCTCCGTTTAACACGTGAACGTACGCCGACTTGGTATCGCTTCTACGCGTACGCACGTATACGAGGTGTGTTCAAAAAATATCACGAATTTTGTTTTTTTTCAAAAATTATTTATTTATTTATGAATATCTATTTTGTCCCCTTCAAAGTAATCCCCATGAGATATTATACACTTGTGCCAACGGTTTTTCCAATCTTCGAAGCACTTCAAAAAATCATTTTTTTTAATCCTGTTCAGCTCCTCCTTCGATGCCGTCTTTGTCTCTTCAAGCGTAGCGTAACGTCGTCCTTTCATGGGCCTCTTCAATTTAGGAAACAAGAAAAAGTCACAGGGGGCCAGATCTGGGGAATACGGTGGCTGCGGCATCATTAGTGTGTTGTTTTTGGCCAAAAAGTCGCGCACAAGCAACGATGTGTGAGCAGGGGCGTTATCGTGGTGCAAAAGCCAATTTTTGTTCTCCCATAAATCCGGGCGTTTCTGGCGGATTGCTTCGCGCAAATTGCGCAAAACTTGCAGGTAATATTCCTTATTGACCGTTCTTCCCTGCGGCAAGAACTCATGATGCACCACGCCCCTGCAATCGAAGAAAACTGTCAGCAAAACTTTCACATTCGACCGAACTTGGCGCGCTTTTTTCGGTCTTGGTTCATGCGGTAGCTTCCATTGAGATGATTGAGCTTTGGTTTCCACGTCATAACCATAAACCCACGAATCGTCACCAGTTATGACCCTCTGGAGCAAATTTGGTTCGTCGCGGACAGAGTTTAACATCTCATTAGCAATGTTCATGCGTTGCTGTTTTTGGTCGCAATTGAGCAATTTTGGTACGAATTTCGCGGCGACCCGTCTCATGCCCAAATCGTTGGTGAAAATCGAATGGCACGAGCCAATCGATATGTTTAGGTCCTCAGCAACTTCTCTAACGGTGATTCGACGATTGGCCAATACCATTTTCTCCACTTCATTAATTTTTTCGTCTGTTGTTGAAGTGCTCGGGCGTCCGGCACGCTCTTCGTCGTTCACATCTTCTCGGTCTTCTAAAAACATTTTGTACCACCGATAAACGTTGCTTCGGTCCAAGGTAGCTTCTCCGTATGCCACAGTCAACATTCGGAATGCATCCGCGCACTTAATTTCGTTTTTCACACAAAATTTGATACACGTTCTTTGATCCATTTTCTTGAATAAGTAAAAATCTAAGACGATTGAAAACACGTGCAAGTAAAGCAGCTATCACCAATTAAGTGAACATTCAAAATGGCCGAGCTTGTCAGCATAAGTGACAGACATGAGTACCAACATAACGCCACAAAAAAATCGAAATTCGAATATACGAATATAAACCACTGTCACAAACATTTGTACAAGGCTCTTTGCAAATTCAAGTATACTAAATAATGCTCAAATTAATTTGTTGTAATATATTTGCATATTTATTAAGCACCAGTATTTAATAGCATGACCCAAAAGAATTAACGGCCCGATATTTTTTGCTATTTGATTAAAGATTGAAAGGTGTTCTTCAATGGAATTTTATTTTTATTTTTATATTTGAATGATAGGGAGCTATAAGTTTGACTGATTCGAATGCTTTTGTTCCTTTAATTGACTTATCGCGGAACGTTAAATTGCAAACAAAAACTAGCATGAAGTATGAAACGAAACAATCAGTTTTCTTCCTTCACTCTAGTGGGGCTGGGACCCACAACGTTGGTGCGCCCTTCATAAAAATGAGTAAGGTATTTCGTGGTCTTCTCCTATTTTGTTCTTTCAGAGGCTCTGACCTGATATGATTGGCCTTTTACTGTTTCTACATGGCCAAGTCATCATCTAGATCTTTGATCTGGTTGGGAAGGGTGTAGGTGGGCACCAGTACCACCCGGATGCCCTACTTTTGTGTGGATCATAAATATCCATATCGTCGACGAGTTCGTGTCAAACCTCATGCGCGGGTTGTTTGGAAAAGTCGTCGCGTCTCATTATTGTTATATTCATTATTGTTATATCCACCTGTTGAATGTATCCAACTTCTAAGCCCAAAAAGAATTCGATGTTGTGAAATTTTTCGTAGTGTCTCCTTGCCTTGGCGGAAAGAACCCGCTCCTCGACAATGCAACGCTAGCTGCCAGGCTAGGCCATTCCAGTTGAGCACGAATTTTTCGCTCGCTGAGGTTGCAGTCCACCGCTTTAGTCCTGACATCTAATTAACATCTAATTAACTCTGCTGTAGACAGTCCCAAGCCGATTGAGAAAGGAGTAGGGAAGACCTTGTTTCGACAACCCCTAGCTTCCATGATTCCTCATAACAAACTCCGCAATTAAATGGTAGTAAATGCTCTCGGGGTTGCACATTGGGTTTACTGGTTCCCAAATAATGGAACATTAAATGCCGAGAAACGCTAATAACTGTAAATACATCTACAGTTCTGCTAATAAGTCCTACTTACACCTCCTTTGTGGGGACGTAAGAGGGTGAAGGCGAATTTTTCGCGCCTGATAACGGAATTGACGTAATAACCATCCCGCGGGAATGGAGGTTGGGTGACGGGCTAATTTCCCGTCTTTAGAAAACCTTAAAATGTTCCGAAACCTCCAGATGGGGTTCGAAATGGATTGGACTCATGGCAACGACCTCGCAAACGAAAAAAGGTTTATGGCATTAGATTCTGGAATGTCAGATCACTCAATAACCCTGGCGCCGTTGACGATCTTTTACAACAGGCCAGCCAATATCAATTAAAAATACTGGCAATCCAGGAAACGAGCTGGACTGGAAAAGACATTCAAGTTATGAGATCGCACACAATATTCAAAAGTGGGAAGCCTACTGGAATATGAGAATTCCGAGTGGCCATCATTGTGGATAGAGAGTTCAAATCGCACGTTATTGATTTTAAGGCAATTAAACGAACGGTTGTGTGCGATCCGTATAAAAGCAAACTTCTTCAAAATCTGGCTGATAAACGTTCACGCCCTGACCGCAGAAAACGACGAAGAAATAAACGAAACATTTCACAATCACCCGGAAAGACTAGTTGACTCATTGCGTACAAACGACGGAAAAATAATTCTGGGTGATTTCAACGCTAAGGTTGGCATGAGCATGAGCTATAGCAGAAATCGAGTCATACGTTCAACTTGCTTCCCACAACGACGCATTCATAAAATGACCTGGATATCACCGGATGGCAACACACAAAACCAGATCGATCACGTTCTGATCCATCAACGTTGGGCCTACAGCATACTTGACGTCCGTACATATCGAGGAGCCAATTGTAATTTAGATCGGTACTTGATCGAACTAACCTATCGATGTCGTATGTCGAAGGCATCTTCGGCGAAGACCAGCCCGCTACAAAAATTTGACATCGAAAGGCCCCAAACAGCGTCTGTGAACAAAAATTTCACGTAGACCCTCTACAACCAGCAGGCTCCCATCTTATCAGACACATCGTTAAAGACGAGCAACGATCTCTGGATGGAAGTGCAAACGGCTATCGAGACTGTGCCAGAACAGACGATTGGACATCAAGCTCCGCGCAAGAGGAATGATTGGTTCGATGATGAGTGCCAGAATTTGTTAGATCAAAAGAATCCGGCGTACAAAGAATACGTAGGTAGGAAACCCAGGACGAAGAGAGAACACTATGAAAAACTCAGAAGAGTAGCGAATAAGATAATTAGAACTAAGAAAAGAAGATACTCTGACGACCAATTGAGAACTATAGATGTAAGTTTAGCGAGCAATAACACAAGACGAGCAGATAAAGTAGTGATAAGCCTGAAACGTGGTTATCAGCCCAAAACCACGGCAATATCATCGCTGATGAGACCAAGATTAAGGAAAGATGGGCATCATATTTCAAGAACCCCCTTAATCCTCCGCACAGCTCCAGATCCTCAGAACCTATAGATGTCTGCGGAGAACGTCCACTGGATGAAGATTGTTCCATCATTAAAGTCCAAAAGAATAATAAAGTGCCGGGCATCAATGAGATTCCAGTGGAGTTCATCAATTATGGTGGCAGTAGTGTTCATCAAGCTATTCACAAAGTCATCCAGCACATTTGGCAACAAGAACATATGCCGAAAGAGTGGAGCCAAGCAATTATATTCCCCATCCACAATAAAAGGTGACAAGCTACAGTGCGAAAATTATAGAGGCATATTACTACTTTGTACGGCGTACAAAATATTTTCTAAAATTTTAGATAATAAGGTCGGATCATATGCCAACAGTATTATTGGAGAGAATCAAGGTGGTTTTAGAGCAGATAGATCGACAATTGACCCATTGTTCACAGTCAAACAGGTACTTGAAAAATGCTGGGAGTTCAACATAAACGTACACTCAATTTTCGTTGACTCCAAGCAAGCATACGACAGTATTGATTGTAACGTACTGTACCAAATTATGCTTTGCTTTGACATACCAGCCAAATTAGTCCGTCTTACCAAAATGACAATGACGTCGACGACCTCCCAACTCTGCATCAATAACCAACTCACCGATGCCTTTGACACAAATATCGGAATAAATGCAGGGAGATGGGCTCGCCCCATTTCAATTTGGCTCTAGAGTACGTCATAAGGAAGTTGCCTGTCGATACGTGAGGAACGTTACTATACAAGTCGAGAAGTAGTAGCCAACGCGGACGACATCAACATTTTGTCACGGTAATTAACAACTCCCAAAGAGCTCTTCCTGAAACCCGACAGTGAAGCCAAACTAGTGGGGCTACAAACCAACGAAAATAAAACAAAGCTCATGACGCAGTCAAAAATTCAACATATCACACTTGGCGAATACAGTATCGAAAATGTTGGCGAATTTGTGTATTTAGGCGCCAAAATAATGAAAACGGGTTATGATAGAGACGAGATACGCCGAAGAATACAGCTCGCAAATAAAATGCTTCATTCAGTATTGACGATCTTGAAGACCAGCTGCATACACAGGAAAACAAAGATCCAACAATACAAATCTGTGATAAGACCAGTGTTATGCTATGGGTGTGAAACATGGACTCTAACTCAAGCATCTGCAAATATATTGAACGCCTTTGAGCGACGGGTCCTGAGGCGAATAATCGGAGCCAAGCTAGGCGGGGACCAATGGCGAATTCGATACAACCATGAGTTGTAAGACTGCGGAAGCTGCAATTGGCTGGCCACATAAATCGTATGGACGAACAACGTATACCCAAAAAGGTATTCGTTGGGAGAACTGACCTGTGGGGTTCATTGCTGCTCGGATTTCGAAATCGGAGGACGCGTTCAATGGACCGAGACAGTTGGAGGCGCTATTTGCATGGAGCGAAGGCCCGAGAGGGCTGTAGGGCTAAGAAGAAGAACATCTAATTAAACATTAGAATAGAAGGGAATATTAAAGATTGTCTTAGAGAAGTCATCTAGTGACGAAATCGCTGTGGGGTTCAGTGAAGAGTGGTTAAGCATGTACGAGTGTACGTCGAATAATGAGGTATGTGGTTGGCACTGAGTAGTTGGAAATATGGCATCGGAACTGATTATTGCCTAAAAGCTGCTTCCCACAACGAGTTCAAATAGATTTATGGATAAATGCACAGGGTGCATCTACAATCCTGCAAGTTTAACAAAGCAAACAATTAGTTCTAGTCATGGCATCTTATTTCTACTGAAGGCCTAGAAAGTGCAAGAATCGCGGGGTTTATTGAACGTATGGCTGAAATGAACTTAACTGTACTTAATACACTTAAAAGAAATAAAAGAAAATCAATGAACCTTGTTATTTAGCCTTTATCTTACCCCACTTTCATATAATCCGCAAACATGTCCTAATCCCTTTAAGCCAACGAACATTGGAGCACAACTCAATGTGTGGGCGCATTTCTGTGGGTGGTAAATACTTTTCTAAGATTGCAGGGAATGTCGTTCAACAGTTATAAGATGAATTCAAGCAATCAGGTAATCATGCTGACATGTGTTTGAAATTTCAAACGAACTTTTCATAAAAGAAGATCTTCAACATTTACGAATGAAGGTGGGTTAAAAAAGAGTAACGAATCATATCGACAAAGATTTGCAGCTGAATCGTCATATTTATTGTGAACTAGCGCTACAATATATTTTTTGCGATGCGATTGGTTTCTTGTGCTTATGCTGAAACCTTTTCTTCTAATTATCCAAAAAGCTCTTACCAAATAGAATTTAAATTACCGAACTACTTTTTTCTGTTTCAACTATCATCTTCTGAACTTCCCGAGAACATGAAACTCTATACTTTCACTTCTCTTCAAGTTTCCAGGATATAACTTTCATCCCCATTTTATGTAGGTCGACATGAAAACAAAGATTACTTTAGTTTGTTCGATCCAATTCTAAGAAAATTCTACGAACGGAAGTCAACCTTTGATGACCCTAAGTCCGTACCTTTAAAGCTGTATAGAACCCTCGTTCATTTCGCCTTCCTTTGAAAGCGGTCGTTCCTGTGTAAATGTATTTGATTCTGCCTTTTGTCTGTACCCTGCAGAATATCCTCGGAAATGTACAGCCATGAAAGCAGGAATCTATCGATTTTTGCTTTGTCTCAGCAGTTACTCGTAGTCCTCGATTCAAACGCCCAAACCGTAGGGTGAACAGACTGGGTAGGCACAGACTTTTGAGCTTAATCATGATGAAGCTCTTGAATTATGTATTTGGTACATAAATAAGGTTTTGAAAGGATGAAAATGTGTTGGTAAATCGATATTTGTACGACCTTAAAGAAGTTTTCTGGCAAAGCTTGATATCTCTAGTTCTAGTGAAAATATTCAGAATTAACAAAGAGTTGTTATATTCCAGCAAAATTTTTCAGAACAGACGGCTTTTTGGTTTTTTTCTTTTTCATATTATAATATTCTTCCAATATATGCTTTTCCCTTATAAAGTGGAACTCACGGTTGTTTTGTAAACTGCTTATCGAAAACAAACCAAAGGATTTACTTTTTCCAAATCAGATAGCGAAGGTGGAATCTGGTCAATCAACTTTAAACTTTAGTGGTGACCGATAGTGGACTTGTACACTGAAGATATATCTTTTTAATCTTTACATTTCAAGTTTAATGAACTTGATTCTTAAGAAATTACAGGTATTTATCAACAACTGGTAATATTTCTTATCATGTTTATATAGTGGATTTTAAACAATTCGTTAAACATTAACAGGAAGTGGACTTATGGTGTAAGTCAAACGAAGATATTTTTGATAATACTTAAAGAAACGAGAATGATTATTGATTGAAGTGAAACAAATACCAATTCAATTATATCGTAGTTTGTCTACTTCTAGTACTGACAATATTACAACTGTTTCATTGTCTCTTGAGATATAAGCATGTAATAAAAATTTGTGTACTTTCCCACATTAATCATCTTATTTTATGAATATTTAAGCAACATGTGTGAAATTATCATCACAATACGCACGTTTGAGGATGGAACAGCTTTCTTCTCAATGCAGACGTAGTACATAAATTGGTTAAGTTGTTCATCACAGTCTGAATAATAAGACACTGGCGTTTCAGTTTATTGTTCTTAAACAAATATTTGTGAGCTTTAGAAATAAAAAAAAGAGTATCTGGATTTCACAGAGCATACTTACATATTTTTGGCCGCTCTAGAGCTAACTTTCTATCTTCAGTGGCCGTTATAACTCAACAACTTTTATTTTCTAAAAGAGTTAATATTGTGATGCATAATATTTAAAAATTTACACGCATATTTTAGTTTTGCATAAAATTTATTAGGAATCTTGAATAATGAAACAAATGAGAATGTTACCGATCTGTCAGATATAATGTAAAAAAATTATTTTGTTTATTATAACATAACCAAAGCTCACATAAGATAGTAAGCCATATGGCAGCTGCGCTTACTACCCCACACATGATTGACATGGCGAGAATTCGAGGCTTTGCACGGTTTCAAGACGGATTTCTACAGTGAAATCCAGAAGGTCCGTGGAGAACACAATAGTGCTCCTAGTAAAGTGAAAATGATTTCAGTTCTCATACCCGTTTAATTTTTATCCCCTTCCGAAGTGAATGAATAGGAGTATGTTTACTTCTCAAAGCTTAGCTATCAGTGGAAGGTGCAAAACACGTGATTCATTTGCTCGTCTTGAAAAGTGTAGAGGTACAGTGGACAGTGCAAGGTGGATTTGAAGCATGCACGCGATATAAGCATTTGCTTATGCCACAGTTGGCTGACAGCTCACGGAAGCTTGTTCAATAGTATTCCGACTAATACATATGCAAATTGCTATCATGTGGCTTCTTATCTTACGTGAGCTTTAAACAAAACGCTACGCCACACTTTCACATTTTTTTTAATACTCCCATTCCCTATCACTCTCTCCATCACTCTTTCTTCGTCGCACAACGCTCGTACGATCTGCATTCACATTAAGTCGCTTCGTCCGTTGTGTCACCCAGACAATGTTTAATACATTGATATAAGGGGGCACACAAAATAATGTGAACTAATCCTTTTCATCTTTTCATGAATATCTAGTCCAAAACCATGATCAGCTCTCAGAGATAAAAAAAAAAAAATCAATATAATACGACGCATTCAAAAAAAACAGCATGGAGTAACTGTTACTTCAGTATCTCGCCGATGGGGTGAAAAATTCCCGAGGATACTGAGCTCATAAAAGCCGAACTTCAGGTCCACGCGTCAATCAGTGCTCATTAAACGCTTCCTTAGTCTTTTCTAAAATACCAAAAGTGAGTTTGCTTTCTTAACCATTTCTGGTACATTGTCATATATACGCAGAGCATCTTTTACTGCTTCGTTCTTTAGACTATCCGTTCTAGCAAAATGTATTACAAATTGATCTGCATTCTTCGCATTATATGGGTTGATCTATGACACCTTAATTAATGGTATTCGGTCTGATCCATTAGTTTTTAAATTTTTGTAGATAAACTTAGCTTTCACCATTATAATTATTTGACTAAAAGTTAATGATTTTGCTAATTGGTAAACCAAACTAGTTTGAGTAAGCATTGGCAGTTTCAGAATGTTTTTATACACTTTGGTCAGCAGCCTGGATATACTATTTAGATGTTGCTTTGCCGATTGACTCCAAAAAGTACTCCATAATGTAATATCGTCAGCACAAATGCATTTAGAACAAATTTCTTGATGTGATTTGGAAAAACCGGATATCTTCTTATTGTTGATTTTAGTGGGTTCGAGTTTCAAAAAATACAACGGACTAAACTTCTGAATAAATATTATTATGTTTATCGACACACAACTATATATTACGACACATATAAATATATTCAATTAATATTATTCTTTGCAATTAATCGACACAACTTTAATGCACGAGGAGAACAGACTGAATGAAAATTACATCAGTTTCTTTTGATTTATATAGCAAAATTTAATTCAAAAATGATTTCCCGACTACTAGTTTTCTTAGTCAGTAAATGCAAGGTAAGCTGTCAGTTGATCAAATGTAATGAATCATGCGACGCCGCTGGCGACCCCTACTAACGCACTTTGCTGCTAGGTGGCTTTTCATTTCACGTTGGTTGCGACGAGCGCACATCCCACGTCAATTTTGTCGTGGGATGTCAAGAAGATTTGACAGCCACATGGGAGTGAAGTGTGGTTGTAGTGGCCGCCACCCACGAAGAAGTCCCGGAGTGTGCCGACAGTTCCACAAAGGTCAAATCGGTCAAATTCAACTCAAACAAATGATGTTGAATATTGGCAATTCGGCAACATTATAATACACTTCCCATTTATTGCCCGAACCCAGTGTACGAGCCAACCGAAAAGAAACATTAGTTGGTAAGTCGGCGAATGCAAAGTTTGTTTTTCCGCTTCGAGTTAGAATTGCGTTTTGTAATGTTTAGACTAACCGCGGATATCATCAATCATTTAGGCAGTATATAAATCCATGCAGAGAACGCGAACTAGATCTACGAGGATACAAAACACGAAACGTTCTACTGGACATTGAGCATCTCTTTGATTTCGGCAGCTAGTTAAGAAGTCGATGGTCCCACAACAGTGGTTAATTAGCGGTGCTCTTCGCCAGCAATCGCAATGACGTGAATTCCATTGTATAAGAACCAAAGCTCCGCAATGTCAATTGGGAAATCACTCCATCGTCAGCTATCGGATTTGTTATGTGAGTACCAAAGTTTTCGAATAATTTAGGGTTAGGGTATACTGATTCGCCTTCGATGCACTTTCTGTTGCGTATAAGTATGTAGCTGATAATAATTTAGTCCACAAAGATGAGGCTGACACGTTGCACAAATAAATCAGTAACTAATCCAGTTGCATTTCATCCTGGCTTCAATCAAAGGAAATTGATCGAATTTAGTAAACAGTGTGATATAGTTATCACTGCCTATTCGCCACTGGCCCGTACAAATCTGGCTGGAAAAGAAGGCAGCATCCCTATCTGACGAGAAATCGATAGTGATTGCTGAGAAATAGAAGAAAACACCATCGTAAATAGTCCTGAGATATGTGGTTGATATTGGATATACCTTCCCACATGCAAGTTTGATGCTCAAAAATAAACTTTTAGTTCCGCTATTTTTAATCTTGATACTTCAGTTTGCACTTTTAAGCGATCGCAGTAGATTCCAGGTTAGAACGATACAATTTTTTTGGGTTTAGTGATATAGGAGTTAAACGGTATATTTTATTTTCGGCAATCGAAAGAATGTTGGTAGCAAAATTTAGCAGCACAACAAACAGTTCTAAAAATTAAGAAACTACTAGCAAAAACAAGGGCAGAAGATAAAAATTAAAGATAATGTGCTCTAAGTGTTAATGATGATATTCAGGCTGAATTGACTGGGCAAGCTCGGTTAGCTAGAGTAGTTACACAATTGATGTTCAATATACATATTGTCGCGTGTTATTGGTTCGCGGCCTATAATTTTAATGTTCCGGGAAAGTGAAAACGCAATGTCTTTTAATTTAAGTTAAAAGAGTTTATTAAATAAAATGCACAATAATCAGTTAACACTTTCACTAATTCTAATTGTCACTATTAAAAAAATCTAACACTTGTCCATAAATTTATTATCGCAGTTGTCTTCTAAATTACTTCACTATTACGAAACACACTATCCACACACAATCGCAGTTCTTATCGCGGTCGAATGAATGATTCCCCCATTCATTCAGCTCGCCTTTATATAGGGTCTCTACCTATTCACCCATTTCTCGTCCATTGGCGAATGTTCTACCGAGAGGTACCTGGTAGGTTCGAGCAAATTCATGAATGGAGTGACGTCACTAGCAGATGTTGATCATGCTTGTTGGATTCTCGTGGTTTCGAGTAAATTCATTCGTTGACGTTCTTAATGATGATGAAAACAATTGCGACAGTAGCTCGCAGAATTATTTGTACACGTAATTATTTGTACATGTAACACTGCCCCCACCTCAGTTCTTTTCGCCCCGAAAAGATGTGTCGCTATTTGTAGTCAATTCTCCCTGGGTGTAATATGGGGCAAGACGGTCCAGATGCACGATTTTCATTTTAGCTCTCGGCTTACGATGTTCCTGTATTCGATATACGACGTCGTTGATTCGCTTTGTAACTCGGTATGGTCCCTCCCAATTATGTTGCAACTTTGGAGACCTACCCTTTCGCCGTTGCGGGTTATAAAGCCACACCAAGTCATCTTGCTGGAAGCCAGTAGAATTAGCCTTTAGATCATACCTGGTCTTCATGCGGTCAGTAGCCGATTCGAGGTGTTTTCGCACTGTCCGATGTATCTGGTACAACCGTTGTCTTAGATCACTTGCGTACTCCGAGATCGTTTGGGGTTTCTCAGGGGGTGTTCCGAACTTTATATCGGCTGGCAAACGAATAGTCTTTCCAAAAATGACTTTGGCTGGGGCTTGGCCCGTCGATGCATGTTCAGCGGCTCTATACGCCATTAAAAATAGTGGGATATGTCGGTCCCAGTCCCTTTGGTTCTCGTCAACCATTTTGGCCAAGTGTTTATTGAGCGTGCCGTTGAAACGTTCGACCATTCCATCGGATTGGGGATGCAGCGGTGTTGTCCTCGTTTTCCGTATTCCCAGCTGCTCGCACATTTCGCTAAAAACTAGTGACTCAAAGTTTCGGCCTTGATCCGAATGTAGTTCACAAGGCACGCCGTACCTACTGACCCAATTTAACACTAGCTGTTCGGCTACAGTAGTTGCTTCATGGTTGGGAATGGGGTAGACCTCGGGCCACTTGCTGAAATAATCAGCTACAACCAGCGTGTATCGATTTCCCCATTCAGATTCAGGAAAGGGTCCAGCGATGTCAACAGCAATCCTTTCGAATGGCACCCCCACGTTATAGGTTTGCATTTGTCCTCTCAGTCGTCGCTTTGGGCCTTTGACGGAAGCGCAAATTGTGCATCTGCGGCACCAGTCCTCTACGTCTTCTCGAGCGTGGAGCCAGTAGAATCTTTCCCGCAATTTCGCTAAGGTTTTGTTAACACCAAGATGGCCTCCCGAGGATCCTTCATGCATTTCCTTTACCACATCGTGGATTCGGCTTTTGGGTAGTATAGTTTGCATCCTATAGGAGCTGCCATCCGCCGTTTCCCATTTCCGCTTGAGTACGCCACCCTCCACCTGTAGGGAGTTCCATTGTGCCCAATAGCTTTTCAGGGTTGCGCCATGCATCGAAACGTCCTTCCACTCCGGTCGCCCAGTCGTCTCCTTCCATACGAGCAATGGTCCGATATCTTCATCGGCTAACTGGGCATTTCGAATCTCCTCCGATGACCAACCTTCATCGAATTCGGCCGTTGTCACTCGCAGATCAACGGGCGGCTCCTTTTCCTCAATCCGTTGGCAATGTTTGCAGTTAGCTGGACATGGATGACGAGATAGGGCGTCAGCAATTCCATGAACTCTGCCCTTGTGGAGCAGTTGGGGCCTCACTATGTCTGGTCGGATCGTCGATCGGGTTGCACCAGTGTCGTTTGTTAGGGTGCATTGTTCTTCATCAACTTGACCAGGAAGGCATCTGTCTGCTTCTCCACGATGTTGCCTTGGCACGGTGCTGGGGATGTCGATACTCGTGGCCAACGTTCGCCCCACGAAGTTGGCCCTTGCAGTTTGATGGGCCTCCATTTTAGGCTCCTGACACGGTCTGGATCTCCACCACCCTGGACAATAGCTCGGTCTTCTCCCCTTCTTGCAGTCTCTTTGCAGGTGCCCTTTTTCCCCGCGATTCCAGCATCTAGGCGCACCATTCACCTGCAGCTCTCGCTCAATTCTCACGCGCTCACACCTGGATTTATCTGTCACTACCTCGCAAACCCGGACAGTGGTGCGGGTCAAATTTTTGGCTGCCTCAAAATTTAAACTATAAGCCAATGCTTCCTTGACTGTTTGCTTTTGAGCTAACCGCACGGCTTGTTGCAATTCCTTGTCCTTTAAGGCGCTGATGAATGCTTCTGCTGCTACGTCATCTCGATGTTTTGGGTCGTACGCTGGGTAAGCCAAAAGTGCCAATCGCTCAATGTCTTGTGCTAGTTGCTGCAAGGTTTCGCCAGACTTCTGCATCCGATACCGTAGCTGCACCCGGTAAATCTGCTTCAAATGATTGTCTCTATAACGCATGTCCAGCGCATTCATTATAGCAGCCGGGTTTGAATGCAGCTCAACGGGGATAGTCTGCAAAAGCTCGGCAGCTGGGCCTCTTAGAGCCAGAATTAACGCAGTTGCTCGTTCCTGCTCATTCCAGTGATTTATCCTAGCGGCGGCTTCAAACTGGATTTCGTAAATACTCCAGACCATTTGCCCATCGAATATTGGTGCTTGCACATTTCTGGATGTGCTTTGCGCTGCGGTTATAAGCGGGGCTGGTGAGGTGGTTACTACTGCCTTCGCTGCTTCCAATTCTTTTTTCAATTTTTCCATCTCATGGTTCATTCTCTCTTCAACCTGGCTGATCTCATAGTTGATTTTCTCCTCAACTTGGCTGACCTTCTCCTCGATCTGGTAAACCTTTTCCTCGACGCATTTAATTTGATTGTTCAGGCTACCGAGCTCCACTTTTATTTCGGTTGACTGTTTTTGCACTTCCTTGATTACGATCGCTTGTTGGTCCATCTTCGCCGATTGTTCATTTAACTTCGCTGATTGTTCATTTAACTTCGCTGATTGTTCATTTAACTTCGCTGATTGTTCATCTAGCTTCGTCGTTAAATTGGATGACTGTTGTCGCTGCTCTTGCTGCATCAGCGTCAACATTTGCATCAGCGCATTTTCTGGTTTCTTTGGCTTTGCTGTTTCAGCTTCACCACCTTCTGCGCCTTTTTCTGCATCTGTAGGCTTACCCGAATCTAGATACGCACCTTCCGACTCGATCGCATCACGCAAGCGTGCAATCAGTATGGCCTTTGTACCTTGTGTAGCCAGATTTCGTTGTTCCAACTCCTCTTTGAGCTCCGATGTGCTCAATTGATTAATTTTTAGATTTAAATTTCCTGGCATTTTTATTGTTTCGGCTATTTTTCCACGTTAACTTCCACAATTGTGCACTTCAAAAATGTTTAATCGTTTTCACTTCCAAAATTTTCTTTCTCACTTCTGACACCATTGTCGCGTGTTATTGGTTCACGGCCTATAATTTTAATGTTCCGGGAAAGTGAAAACGCAATGTCTTTTAATTTAAGTTAAAAGAGTTTATTAAATAAAATGCACAATAATCAGTTAACACTTTCACTAATTCTAATTGTCACTATTAAAAAAATCTAACACTTGTCCATAAATTTATTATCGCAATTGTCTTCTAAATTACTTCACTATTACGAAACACACTATCCACACACAATCGCAGTTCTTATCGCGGTCGAATGAATGATTCCCCCATTCATTCAGCTCGCCTTTATATAGGGTCTCTACCTATTCACCCATTACTCGTCCATTGGCGAATGTTCTACCGAGAGGTACCTGGTAGGTTCGAGCAAATTCATGAATGGAGTGACGTCACTAGCAGATGTTGATCATGCTTGTTGGATTCTCGTGGGTTCGAGTAAATTCATTCGTTGACGTTCTTAATGATGATGAAAACAATTGCGACAGTAGCTCGCAGAATTATTTGTACACGTAATTATTTGTACATGTAACAATATATACAAGCTACAAAAGAAACCGTAATCGGAAGCATGAGCATGAGTTAAGTAAATTGAAGAGGAAGTATGTTGGTCGGAAATATAACAAGTAGAGTTGGAAAAAGCACATACGAACAAAATAAAGGCGAGCATATTTTTTTGGTGTTCCTTCAAATCTTTCTTGGAATCAAATGATGAGAAAGAATTTTATAAGTACAATATATGAAAAACCTTGCACCCCTTTTTGTTTTCCCTTCAAATAAATTTTGAGATTCTTATCAATAATACCAAAATGCATGATGCCAGACATTTCCAAATCATCTGTTATCAGGACTTCATAGCTTTATAGATGCCATTTTATATACATTTGCGCCGCATATGAAACGGTATAAAGTTTTATACATCGATAAATTGATTCCAAGTATGCACATAAAAACATTATACATATGTTTAAATAATGTCTCTGTAATATTGCATGCGTTACTACGTATTTCTTCATATGTTTTGAAGGAATTCATCTAAAAGAATCTTTTTGTCCTATATTTTTTTACATATGAAATGGAAAAGTAATTGTAAGCTTTGACCTTATATTGAAAGTGTATAGTAGTAGAAAAAAAAATTATACCAAACTATTCTAATGTTATTTTATTTGGTTTTTATATTTACATTTGCAAATGTAAGAACATGTTCTGCCATCTGCAGAATATTTTTTTTACAAGGTGTATGGAATATTAACTATATTTATTATTACTACAAATATCATGTACTTAATTTAAAACCAATATTTTAGTAAATTTTAATATTGTAAAAGGAAAATCTGGATCCAAATTTAAGATTTATGGGGAGCTCACTTATATATTAATAATAAATATACACACACCAAAGAAAGAGAAAACTCTAAAAATGATGAATTGTGACAAAAACAAGGCATTTTATTAAAAGTCACTAAAAGACTTTTAAAGAAGTCTAATACAACAGAAAATATGGATGAATTAAATTTATATTGTATTTAAATATATATTTTATCAGAAAAATAATTTAGAGCTGTATGTTCACAATATTTGTTGCCATGTACATAGAAAAAAATAAATATCTTTGATAATTTCTATCTCGAATCAGAAGTAAAGAATAATTTTCAGTAAAACATTTTAATCGATGTCAAGTGCAGATGCATTTTTATTACAATTATAAACGTTTTTTTTCTTTACTCGAAATTTCAATTGATATTTAAGTTTGAAAGTAAAATTCAATATTATCCCTGTATATTAGGTTCAATATAGTTTGTAAATGAAATACTTTTAATTTCATCATTTGAGTTGTGGAAGTTTGTTTGAAAACACCCAATACACACAATTATCAACAAAATTTCAAATAGAGCTAATTAAATTCTGAGCCTATGAATTACATCACATACACAACACACATAAATAAAATAATATGAATTGCTAATTAAAAACTAGACTTTCCTTTCCAGTGGTTCTTCCTTTCAGCGGGAAATCGAGTGCAGGGTAGGTACGCCGTCGCGAGGGTAGGGTTTGAGAAAATCCACTGAGGTCGGTTTCGCGTCACGCGCGGTACGCGGTACCTTTGTTGTTTTGCCTTTTTATTAGCGTAGCTTCCGTCGGGTTGAGTTAACGTAGTATACTTTTCGGTACCGCGTCGGGAATTCGGGAACGCGAAGTAAAAATTAGATTTTTGTTCTTGACTGGTTGATGAAGAAACACGGAGTAACGTAAAATAGGTTTTCTCTCCGTATGGTTTTGTGTTGTGACGCGTTTGAAAACGGGCATGTATTGGTGGCTGAAGATTGTAAATGAGCATAATCCATTCGGACACCCGCGACCGAAACCCTCTCCGATCTAGCTGGCCGACAAGCAGCCACCGCGTGAATGGATTACGGTGCACGGATTGGTTGACCGGTTGGTACCATCCGTCGGAACTACTCAGACTTTGCGTCTAGAATCGATGAGAGGTCGGCTCCTCGTTAGGACGTAGGCTTAAAATCATTACACAAATCTCAACACTCCTCCTTGATCAATTTACAGCGGAGCGTCTCAAAAATTCTTCTGTTTAGTGGCTTGGTGAGGATGGGTGCAATCTGCTCTCGACGTGTTGCAGTGCCACAGTGTTGCCAATGTGTTGCTGGGTGTACTTTCGTGGTATTTCGATGTGCTTCTTTCCTTTGGTCGTCTTTTCTTCGTGTGCATTTTGTAGCATGTTCATGGTTGACATGTTGTCGACGTACAGAGTGATCAGCAGCTCAGCTTCTAGAATACCAAATTCCAGTGCGATTTGTTTGATCCAGCACACATTGTCAATTACTGACACTGCTGCTCTGTACTCGGCTTCTGCAGTTGAAGTCGCCACCAGACGCTGCTTTTGTGAATACCAGATCAATGGCCCTCCTCTCATCACTAACACGTCATTCATTGATTGTGCTGTCTCAGAGTCTCCTCCAAAGTCTGAATCGGTATAGGCGAAATGAATACCGGCTGTTGTGGTCCCTCTCAAGTACTGGAAAACACGTTTCACCATTGCCTGATGGCTCTTCATGGGCTTGTTGCAGAATCTACTGAGATAGTCCACGTCGAAGCTTATGTCTGGCCTGGTTATTGTGGCTAAGTACAACAAACTTCCTATCACCTCGCGATAGTTGTTGTTCGCTGGAAGTGCCTCGTCGTTCTTGAAGTCTGTATTATGGTTGATCATTCCTGGCTTAGTAAGTATGGATGCTGAATCGCACTGCTCGAGTTTCATCTTTCTCAAGATCTTCTCCGTGTAGCGTGGCTGACCCACGAAGATACCATCCTGGTCGATCTTGATTTCCATGCCGAAATACGTTAACTTGTTTTGTACTTTCTTTCTGAATGTTATCTTGGATTCCTTGCTTATCTCGTCCAAGTATTTGCATATTTCTTCTTCATCTTTGCCGGCTACCAATCCATCATGCACGAAGATTGAGAGCATAATGCTCTTGTTCTTGTTATAGTATATACACGGGTCGTCATCTGTGTTGATCAAGCCTATCTTTTTCTCAAAGTGGGTGGTGACCCTCTCGGTCCACATGTTACAAACGAGCGAGTGGAGCTCCCGGTTGTGTAACACACATCCTTGGTTTAAGTCTGTAGAGACTCTTATTCAACTTTCAAACTTTCCTGGTTCCATTGTCGAACCCTTCAGGCTGGTGCATATAGATGTCCTGCTCCAGGTTCCTATACAAGAAAGCCATTTTCACATCGAACGATACCAAATTCATTTTCTCCGACGCTGCGTGACTTAGGAGTGGACAAATGGATGCATGGTGAACTCCTGGGCTGAAAGTTTCCATGTAGTTTACTCCCTTTTTCCGTTCAAATCCCCTTGCCACTTGACTGACCTTAACTCTCCCGTCCGCCTTCTCTCGAAGTACCCAGCGACAAGTGATTGGCTTCGCTCCTTCCGGACAGTCCACCAGCTTCCAAGTTTTCATCTCCACCAGCGAGTCGTACTCCTCCGGCATTGCTCGTCTCCACTTCTTATCTATAAGTGCCTCACTCACCGGGATGTCCTCCGTTTCACGAATCATGGCTACTTTGGCGCTCTTTCCTCTACGACGGTAGTCAAGTACGCAGTCTCTCAGTCTCGGTGGTGGTTGCAGAGTTCGTTGATCTTGCAGAACTCTCCTTCCTGACTCTGCTTCTGGCACTGTTGTCTCATTTTCGTTGTCGCTTAGCTCCTCAGTACTTTCTCCAGTTCCCCATCCAATATTAAATGTACAACAATAACATCCGAAACGCTAGAGCAAGATCGCATACGCATTGAGCAAGCTGATATTTGCATATAACATTTGCACTTGATGTGAATAGAAATCAATATTTAACATACGAGTATAATCGTTTTACATCCAAGAGAGAAGAGACTCGGTTTTTAATACATATGAGTACATTTAGAACAAGAAATGCGAGACAAGTTGATCTTTAATCTCTAATCGTTGTATTTAAGCAATTACTTAAACAAGAAAAAGAACTAGAGAAAGGCAAATTTAATGAGAACAAACCGTAAAAATAATTATATATATATGAAGAAAAAAATAAAAAAATGAATTAATACCCCATACCTTTCGGTCTTTCCATTACGTTGGTTCAGACTGGGTATAGGACCCGGTACGGTGGCAGGCTCACCCCATAAAACATGAGCCAGCCGCCGGGTACATAACTAATCTCCTTTTGTTTCAGGTGACGGCACGAGTTGAGTGGCCCAAGCAGAGTGCCTCTTTATGGCATAGAGTTATGCAATCGAATTGCATAATTCTATGGCATAAATTGGTCACCGGGGTACTTCTCTTCTGATGGGAAAGCTTATGCAAGTTAAGTTGTATGAGTTTTCCACTGGCCACTGCAACAAATATGAATTTTAATCCGGTTGGGTGGGTGCACAGGGGCTCCATCACCACCCGGTTGCCCCTCTCTCATTTGTGGGCCATGAGCCTCTCTGGGTAAGGACGAGGCCACCCTGCTTCCACTTCTTTTTACTTGTTACTCTTGTTCCATGAACAAGTCAGTTGTCCCTGGTGTAGTTACCTACACTTTTTGCGTTTACGGTCGCCTTGTTTTTGTTCGACCCCAGAAATTCGTGAGTGCGAAATTCTTTGTAGTAGGTCCTTGTGCTGGGGGAATGAACCCGCCCCATGACACCGCAATGCTAGCCTGCCAGCGCATTCACGCGTCCCCAGGCAAGGGCATTCTCGGCAGATACCGACACCTTCTTCTGCCGAGGCAGCAGACCGTCGCTGCAGTCCTTCACGGACATCTGAACTTACTAATATTCACTACATATGTCAGTAAATGCAAGGTACAACACTTCTTAACAAGCCTTTTATTGGGGCTAATTGCTTCCTTAAGCTATTTAAGTGTGGCAACCAGGACCAAGATATTTTATCTCTAGCACTCTGAAATTTTTCGCCGTTAATATTTAGTTCGACATCCATGACTCCTTTGATCTTCTCCTTAAAAACAATACATTTTGTCTTTGTAGTGTTCAATACTAGTTTGTTTTCGATTAACTACGGATCGAATTTTCCTAGATCCTCGTTGATAATGTTCTCAATGGTAGTTTTGTCTCGTCCTGAATAAAGTAGAACTGTGTCATCAGCATATAATGTGTGATATCCCGTCAGCCCACATGTATTTAAATTATTCGTGTATAGCAGGAGCAACGTTGGGCTAAGCATTGAGCATTAAGCTCCTGTTTTCGTAGGTACTCGATCGCTCAGGACATTGTTGATTAAAGTTCTCTGCGATCTTTCCTCCATATAACTCTTAAAAAACTGCATAAGATTACCCTGAATGTCATACGATTCAAGTTTATGAAGTAAGAGGTCATGATGAACTATGTCAAATGCTTTTTTTCAAATCCACCAAAAATTGCTTTGACATAATCACCTCTGTCAAACGTGCGACAGAATGTAGGGCATCAAAAGTACTCTTGTTCTTTTGAAAACCAAACTGATGTTGGCTTAAGATAGCGTTTTCACCTTAAAATGAAGTCAATCGATTGTTTGGTATTTTTTTCAAATATCTTACTAAATCCCGTCAACAGCATGACCAGGCGATAGTTATTCGGGTCGAGATGATCACCACCCTTAAATATAGCAACTATTTTTGCAAGTTTTTCGTCTTCCGCAAATGACCCATTCCTAATATACACGTTTATAAAATTTGCCATAAGCTCGGCTATGTCCTCCTTGGTTACACTGGCGCCGTATCCTTTTTCAATCCATTGATTACATATAAAACTGCCCTTTTATTTGTTTGATGAACGTGAAGGATGGGATCTATTAAGGTAGTTATAGTATTTAAATTGCATTCTGAACTGGAAACGATGTTTTTAGTGATTCTTCCACCAATTGTTGAAAAAAAGTTATTTAATGAGTTCGCCGCGTCACGTGAACACGATGTATTAGAGAGCGCATCAGAATTCAGTTGAAAGTTTTGTGATATACCCCGGGGTGAAGAGTTATCCTATACCTCATTTATTATATTTTTTAAATTTGTGGTCAGAGGCCCATTCTATAGTGTTCCTAATTTGATATCTTATGCTAAATAAGCATTTTTTCGTTATATTTTTTATCAAATCTTTTCAAGGTAGTTTGAGTTACATGTTATTTCGGAAATGTCTTGAAACAAACTTTTCACCTTTCATTCAAACTTCATTCATGAAGTTCAATCGTGCTGCTGAGTGGACTTTGAAAATCCAGAAATTAAAACTTTTGAAAAAAAAATAGTTTAAAGAATCTTTTTTAAGTGCTTTCATGTTTTTTTATTTAAACTTATTAGTTAACAGTTTAAAATTCTCTGACAAAATAAAGTAAAAATATAGGAAGCTCAGCAGCTGCACTGGGCAATTGGTTTTTTAATACAAAACAAATCATTTTTTTCTCTTTGACTTTCAACTGATAAATTTATAATAATATATTATCGGTATTTGCCCCACCAATGTCAACATCTGCCATAATATTGTTTCTAGTGAAAGCAAAGATGACAAAGATGCATTTAAATAGTATTTACTGTTGTTGTTGCAATAGTTAAAAAATTTAAATGACCATAAATCCGCTGGAAATTAAATGAATACCTTACCATATTAAATACACATTAATCATATACTCGTAAATAATAAAATTGGTGGGCCCAACGAGCGCAAGTAATAGAAAATCGACGACAAGTCCTTGACACTTATTCGATTTCAATATCCTTTTTGAGACACGGTGCACTTAGGAAAACTCTCTTTCATACCCCTCCTCCTCCCCAAAAAGTTACCCCCAGCTCAAAGTAAATATCATTAATTTACATGAACTTGTTTGGATCGCAAGAATTCATACTTGCACGTGTACTAAATTTGAGCTTAATCCGTGCTGCGAGTCCGAAGTAAATTCGCTATGACAGACGGACGGACAGTCATGCGAGTGATACTACAAGGGTTCCATTTTTCCATTTCAATGTACGCAACCCTAAAAGCGTCGGGCATCGATGATATTCCAATGGAGCTCATCAAAAATGGTTGCGGCAGTGTTCATAAAGCTATTCACAAAGTCATCCAGCACATTTGACAACAATAACATATGCCGAACGAGTGGAGCCAGTCAATTATATACCCTATCCACAAAAAAGGTGACAAGCTAAATTTTTCACTTGATTAACGTGAGCACCTACCCTTTACGGGCTATATCTCACGGTCACCATTAGACAGCGATTAGTTTAAGCGCCAATCCTTCGCCCCCAAGTTCAGTACCAGTTTACATTGAGGGAACTCTCAACTTTCATACTGGTAGATCCAAAATCTCGCTATATCTGACGCTATAAGGTCAGCGTCAACCTTTCTTTGCACAACAAGCCACCATGATACTTCCCGAAGGGCCGCAACCAATCAGCTGACCATCTTTTAGACGGAGGCTCATCAGCTGCCCGTAGTGCCTGAGTATACCTCCAGGGTTGAGATTCGCAGCAATGAGTTGATCTTGTTATCGAACAATCACAAAGCCACTATGTTACTGATCTAGTTCCAATCCTTTAATTTTTACTAAACGATTCGGGTACCCCGACAACACCAGTCCCCGTCGGCTTCACTGGAATCGGAGACGACAACCCAACAAAAGCAGTTGCACCCCTTTGAATTACCAGATCAGTTCCACCCTGGGGGTGGTGATAAGCTGCAGTGTACGGCATACGAAATATTATCAAAGATCATAGAAAATAAAATCGCATCATACGCCAACAGTATTATTGGGGCATTGGTCTGATTCGGGCGACGAAGACAGTTCATCGCTAATGGATTTCGAAATCGGAGGCCGCGGTCAATGGACCAAGACAGTTGGAGGCGCTGTTTGCAGGAAGCGAAGGCCCGAGAGGGGCTGTGGTGCTAAGAAGAAGAAGATTATTGGGGCGTATCAAGGTGGTTTTAGGGCAGGTCGATCGACAATAGGCCAACTGTTCACAGTCAAGCAGGTAATTGAAAATTTCTGGGAGTTCAACATAGACGTACACCCAATTTTTCGTTGACTTTGAGCAAGCATATGACAGCATTGATCATAACATGCTGTACCAAATAATGTTTTGCTTTGGCATCCCAGCCAAATTTGTCCACCTTACCCAAATGACAATGACGACGACGACTTCCCAAGTCCGCATCAATAACCAACTCACCGATTCCTTTGACGCAAATATCGGAATAAGCAGGGAGATGAGCTAGCCCCATTGCTATTCAATTTGGCTTTGGAGTACGTCATAAGGAAGCTACTTGTGGATACGCGAGGTATATTGCTATGCAAGTCGAGCCAACTAGTAGCCTATGCGGGTGACATCAACATTTTGTCACAGGCATTAACAACTGGCAAAGAACTCTTCCTGAAACGTGATAGCGAAGCAAAACTAGAAGAGCTACAATTTAATGAACATAAAACAAAGCTGGTGACGCAGTCAAGGAAAAATGCGTCAATCGCACAAAATATGACACTTGGTGAATACAGTATCGAAAATGTGAGTGTATTTGTGCATTTACGCGCTAAAATAACGAGAATCAGTAATAAAAGAAACGAAATAAAATATTTTATTCAGTTTTGACAATCTTGAAGGCCAGCTGCGTACACAAGAAAACAAATCTCCAAGTATACAAATCTGTGATAAGGCCTGTGTTATGCTACGGGAGTGAAACAAGGACCCTAACCCAAGCATCCGTAAATATTTTGAACGCCTTTGAGCGACGGGTCTTGAGGCTAGTAATCGGAGTGTAGCTTGACGGGTATCAATGGTGGCCACATGAATCGTATGGACGTGCAATGGAACCTAAAAAGGTATTCATTGGAGAATTAAAGGACGGAGAGCAGTGAGAAAACCGAGGAAATGATGGTTGAACTCGGTCGACGAAGACAGTTCATCGCTATCCAGATTACGAAATTGGAGGACGTGGTCAATGAACTGAGACAGTTGGAGGCGCTATTTGCAGGAGGCGAAGGCCCGAAAGGGGCTGCAATGCTACGAAGAAGAAGAACTTTCCAACACAAATCAAATCATATGCGCGGTGTGCACTGTACCAATTCTATGGTATTATCACAAAGTCCAAAAACTGGTGGATGGACGCAAACGTAAGTTCGCATACGTTACGCCAACGAGGGCTATATATACAAGCTACCCGAGAATGGTATGCAATCGCGAATGTTTTAAACGATTAATGGCTGATACTGATTGCGCCTAATACATTGGTAGTATTTTTGAGTATGACCCATGTAATAAACATAAGCAGTCGAGCAGCCCTGTGGTGATCAGGAGTGGCTGCTCCTGAAGAGATAAAGTGGTCACTCCATCGAAACTCCTTAGTTTGTTGTTTTGGGAGATTAAAATTTGCTACATCTTTCAAGTTTCCATCCGTTAGGCAGAGATAAGTGCCTCACTTCAGCCACTTTAAACATCTTTAGGTGTGAAATTCCCCTTGTAATGCAACGACCTTCTTCGGAGAAAGTAATAGTTGCTTTTTGTAGAATGTTTGCTTTTGTCTCAAGTCTCCGTGTCCGCTTACATTTAAGGAGACAAAAAAATTTTTGAATTACTGTAGAATAGCTTAGTTGAACATTTCTAAAGATAGTAAAAATTGATCGTTACGTTTCATAGAGTAGAGTACGCGTGATAAATATTTTGTAGTGTAGCTTCGTGGGTCGACAAGAGCCCGCCTCATATGATCCCGCAAATAGCTAGTCGACAAGGATGCGTACGCGGTCGTTAAGTGAAGCTAGTCAACTGAGCTCGGTCTTGTTTATAGCTCGCTGACACTTGTGCCATACAATCGGCACCCGTGTCCTACATGGATTTTGAGAAAAAAAAAGTATTACACCCACCCCCTACCAACCGGTTACTTCAAAACAAAGCACTTCCCTGCAAGCGATAGAATTTTAACTTCACGAGGTTATTCAACGAATAAATGCAAGCATGCCATGAGTCTAGATCATCCGGTTTTCTTACTATTTACTACCCATAAACGTGTCCTCTCTACATCCCCACACATTCAGCTCATCGTGTTACGTTCCATGGCTATAATTACTTGTACATCTCTTCCCCTACTTACAGGATCCAGAAAATTTTGAAGCTCGTTAATTGTTCTTCACTCGTTTCGCGTCTGCTCGTCATTCTTCTCCCATACAAACGGACGAAATGCGACTTGAGACAAAATGGGACACGAGATGGTGAAACTGCAAGTTTTCAATCTGAAAATTCACTTAGGAAAACGGGAACGTACGTTGTCGAAGCTCTGGTGAAGATTGAAATTAAAAATTTACCCAACTAAATGCCTCTCATTCAGAATGACCCGTGGCAATTATAACCTTCCATATGTTTAAGCACACCTCCCGAAGTAAATATTCCCACATTTCGCATCCTCGTGCTGCATGTGTCCCGCACTTTCAAATGCCAAGATCTCGCGAAAATATCTGTCACACAGCGCGCGTGCGTTCAATGAATCCTCAACTTAAGGCAAGATAACGCTAGTGACTGGATGACAGATTTCTTTCCAAGCTCACGCAGCTAATTACAGATTTATTAATAGCTTTCCTTTAGCTCTGGCCTCGGCTTTTTCTTTTGATCCGTTTTATTGGTAGATCCATTTAATGGAGCCATTCCAGACCTTTAGCTCATTGAGGAAGCATTCCATCGCTGCTGCCCGGAATGGACGACTAGGGATGCGTAATATCTGTTGTTTTGAGTAACAGTTCCAGTTCTAGTTATTGTTACTAAATATTTACTCATACCTGCTGTAACTCGAAAAGTATTGCAAATCGTTAACCCTTATAAGAATATATATATATTTATATATATATATATATATATATATATATATATATATATATATATATATATATATATATATATATATATATATATATATATATATATATATATATATATATATATATACATATACAGCAACCAAACAAAGCAATCAATCACGAGGAAATAATATATATATTTCTTATTTCAACGACAGACAACAATCATGAGTTAAATATTTTCGGATAATATTTTTTCGTTAGAATTTAAAAACGAAAGCATTTCAGCGCTATGCCCTTTGGATACTTATAGTTTTTATCAAAGTATAGAGTTTCATTAACATCGGTTGAAAGCTTTGGTCACAACTGCAACAATAAAATTTTGCATGTTTTTCGACCTTAGAGCGGTCACCATTTTGTTTCAGACGACCCGACTTCGCATTTTATATTGAGAGGTTCATCACATACATTAGTGAACCTTTGTACCAAATTTCATCCAAATCGGAGCTATTTTTTGGTCAGAACAAAAATCACGATTTTCCGTCAAAAAGGGCTGCCATTTTGTTTTCGGTTGGCCGATTTAGCTGGTTCACGAACACGACCGAGGTATTCTCTTAATACACCTTTCCTGCAAATTTGGCGAAAATCTGAGCAAAATTGCAGCCCTTAGCGTAGGCACAAATTTCATTATATCCCATATATATATATATATATATATATATATATATATATATATATATATTTGTTTAAGCCGTAATAATGATCTCCATTTATTACCTTTCCCTTCCAAATATCCATTTATTACCTTTCCCTTCCAAATATTCATTTTCCCTCTGAGTGAATTGGAGCACCGCTGGAAACAACATCCAATCAAACCATTGAACGGACAAAGGTTTTAGACCTCGACTGTGAAAAAGTTCAAGTCAGTCAAGCATGAAAACGCATGGCGTGCATCGCGAATGGATCGGCTCCGGAAAACGTAAAATAGTAAAATTGTGAACTTTGCTAAAAATAAAATTACTCCGGGAAACGCAAATAGTGAAAACGCAAATAGTGAAAACGCAAATAGTGAAAACGCGAACCAGCCGAACCTCCAATAACGAATACCCAGTGATTCTTTACATGTGTTCAGTAAATTGAAAGCATTATTGAGTGGATTGTGATGGCATCAAAGATTGTTGGAGACCTCTTTGCCTAGTTTTTCCCACGCCTCTTTGCCTAGTTTTTCCCACATCGCGTCATTTGATAGGCTGTATACGCGTATTAAATATAAACAGCATCAACTCCAGAATAAGAACGGTGGCGAGGGAATTAAATTCAAACCTCCGCAACTAAATCACAGATTGCCGAAGTTAGAACTTGTTCCATTCAATGGCGAGCAAGAATCTTGGCCATTATTTTATGAGGTCTTCCGCACTACTATTCATGCAAGTCAACAACTCACTGACGGAGAGAAGATTCAATATTTAATGGGTCAATTATCAGGTTAAGCGCGAATTAGTGTGGGAGTTTTACCTACCGCTGAAAATTATCCAATAATTTGGAATGGCCTGGTGGAAAAGTATAATGATAAACGCGTCCAGGCAACGGCCTACATGAACAAGTTATTGAATTTGTCCGCCGTCAGTGAAGTGAATGAAATAAGTTTAGAATCTTTTGTTGATAGCTTTGTGTCGCTAGTATCTGCTTTAAAGCAACTCAAAATTCCGTTGGAAGATTTTATCTTTGTCCACTTGGGATCCCTCAAAATAGGTACGGAAACATTAAAGGATTTTGAGAAATCTCTTGAAAATGCGTCCGAATTACCAACCACCGATGAGTTTGTCTCATTTCTGCGTAGTCAAGCTCGAGTTTTACAGCGTGCTGGCAAGACAGGTCCCAGTTCCACTGCTGGGCCAAAACGCTCCCTAATTGAACAAAGAGTTTCTAAGCCAATGAAAGTGGCAAATGTCCAGCAAAATAATGTGAAAACTTTTGTAGTTCAGGAGACGGAATCAGGCCTGAGCAAATGTGTTTTTTGCTCAAGGACTGATCATTCACACTTATATTTATGTCCGGATTTTTTACGCATAGTTAAATATTGCTTCAATTGTTTGTCAAGTTTACATCTTATTCGACAGTGCAAATCGAAAAATAGATGCAAAACTTGTTCCGCACAGCATCATTCACTTCTACACTTCGGTGAAAACATACCGCCAGCAGAACTGCAAACTGCATCAAACAAAGTGGAAGTCGAACGCAGTAAACCACCAGTGGCTATTATGTCTAACCCCACATCCACTGAATCAAAAGCATCCTCTTCTATGCAGCCCCCCGTTCATAAGTGTCTCGTGACGCATTACACTGAGCGAGATAAAATGCCATCTCCTTCGAATACTGGGAACGTACTACTAGGAACAGCGCAATGTAATTTAGTAGATAGAGATGGTAATATTGTTGTATTACGCGCCTTACTTGACTCCGCATCTCACCGCGATTTAAAAACGTCTGAATGTTGTAAACGATTAAATCTCCCGCTTTTTCCTCCGAAAAATAAATACGTTTCGGGAATAGGCGAAATTAAAAACGCTATTGAAGGCAAAACGTGTCTTACAACTCGGTGGCGCATAGATGACTCGATTCGTTTCACTATCCAACCTATAGTAGTCGAACACATTACGAATGAATTGCCCACAGCAAAGGTTGATTCAAGAGCATTCGAATATTTAGATGGCATTGTATTAGCCGATGCTAGTTACAATTCGCCGGGTCCCATTGATATGATTTTAGGTGCGAATATTTCCGCACGAATAATTCGTTCCAAACGTATCTCACGCGATGAGAATGAACCTATTGCAATAGAAACATCGCTAGGTTACATAATACTAGGCAATATACCGTGTAAGGCTGTTCCTCTTTGTAACTTTGCTTACACGTTTAAAATAACAGAGGATTTCGAGACGCGTATGTTACAGTTTTTGGAAATTGAAGATGTACCTTCCTCCACTGCGGCCAAGCTCACGCCTGGGGAGCAACTATGCGAGCAATTATATTGCGATACTACGCATTGTGACCCATCCGGGCGCTTTGTAGTCTCATTACCTTTCAAAGGGGACCCGAAAGAATTAGGAGACTCAATGAAACGAGCTGAACAACAATTCTTATCATTGGAGCGTAGGTTACGAGCTAAACCAGATATAAGGGAACAGTACGACTCGGCGATCTTCGAGTACTTGCAAAAGGGTTACTTAAAATCTATAGGTATTGCTTCAGACTTAGCCTCAGAACATTAATATGTTATTCCGCACCACGCTGTAGTTCACATAGACAAGTCCAGTACTAAGTTGCGTATAGTACTAAACGCTAGTATGCCTTCCACATCGGGTAAATCGTTAAATGACTTGTTGTTTACCGGTCCCAACTTGCAAAATAATTTGTGTAGCATATTGTTAACTTTCCGCTTGTTTCCAATCGCAATGAGTGCGGATATTCGACAGATGTATCTGCGCATATTTGTAGAAGAAAAATATCAGTGTTTTCAGCGTCTCTTGTATAGATTTGATGATAGATCACCTATTCAGATGTTCGAGATGACTCGTGTCCCGTTCGGGTTGTGCTGCAGTCCATTCCTAGCAATTAGAACGATTCGGCAATTAGCACAACAGGAGAGAGAAAAGTTCCCCGAGGCTGCCGCTGTTGCCCAGAAGGATATTTATATGGACGACTTGGCCACCAGTTGCTGCTCTGCGGATCAGGGTGCGCAGCTGTCTAATCAATTAATAAATTTCTTCGCTACGGCTGGATTTGAGATGGTTAAATTCTCCAGTAACTCGCCGCAGGTAATGGAGAGCATTCCTTCGTCTCATCGGGTTATGGACGTGGTTGAATTCAGTCCCAAAAGTGACCTCAAAATTCTAGGCCTACGTCGACTTCCAGCTGATGACGTTTTTACTTTCACAGTAAACGCCTCGTCTGGGGAATGCACTAAACGCAAAATCCTTTCCGCTATCGCTCGCTTGTGGGATTTGATGGGCTTCATCGCTCCTGTCACCTTATTGGCAAAGCTTATTTTCAAATCTCTTTGGGAAGGTAAAGTAGGGTGGGACGATATACCCTCGCAAAATATTGTGTCGCTTTCGAGACAATTTGAATTAGAACTACACTTATTAGAAACAATCAAACTGCCACGTCATGTTGGAGTCGAACCTGAATGTGTCATTTCCATATTGGGATTTTCCGATGCCTCCGAACGCGTGTTTGGAGGTGTAGTATATTTACATGTTTATTTCCCCGCAAATAATTGCTCAGTTATCAATTTGATTTGCGCCAAGTCAAAGGTTGCGCCATCACGCACTGTCATTTCGCTCGCACGCATGGAGCTATGCGCGAACTTGGTGTTATCGCAGTTGATGCGAACTGTGATCGACGTTTATGCAGCACGATGCACAATTAATAACATCTTCGCATTCACGGATAGCAACATTGCACTTGCATGGATACATTCTTCGCCCACTAGATGGCATACATTTGTTGCTAATAGAATTGCCAAGATACAGGAAAATATATCGCCACAGCATTTCTATCACATCGCTGGTAAAGACAACCCCGCTGATTGCCTATCACGAGTGTTGACACCCGCACAGCTTGTGGATCACCCGCTTTGGTTTCATGGCCCTGATTTCGCGCGGGCACCGGTATAGGAATGGCCAGTACAGGATTTTGACGCTAACGTGCCAATGGAACTACCTGAAAAGAAGGTCAATACTTTAGTCACAACGAAAGTAAACCCACCTCATAAACCGCTTCTCTACGAGCTCTCTTCTCGTGTTTCTTCATGGCCTAAGCTGTTGCGTATAGTTATTTACGTCCCACGGTTTGCAAAGAAGCTGCCTCGTAGATTTGAATTATCGCATCTGGAGTTAGCAGAAATTAAAGTCCCGCGGAATTAGCACAACGTGCATTTTCAACGCGAAATAGACCTCGCCCAATCGGGCACAACACTCCCGCCAGCTTTATTAAAGCTCAACGCATTCGTTGATAAGGGACTATTACGCGCTGGAGGCAGGCTAGCTAATGCCTGTCTTAACTACGCAAGCCAACACCCTATTTTACTTCCTGGTCGCGATCATATAGTCGACTTGATCATGGACCAAGTTCATCGAAAATTTTGCCACGCTGGCCCGCATCTTGTCATGTCTTTGCTTCGGCAGAAATATTGGATCCTAACAGCACGCAACATTGTACGAGAACGGATACGAAAATGCAATCAATGCTTCAAAGCCAATCCTATAAATGAAAATCCAATCATGGCAGATCTACTGGAGTGTAGAGTTAACCAAGCTAAACCCTTCTATCATACGGGAGTCGATTACGCCAGTCCTTTGACAATTATTCCCTTTCGCAAACGTCTGTTTGTCTTTTCTTCTGCCTGGTAACTAAGGCCATACACATTGAGATGGCTTCTGATCTGAGTACGGATACCTTTATGAATGTATTTAAACGGTTCCTATCCCGCCGCGGTCCGGTTGGTGTAATGTACTCCGATTGCGGCACTAATTTAGTTGGTGCAAAGGCAAACCGTGATAACCTGTACAAATTGCTAGATTCCGCTGAGTACAAAACTAGACTGTCTAATGAACTTCGAGACAACCACATAGAATGGAAATTTAATCCCGCATCGGCTCCGCATTTTGGGGGCATATGGGAAGGAAATATTTGTAGTCTCAAAACACATTTGAATAGAGTAGTTGGGAATCAGCTTTTGACTTGTGAAGAGATGCAAACCGTATTGATCCAAATAGAGGCGGTGCTTAACTCACGTCCGCTCACAGTATTAAGCTGCGACCCTTTCGAGCCTCTCGCTCTTACCCCGGTGCATTTTTTGACGCTTACTCCATTAAAATCGTTACCGGCGAGGAACTGTTCCGATGAAAATATCAGTTTGAGAGACCGCAAACAAATGATCGATCATTTGGTGCAATCGTTTTGGAAGCGATGCCGAACAATATATCTTTCAACCTTACAACAACGTACAAAGTGGTTGACTTCATCAGGCAAGGCAACTTTATCTGGAACGGTGGTGTTATTAAAATCCGATAATGTTGCTCCTTTGCAATGGCCACTAGGTATTGTAGAGAAGGTTTATCCTGGGAAAAATGGGGTAATTCGCGTAATTGATGTCCGTACTAAAATGGGACTCTATCGCCGCCCTTTAGTTAAAATTTGTCCATTACCAACGCAATAATATACAGTCCACTTTTAATAGGTCGTAAGTAATTATAGACAGATAGTAATTCTAGTAGTTATAGTTCATAATTATAATATCCATATCAATTGAATTTAAGTTACGGTCGAATGATCACGGATGTTGCGCAAAGTAGAATTTATACAGTATTTGAAAGGACTCTTAGTCCTGTCAAGCCGGGCAGGATGTTTAAGCCGTAATATGATCTCCATTTATTACCTTTCCCTTCCAAATATCCATTTATTACCTTTCCCTACCAAATATTCATTTTCCCTCTGAGTGAATTGGAGCACCGCTGGAAACAACATCCAATCAAACCATTGAACGGACAAAGGTTTTAGACCTCGACTGTGAAAAAGTTCAAGTCAATCAAGCATGAAAACGCATGGCGTGCGTCGAGAATGAATCGGCTCCGGAAAACGTAAAATCGTGAACTCTGCTAAATATAAAATCACTCCGGAAAACGCAAATAGTGAAAACGCGAACTACATGAACCTCCAATAACGAATACCCAGTGATTCTGTACATGTGTTAACAAAAGCTTAGATAGTGCGCAAATAATATATGTGTTCAAAAAGTATCACGAATTTTGAATTTTCGCGGATGTTGTCGCGTGTTATTGGTTCGCGGCCTATAATTTTAATGATCCGGGAAAGTGAAAACGCAATGTCTTTTAATTTAAGTTAAAAGAGTTTATTTAATTACAAAAGTGCACACTAATCAATTTAACACTTTCACTAATTTTAATTTTCACTATGAAAAATCTAACACTTGTCCATAAATTTCTTATCGCAATTGTCTTCTAACTCACTTCACTATTACAAAAATCACTTTTCTACTACTCGAATAATATCGCTTCCCACACACTATCGCAGTTCTTATCGCGGTCGAATGAATGAATCAATCCCCCCATTCATTCAGCTCGCCTTTATATAGGGTCTCTACCTATTCACCCATTTCTCGTACATTGGCGAATGTTCTACCGAGAGGTACCTGGTAGATTCGAGCAAATTAATGAATGGAGTGACGTCACTTGCAGATGTTGATCATGCTTTTTGGGTTCTCGTGAGTTCGAGTAAATTCATTTGTTGACGTGAAAACAATTGCGACAGTAGCTCGCAGAATTATTTGTACATGTAATTATTTGTACATGTAACACTGCCCCCACCTCAGTTCTTTTCGCCCCGAAAAGATGTGTCGCTATTTGTAGCCAATTCTCCCTGGGTGTAATATGGGGCAAGACGGTCCAGATGCACGATTTTCATTTTAACTCTTGGCTTACGATGTTCCTGTATTCGGTATACGACGTCGTTGATTCGCTTTGTAACTCGGTATGGTCCCTCCCAATTATGTTGCAACTTTGAAGACCTACCCTTTCGCCGTTGCGGGTTATAAAGCCACACCAAGTCATCTTGCTGGAAGCCAGTAGAATTAGCCTTTAGATCATACCTGGTCTTCATGCGTTCAGTAGCCGATTCGAGGTGTTTTCGCACTGTCCGATGTATCTGGTTCAACCGTTGTCTTAGATCACTTGCGTACTCCGAGATCGTTTGGGGTTTCTCAGGGGGTGTTCCGAACTTTATATCGGCTGGCAAACGAATAATCTTTCCAAAAATGACTTTGGCTGGGGCTTGGCCCGTCGATGCATGTTCGGCAGCTCTGTACGCCATCAAAAATAGTGGGATATGTCGGTCCCAGTCCCTTTGGTTCTCGTCAACCATCTTGGCAAGGTGTTTATTGAGCGTGCCGTTGAACCGTTCGACCATTCCATCGGATTGGGGATGCAGCGGTGTTGTCCTCGTTTTCCGTATTCCGAGCAGCTCGCACATTTCGCCAAAAACTAGTGACTCAAAGTTTCGGCCTTGATCCGAATGTAGTTCGCAAGGCACGCCGTACCTACTGACCCAATTTAACACTAGCTGTTCGGCTACAGTAGTTGCTTCCTGGTTGGGAATGGGGTAGACCTCGGGCCACTTGCTGAAATAATCGGCTACAACCAGCGTGTATCGATTTCCCCATTCAGATTCAGGAAAGGGTCTAGCGATGTCAACAGCCATGCTTTCAAACGGTACCCCCACGTTATAGGTTTGCATTTGTCCTCTCAGTCGTCGTTTTGGACCTTTGACGGAAGCGCAAATTGTGCATCTGCGACACCAGTCCTCTACGTCTTCTCGAGCGTGGAGCCAGTAGAATCTTTCCCGCGATTTCGCTAAGGTCTTGTTAACACCAAGGTGGCCTCCCGAGGATCCTTCATGCATTTCCTTAATCACATCGTCGATTCGGCTTTTGGGAAGTATAGTTTGCATCCTGTAGGAGCTACCATCCGCCGTTTCCCATTTACGCTTGAGTACGCCACCCTCCACCTGAAGGGAGTTCCATTGTGCCCAATAGCTTTTCAGGGTTGCGCCATGCATTGAAACGTCTTTCCACTTAGGTCGCCCAGTCGTCTCCTTCCATGCGAGCAATGGTCCGATGTCTTCATCGGCTAGCTGGGCATTTCGAATCTCCTCCGCTGACCAACCTTCATCGGATTCGGCCGTTATCACTCGCAGAGCAACGGTCGGCTCCTTTTCCTCAATCCGCCGACAATGCTTGCAGTTAGCTGGACATGGACGACGAGATAGGGCGTCAGCATTTCCATGAACTTTGCCCTTGTGAAGTAGTTGGGGCCTCACTAGGTCGGGCCGGATCGTCGATCGGGTTGAACTAGTGTCGTTTATTATGGTGCAATGTTCTTCATCAACTTGACCAGGAAGGCATCTGTCTGCTTCTCCACGATGTTGCTTTGGCACGGTGATGGTGGAGCTGGGGATGTCGATCCTCCTAGCTAACGTTTGCCCCACGAAGTTAGCCGTTGCAGTTTGATGGGCCTCCATTCTAGGCTCCTGACATGGTCTGGATCTCCACCATCCTGGACAATACCTCCGTTTTCTTCGCTTCTTGCAGTCTCTTTGCAGTTGCCCCTTCTCACCGCAATCCCAGCATCTAGGCGCTCCATTTGCCGGCGGCTCTCGCTCATTTTCCACGCGCTCCACCTGCACTCGTCTGCCACTACCTCACGGACCCGGGCAGTGGTACGAGTCACATTTTGTGTTGCCTCGAAGTTAAGACTGTAAATCAATGCGTCCCTAACCGTCTGCTTTTGTGCTAACCGCACGGCTTGTTGCAATTCCTGGTCCTGTAAGGCGCTGATGAATGCTTCTGTTGCTACGTCATCTCGATGTTCTGAGTCGTACGCTGGGTAAGCCAAAAGTGCCAGCCGCTCAATGTCTTCTGCTAGCTGCTGCAAGGTTTCGCCAGACTTCTGCATCCAATGCCGTAGCTGTGCCCGGTAAATCTGCTTCAGATGATCGTCCCCATAGCCCATGTCCAGCGCATTCATTATAGCAGCCGGGTTTGAATGCAACTCAACGGGGATAGTCTGCAAAAGCTCGGCAGCTGGGCCTCTTAGAGCAAGAATTAATGCAGTTGCTCGTTCCTGCTCATTCCAGTGATTTATCCTAGCGGCGGCTTCAAACTGGATTTTGTAAATACTCCAGACCGTTTGCCCGTCGAATATTGGTGCTTGCACACTTCTAGATAAGCTTTGCGCTGCGGTTATAAGCGGGGCTGGTGAGGTGGTTACTACTGCCTTCGCTGCTTCCAAGTCTCCTTTCATTTTTTCCATCTCATGGTTCATTCTCTCTTCGACCTGGCTGATCTCATAGTTGATTCTCTTCTCAACCTGGCTGACCTTCTCCTCGACCTGGTAAACCTTTTCCTCGACGCATTTAATTTGATTGTTCAGGCTACCGAGCTCCGCTTCTATTTCGGTTGACTGTTTTTGCACTTCCTTGATTTCGATCGCTTGTTGGTCCAGCTTCGCTGATTGTTCATCTAGCTTCGTAGTTAAATTGGATGACTGTTGTCGCTGCTCTTGCTGCATCAGCATCAACATTTGCATCAGTGCATTTTCTGGTTCCTTTGGTTTTTTTGTTTCTGCTTCACCACCTTCTGCGCCTTTTTCTGCATCTGAGGGCTCACCCGAATCCAGATACGTGCCTTCCGATTCAATTGCGGCACGCAAGCGTGCAATCAGTGTGGCCTTTGTACCTTGCATAGCCAGGTTTCGTTGTTCCAACTCTTCCTTAAGCTCCAACATGGTCAATTCATTAATTTTTAAGTTTAAGCTTCGTGGCATTTTTAATGTTTCTTTAAATTTTACTATTGTGCACTATAAAAATGTTCAAATTTTCACTTTCAAAATTTTAATCTCACTTCTCGACACCATTGTCGCGTGTTATTGGTTCGCGGCCTATAATTTTAATGATCCGGGAAAGTGAAAACGCAATGTCTTTTAAATCTAAGTTAAAAGAGTTTATTTAATTACAAAAGTGCACACTGATCAATTTAACACTTTCACTAATTTTAATTTTCACTATGAAAAATCTAACACTTGTCCATAAATTTCTTATCGTAATTGTCTTCTAACTCACTTCACTATTACGAAAATCACTTTTCTACTACTCGAATAATATCGCTTCCCACACACTATCGCAGTTCTTATCGCGGTCGAATGAATGAATCAATCCCCCCATTCATTCAGCTCGCCTTTATATAGGGTCTCTACCTATTCACCCATTTCTCGTACATTGGCGAATGTTCTACCGAGAGGTACCTGGTAGATTCGAGCAAATTAATGAATGGAGTGACGTCACTTGCAGATGTTGATCATGCTTTTTGGATTCTCGTGGGTTCGAGCAAATTCATTTGTTGACGTGAAAACAATTGCGACAGTAGCTCGCAGAATTATTTGTACATGTAATTATTTGTACATGTAACAGTATATTCGAATTTCGATTTTTTTGCGGCGTTATGTTGGTACTCATGTCTGTCACTTATGCCGACAAGCTCGGCCATTTTGAATGTTCACTTAATTGGTGATAGCTGCTTTACTTGCACGTGTTTTCAATCGTCTTCGATTTTTACTTATTCAAGAAAATGGATCAAAGAACGTGTATCAAATTTTGTGTGAAAAACGAAATTAAGTGCGCGGATGCATTCCGAATGTTGACTGTGGCATACGGAGAAGCAACGTTTATCGGTGGTACAAAATGTTTTTAGAAGGCCGAGAAGATGTGAACGACGAAGAGCGTGCCGGACGCCCGAGCACTTCAACAACAGACGAAAAAATTAATGAAGTGGAGAAAATGGTATTGGCCAATCGTCGAATCACCGTTAGAGAAGTTGCTGAGGACCTAAACATATCGATTGGCTCGTGCCATTCGATTTTTATCAACGATTTGGGCATGAGACGGGTCGCCGCGAAATTCGTACCAAAATTGCTCAATTGCGACCAAAAACAGCAACGCATAAACATTGCTAATGAGATGATAAACTCTGTCCGCGACGAACCAAATTTGCTCCAGAGGGTCATAACTGGTGATGAATCGTGGGTTTATGGTTATGACGTGGAAACCAAAGCTCAATCATCTCAATGGAAGCTGCCGCATGAACCAAGACCGCAAAAAGCGCGCAAAGTTCGGTCGAATGTGAAAGTTTTGCTGACAGTTTTCTTCGATTGCAGGGGCGTGGTGCATCATGAGTTCTTGCCACAGGGAAGAACGGTCAATAAGGAATATTACCTGCAAGTTATGCGCAATTTGCGCGAAGCAATCCGCCAGAAACGCCCGGATTTGTGGGAGAACAAAAATTGGCTTTTGCACCACGATAACGCCCCTGCTCACACATCGTTGCTTGTGCGCGACTTTTTGGCCAAAAACAACACACTTATGATGCCGCAGCCACCGTATTCCCCAGATCTGGCCCCCTGTGACTTTTTCTTGTTTCCTAAACTGAAGAGGCCCATGAAAGGACGACGTTACGGTTCGCTTGACGAGATAAAGACGGCATCGAAGGAGGAGCTGAACAAGATTAAAAAAAAAAGTTTTTTGAAGTGCTTCGAAGATTGAAAAAACCGTTGGCACAAGTGTATAATATCTCATGGCGATTACTTTGAGGGGGACAAAATAGATATTCATGAATAAATAAATAATTTTTGAAAAAAAAACAAATTCGCGATATTTTTTGAACACACCTCGTATATATGTTATATATATATTTATATATATATATATATATATATATATATATATATATATATATATATATATATATATATATATATATATATATATATATATATATATATACATGTACATATATATCCATATATATATCCATCTACATATATACATATATATATATATATATATATATATATATATATATATATATATATATATATACATATATATACGATACTATGTGATGTAAAAATTGACCGGGTTGCCCCACATTATGCTTTGACTATTTTTTTGAATTGCATGATTACACTGCTAAATAATGTTATATTTAGTGCATCTTTTTAAAATTTTATCCTTTACAATTAGAGCCAGGTCAGTAGTTAAAGAAGTTTTTAATTGATCATGCTATATCGCGTGATATATATTTAGAGTACATAGATCCTGTGTGCACAAAGAAAGTATACTTTATTTACTTATTCTGAGGACAATTTAAACTAAATAGAAGAAAAGAAAAATTTTGGCTACCACAGGAAATTCAAATATTTAGCTCAGCCGTGAATGTGTTAATGATATATTAATAAAAAAAACGTAATTCGACTTATCACAAGAATTTATTTTCATTGAAAACAGTTCAACATTCATATAGAATTAATATTATTTACTTAATCTAATCATACTTCAACTTCTTTCAACATTTCTTCCCGGAAAAGATTCTCCAACTGATTAATGAGGCCAACCGCTCGTATATTCTCCTTGAGCAGCGCAAATTGTTCCAACGGTCCGAGGTGGTTTAGCGCCTCCCTATAGCTCCCAATTTCCTTGGCCATCTCAACTCCACTGTCAGGACTACAGCTCTCAATATTGATTTTATCATCCTGCATACAAATGGCAGAGTCATTGCTGGCCGAAGGAGAAGCTTTAGGGAGATTCGTACAAATGTTTGCTGCAGGACTAATTTCGTCGGAATCCATGAGCCAAAGGTCAATGTTAGACCCCGTCGGAATGGACGACTCTCCATGTTCTCGACGTAAATCAGCAATAATAACGCTGATACTCAGAGGTTTCCTCTCCTGAACAGTCAGCAATTGCTCTTGTTTTACTCTCAAATGCAAATCGGTGAGATTATATTTTTGCTTGAAGCTCATTAACCATTCGTTGGTCAATTTGAATTCCTTGAAATTGATGTTGTCAGCGATTTCTTTTCCAAAGCTCATCAGTATTTCGTCAGTGATGTTGATCTGGTAACTCCGTGCTCGCTCCACCCATTCATACAACACGAACCCAACGGCATCATACAGCGCGGAAAATGAGTCTTCGCGTGTCTGGCCTCCCTTTCCATTTGAATGTTTCATGTGTGACCACATGGTGAGGTACTTGTTGCGTTTGCGCAGAATATTCTTAATTTGCCTCCGGCCGCATTGATAAGCCTTGGCTAGATGCCCAATATCCTGCACTGTCGAGAACCGTCTTATGACCTCTATTCTTTGTTTCATGCTCAGCTGATTTCTAATGATCCTGGCTCGGGGCTGATTGAAAAAAAAATATTTTAGAAACAAATTTCAGTGGGCAGATAACGAATTACCTTCGAAATTTTCTCGGGTTCAAACATGAACGATACACCACTGAATTCCTCCATGCTTCCAGCAGAACTGGTCGCAGCAAGCCTCGCCGATGAGTTCGTCTGAAGCCACACAAAATCGATTCACCAACACACTACCCTCAACCCAAATCCCTTGTTCTATGTACATAAGTTCGGATACTGAGAAGCGCCTGTGTGTGGCAACTGTACTTCGCTCGAATCTGAACGTACCCAGTCAGCCCAACTCGACTTGGGTATGTTTCGCTTAGGCATTATCTACTCGAGCTCCGAGCCGAGAAAAATCGATGGCATGCTGCCATGAGTCCACAGCACATCTGGGCCAAGACTTCTTTGGAAAATTTTATAGGGTGTGGAGAAACGGTGAAGGAAAATACGTTTGTCGGAAAACATCTACTTTCACAAGAGACCAGAAACAAACGAGGGTTTCATGGCATTCACAGAGCTCTTGCCAAAGGACTTCGGATCTATACCTTCCATGTCGACCTATGCGAAGGAGCATGAGAAGAACAGATGGAAAACACTCGAAATTTGTAGGATTCAGAAACAGCATGGAAGGCTTCACCTGGCCTTCAAATGTTTCTTGTCTTGGCTGTCCCAATTTAGGTCCTGATGGAGATATATGTAGCCATTATGTTTTAAGATAGGAGATTTCAAAAAAGAATCTTTTGAGTGGGTACCGATTGTTCTGAGCTTAATTTCTGATAAGATTTGCTTCGCCTCTGCATTGTTCACTGAAACTTTTAAGTGGGAATTATTTGTGTTCTTTAGCTTGAGTAAGTTATCTCACGCTCAAGTGAAGCTTTCAATGTTTGATTACGAGTATGATCATGTAAATTGAATAAGTTCAAGTGAATCGCATTCCACGAGTCATACTAGAATTTTTTATGAAACCTTTTTTTGCGACCACGCAATCGAGAAGAACATTGCTTGACTCTAGGACATATTATTAACCACCCACTGAAGCACGCCCGCTCATGAAATTTACTCCTTGTAAGGAAGAACTGAACAAACTTACCCCAAGCTTATAGCAATTCAATCTGTGATGTACAAACTGCAGCTTGAGTTGGGTATGATGAGAAGAGGCTATCAATTTTCCAGAGAACGGCAAATGTATAATCATCAATGGTGGGCATGTTTTGTAATTCAAATTAAGTGGAAAATGTTGAGTGTAACCTAATAATGTTACGTAATCATTGCGTGTTAACATTGTACACGTAGTTTGAACGGTGGATTAATTAGAGCGATTCCTCGTTTAGCTTAAGCCTAAATCACTTGGGTTTTCCCGTTTGATGCAGAGATATCGCTTACCAGAGATTTTTCTGGCCGAATTTGAGCTCACCGATCGGTTATAACTACTGATTTAAATCAGCTAATCACTCAATTTGGACTTCTAAAAAAAGTGACTTTCTTGCGGAATAATCTAGCAGCCTCACTTCAACAACCAGAGAGGCGACTGAGAGAGACTTCAGTCAACTTTTTAGAAAGTTTCCAGTGATCTGAAATGTACAGTTCCCACTCCAGCTAGGTTTTCAACAAGTTAACTAGATCTAGAAGAAACTCGACGCTTTAGTCATTGAGAACGAGATTCAAGCTCTTTAGTAGAATAGAACAAGTTTGGTAGACAGAACTACCAGTGACGTTACTAGGATTTTGTTTCGGAGGGGGTCCAAATGATGGTGTAGTAATTGAGCACGTTCTCGAAAAAGAAAACAGAGCCCCGGATGGTTGGTATCGTGTGATGCACTTAATTTTTAAATATCCATTTCATCAATAATGGATTTAGAACTATTAACTAAGAAGCTGAATGGAGATTGCGCTGTAAATTTAAAATATCAGAGTAGAGTAGTAAAAGAACTTTACCTTAATTCTAATGGGAATTATCCAATGCAAGTTATTTAACATAACAAGGCAAATATAAAAAGGAAAAATAAACGACGAAGGAATCATGGTCTGTAACTAGTTTGATGGCAGCATGACATGATTTAAAAGTTCAAAACTAAGTTTCATATAGACCTTTCCTTAAATAAGATTTGTTTCATTTTCTTCAGCATTGAACAAAGGACGTATGAGTAGTGTCCACAAGAACTCATACGGCGGAAACTCGTCTCCAACCTGGGACACGGACTTTGAAGGCAATTGGGAAATGGGAACAGACCTTATCAAGGAATTTCTAATGTCACAAACGAATCGCAATCGCAGTATATCGGAAAGTGATGCCTCAAATTTTGTTTATGAGAAAAATTCGGAAAAGTCCTCAGATCATCTACATCAAATGGCAGCTGTTGCAAATAATAGTAAAGTTCTTTTAAATATGGCGTATGCTACAAATAATTTGAACAAGTTATCTAACAAACACGGAGTGCCAAATAATTCAATTGCAAAGGAGGATATAAATATAAGAACAGGCAACGGATACGTATGATGAGAAGGAAATTCCCAATGCATTCAATATCTCCAAATGGTCTGAATGCTCATTCGAAACACCGTTTATCCGAACTTCAGCGGTACTAAATGCACCCACGAGCGTAGGTTTGGCTGGCCAAGGAAAACATTTGTATGGCGGAGGTTTCAAGCATGCAGTAGCTGGTACAACGACCAATAAGACTGTAGGCCCGAATAACCTATTCCATCAAACATTTCAACTTCATGCGCACCATCAACTTTCCCAACCGGTATCATTACCAGATTATTACGGCTCATCATCATGCTGTTTTACAAGCGAAAATAATCACAAGATCACATCAGCAATAATTCGCCCATAGTTACAACAAGCAATCGCCGCCCCTATCACTTCCTCCATCACTACCACCACCACGGCACGCATCGTAAGTCTTACTAATCACTCAAAAACTAGTGGATTTATAGAATATTCACTTTTCCAATTTAAGCAAATCCCTAAATTTAATCGAAAAACGATTGCAAATAACCAAAATCGAGCTGCAATCCCATTAACAGCTTCAGCAAGTTCTCTTGCCCCACCTGGGCTTGTAGATTGCCCAGGTGTTTCGTTGCAGTCATCAGTAAATAATTCCTCTGCCTCCTCCTCGTCTCCTCTGGATGATGATGACAATTTACTCACTTTATATCGCACCCATTTTCGGCCAATTAAGCAGAACTATGCGGACGGCGAGCAGTTCGAAATATCAGGGAGTTTAGATGATGTTGAATTCAAAAGGTCAGAATCGGGTAGTTTGTATGTAGAATCAGAGAAATATTTCGAATACACCCGCGTTGATACTTTCTTATCAGATAAAGATTCGTCAGCATCTTCGATTTGCTCACTAAGCGATGATAGCAAATTCAGGGAGAGAGACGAGGTTAGTGGCTTGAAGGGGTTATATCCAGACCATAGTATACTCAGCTAGTACCCACACCTTTCATTGACCCTGAGTTGCACACTTTTTGAATTTTCCCAGGGGCACGTCAGCTGATCCGGGGCATGACAGCTGATCACATGTTTGGCGCGCTCAAGAAACAAAGCAAAGTGCTAATAAGATTTCCGACGCACGTGTTCCTTCACGCATTTCAGAGCATAGGAGTGCTGCCAGGTCCTAATAAAAAACTAATAATTGCATGGAACGAATTTGTTTTTCTGCAAAGTTATTGATTTTTTAGCTCTGGTAGCCCTGAAATCTCTCATCGAAGCATATGTTTATATTCGCGCCATTGCTCGCATCAGCGTTTCCCACCTACTTGCTACCGAAGATTTATGGCTGGCTCTTCGGCTTGCGTTCGAATTTTTCCAGAGGGTTGATGGAGTGTGGTTACTAGTTGAGTATACTATGATCCAGACAAGTTCCGCGTGAAGAGTCTGATAAAGAGCGCGAGACGGGAGATTCACTTCAGTTGTCCGTTTTGCCACAAGACAATCAGCTAATTGCTACAAAAAAACGTAACAGTGAAAACTATCAGAGAATTGATCAGCTAGAACTTTTTGGTGGGGAAGTTGACGGTTAGAGAGACAGCGACTGTGGTCGAAACGAGGGGTCAGAAATGCACCTTGACGGCGGTCACGTCGCGACGGAGAAGAAAGAGGCTCGACGGGAGATCGGGAAGAACCAAGGTAAATCGTAGAGTTTTGGTTGAATTGTCGCGATTTGGATCGGTGCCGTGTGAAGTTATTAACATCGCATCTTAGTTAATGCTTGTTGGGAAGTTTTTCCGAATTATTTAAAAGTTGAAGTTGGATAAAGGCAACTGGAGTGTAGTGAATCGTACGGTTTCATGTCCCGATAAACAAAACGGTTCTCGACGGCTGTCGATGCAAGTGTGTGTGAAGGGGGAGTTGAGATCTTGTGTTTGAGGTGAACGCACGCGGAATAATTTCATAGTGAAAATTAATAAAGTTAATTTGCAATACTAGAGAAAAAGTGGAAAAGTGATTGAGCGAACAAAAAAAGAAAATTACCTCCATGAAAGCTGAATTTTAGTTCGGATTTCCCGTTTAACCCTCGATCCCACGTTTGATGTACTTTTAAACGGAACAGGAACTCTGAAAGAACATTGGATCTTACAAACTGATTTCCATGCATATTCCTATGATATATATGATAAGTCATTTAGTGATTCGCGCGATTAAAAGAACATTGTGCAACTGTTCTGTGCGCGCCACTTTGACCCAAGTAATATACCGTAACTTCTTGTTTGCCCTGTTTTGTGCTAAAAATAAACAAAATTAATCGACTCTAGCTAATTTACTTCCTGTATGCAAATTAAGGGTCGAGTGCGTGCTAAGACCGTGTACAGTGCTGATATATAATGTCGTGGCTCTGGGAAATTGATTATTTGATTGGGCTCGAGTGCAATTATTGCTACAAGTGCACTTCATAGCGGCGATAAGGAAGGAGGATGAAAACTCGTTTGCGATTGTTTCTTTTTCATGTGTTTGGGACGTGTTATTTGTGGAATCTTTGCGGTTTACCGTTACTTTGTTTGTTTCTTAGTTGACATAATTCGCCACGCGCCTCCAGACGGACCTGTGATTAATGTCATTCTGGCAATTGGAACATCGATTCTATGGCGAAAATTCTCGCTGACGTGGCATATTTTATTGTGTTGTGTGGACCCTTATTTGCGAAAATTGACTTCACGGAATATTTTGATGTCAAGGCTGTTTCGTTAGCAACATATGCTGATAATTGTTTAGTGACCGTATCTGCCGATTCTGATTTAACTTGCTCTGCCAATAATTGTAACGTAGAGGATTATCATAACTTTTTGTGAGTGTCCCAAGCCCAGTACTTAATGAATATATCTGTAAATGTTCAATTTGCAAGCCAGGACTTACCCACCCCACCTCGTCAACGAGCGCTCGTCGTCGGAAAGGATGGGTAAGTACTCTTCTGAATGATTTAAAATGTTTTGACAGACGTTTCAAATTTTCTATATACATGTAATGCTTTTTTATACATATTTCAAATCTTATATGCACTTTACTTTACCTCTACATACAATAATGGGCTTTGGAAACAAAACAAAAATTCATAGGGACGGGGTGTGACATACTTTATGAATAATTGGAAAGAATCTCTTACATCGACATTAATAGAATCACACTTCTGTTCCCTTATTCCCCTTTAATTCTTTACATCGATGTTTACATAGTAACAGAAGAAGATTAGATTTATTATTAGTTATAAATCATTACGATCGAATTCAAACTTGATATTGCTTGTTCTTGAGATTTTTTTGTATCGATCTTAAATCTTGAAATTATTGCGTGAATAAAAATACAAATGAATTTGTAACTTACAAATGAAATCGGTCTTTCCTTGCCGATAACTCTGACCGGGTATAGGACTCGGTAGGGTGGCAAGCTGCCCCCTAAAACCATGAGCCAGCCGCCGGGTACAATTTAATCCTTTTTTCTTTGTTTCAGGTGACATTGCGGGTTGAGTGGCCCAAGCAGAGTGCCTCTTTATGGCATAGCGTTATGCAATCGAATTGTATAATTCTATGGCATGAATTGGTCACCGGGGTACTCCTCTTCTGATGGGAAAGTTTATACAAGTCAAGTTGTATGAGTTTTCCACTCAGAAGAGGAATACCTGGCCACTACAACAAAATATGGACTTATTCCGGTTGGGACGGTGCGAAGGGGCTCCATCACCACCCGGTTGCCCTTCTTTCATTTGTGGGCCATGAGCTTCGTCGGGTAACAACGAGGTTCCCCCAAGTCCGCCTTTTTTTTCAGGTTCCACTTGTTCCTCGGAACAAGTACTTTCTCTCTCAGTGTAGTTATCTACACTTTTTGCGACTTCGGTCGCCTCGTGATAGATTGACCACCAAACTCGTGAGTGCGAAATTTTTTGTAGTGGGTCCTCGTGCTGGGGAAATGAACCCGCCCCACGACACCGCAATGCTTGCCTGCCAGCGCATTCACGCGTCCCCAGACGAGGGCATTCTCGGCAGATATTTTCATCTTCTTCTGCCGAGGCAGCAGAACATCGGTGCAGTCCTTTACGGACTTTTGAAACCTTAATTATTCACTACAATGGTTGACGCCACAAGTGTCAGTAAGGGAGACACCAGGAATTTTTAAAAGTAAGGAACAAAATGACGACTACAGACGTGTAGTTGTCGCACAAAAGTAATATAATTTATATGAATTGTTATGACTTCTTCTTTTTGGTAGCGCACTACAGCCCCTTTCGAGCCTTCGCTTCGTGCAAACAGCGCCTCCAACTACCTCGGTCCATAGACTGCGTCCTCCAGTTTCAGAAACCGAGCAGCGATGAACTTTTTGTTATGAAACTTTAATGTAAAAAGTAAATGTTTAATTTAAAATGACACACACATTTTCACATATACGAGTATTTTAAATTGTGTGCCTATAAAGAAAACTATTGCAGTGAATGATAACTAATATGTATAAAGTAAGCCTCGCCACTCAAATTTGCGTCTTATATACACAAAGTATAAACATTTCCAGTATAACTTAGCATAATATTTTGTATAAACTAATTTAAATATTGCCTTTACTTTATACTTATTTCAAGCTATATTTATGACTCAATAACATACTTATAATGCTTATAACATTCAGAAAATAATATTTATAACATTCAGAAAACATCAAATCAGAAAAAATACAACATACAAAAACAATTAAATCATTCTATTTAAGTTTAAAGCGTAATCTTTGGAAAAAGCATTTATTGGTTTTAATCTAAAATCTAACATGTAGAAAAGTCAAATCAAACTTATATGATAACAAGACTTATAAGCACAACCTCCGGTCCTTTTTCCTTGCCATAATGTCCAACACATTATTTGGATCAACGGCAATATCCCAGTGACAAGACAGGAGCGCTAGAGCACTGAGCCTATTGTTACTGGTTCTATTTCTTAGCATCGTCTTCACTCGTTTCATTGTGGAAAATGTACGCTCAACGCTTGATGTTCTGACGGGAATCGTTGCCAAAATCATGAGAAGGTTGTTGATGTTAGGGAAAAATTGTTTGTCACACAGCTCTAAAACCTCTAAAACTTCAGTTTCCCTCTTTACTGCCTTTATTTTGTGACACCAAATCTGATACTCTCCTGATAGGACCGCCAAAGAACATTTGTCGTCAAAGAATGCTGACAAGGCTGCTAGCTTGTCGGCATTATTAGGTGAGGCAAAACCAGGAAGAAGTATTTGAAAGGCAGTCAAAATGTCTTCATTTTTGGTAAACCTTTCTTTTAAACTTGCAACTACATTGTCCAAGCATGGTACTCATATTGCAACTCTGTAGTACTCCTCAGTTGAGCTTGTTGCGGGATTTTCTCTACAAGTTTGTCTTTTGTTGACCCTTGGAACTTGGATTTCAACACCAAAAAGGTCATTCGATAGCTTCGAGGCGGAAACAAATACTTTTTTAAACTCAACTTCAGCGTTTTTGCGCGGTTCCTGCAGAGTAGAGATAATGTCATTTGAACATCTCACAGCACTAGCTAAATCATAAGAGGCACTTTGAAGGTAACGGAAGCGTGACACTTAAGAGCCTTTCACACACCAACAAAGAAATCAAGAAACTACTTTTTTCTGTGGCTGAAAGAAATGCACCCGCTGTTCCTGAACTTTGGCGGCCAGATTGAGAAATTTCTTCAAGACTAATACAAATGGGTTCTAGCAATTCAACAAAACTTAGCAAACTTGTGTGACGTTCAATAAATCTGATTTCACATATACCAAGCAGCCTTTTCTTTTTAGATTCGGGTATGTGTACCTGGATCGCATCTTTCAGCATCTGACTGGCATGGGCATTCTTCCTAAAAAAATTAACCACTTCTCTTATGAGATCTAAACAGTTTCGGACGTTTGATGTGGACATAGAATCAGACAATGCCACATTAAGTCTGTGGCTGGCACAATGCACATATATTGCATTTAGGTACTGCTCTTTTATCCTAGATTGGACACCCTTAGGATGGCCATACATATTTGAAGCAACATCATAACCCTGACCTACACATTTGGCCATATCTAGTCCCATTTTATCAATTTGATCTAGAATAGATTTTGCAATATTTTCACCAGTCGTATCAAAAATTGGAACAAATCCCATGAAGTCCTCCCGCAGAACTGGTTTTTCGTTTTCAAAATCAACATACCTGATACACAACGATAGTTGTTCAATCGTGGATACATCCATTGTCTCGTCAGCCAAGATTGAAAAGTAGTCTGTTTTTTTTATTTTTCTAACAATGCTTTCTTGGATGATTGTAGAATTTATTTCTATTACTTCATTTTGTATTTCAGGGCTGAAATACGAAGCATTTTTTCGACAATTCAAAATGTGCATTTTTAAATGGTGATCAGCAGAGTTGGGTCTGAACCTCAGTAAAGCCCTGAACTTCCCATCTTTTTTCCCAGGTTTTTGAAGAGTGAGAGGTCCACTGTCATCATCTCCTTTCAAAGGAGGCTTATTTTCTCCACAAAAAAGAATTTTTTTTATAATAGGTCTAAGAGCATTTCTATTTTCCTCACGTTCTTTGGCACGTTGACTGTTTAACTGGGTTGCCACATCTTCAATGTTCCCTGACATGACTTTAAGGAAATTATCTGCATCCAATAAGCTCTTACAATGGTATTGAAGTTTGCTGTGGCTATGAAATTTTTCAATTGCGTTTTTCCAGCGTCTGAATGGGTTGATAACAAGTGATCCAGGATTTTCGTGGTTGCCTTTACCCATTCCACAGCCCTCATTATAAAATACAAAGCACACTTTGCAGTATGCACCATCCTCGGTTTTAGAGTATGCTAACCAAGGCCACCTATTTACCCAGCAGGGCTGAAATTCCAATTGTTTTTTATTGACTTCCGTTGAAGGATACTTAAATGGGTGACTGGGTATTATTTTGGTCGATAAAATATTCTTCCTCAAATTGTCATCCAATTTTCCATGCTTCTTTATGCTTGCCACGTCGAAAGTATCCGGTTGGAAACATAAGAAGTCACTAGAACCCTCTGGTACCAGAATATCTTTTGACTGCGTTTGGCTTACAGACGTCGCTATAGTTTTCGGTAACATAAGTGTCGAATGCAAGCCTGGCTCGAGTGGCGTATTTCCCGAAAGTATCTCATCACAGCTTTCAGAGAGAATTGTTTCTGTAGACTCTTGCAGTTCTGATGATGAAGAATCCCCTTGAAAAAAGACATAAACTGCAAATATTTATGTATGGAGCACGATGCAATAAGGCCCGTTGCTTACTTTAGCTAGCTGGACTGGCTGGCTGGTTGACATTGTACGAGATGGCTTAGCTGATACATCTAGCACTCGAGCTGTACAAACTAACTCAGCTCACACAGTTATTTGATCATGCTGTCAGTAAAGAAATAAGTTATTTTTGGCATTTGTGTTTGCTTGAAATATGTGAATGTTCACAACCAGCCATCCAGCCAAAGTGAGCAACGGGCTTAAAGTCTAGGCCTATTGGTACGATAGGAATAAGGTTCTGCAGCATGATTGTAACATTTGTCTATATCGCGATACATACACGTGAAATATGTGTAAATGATCTAGTAAGTAAAAAAGTGACAGCCAGAATACTGGAATATTATTAATAGCTTAAAAAGTTAATTGTTGGATTTATTTGGATTATTTAAATAAAGAAGTTTGCCATCGAGCCCAGCAATTGTGATTTTCAAAACCACAGTTGCACAATTAAAAATCGAGTATACATTGCAATATTTAAACGATTATAAGCAGTTGCAACTTCTTTTCGGGAAAACTATTAACCAAAAATATAGGCATACTCGTACCATTGGATATTACAATACTTTCAAAGCTTTTGCGTGAAACCCAATAAGCAGTGGTGGCACTGCATTGGAAATGTACGAGGAATCACACAGAATAATATTGCAGCATTAAACTTACCTATTGAAACTTTTTGTTGTTTTGAGAAGCAAGTAGTTATTTTTGTAGATCTTTTCATGATTGTACGAGTATTACTACACAAAAAAAATTCAAGTCATAAATACACAATTTAATGATCACTGAGACACACTACTCTAACTATCTCTAAGCGAAGGCCCGAGAGGGGCTGTAGTGCTAAAAAGAAGAAAAAGAAGGAGACACACTAACACACTGTTTGGTAGCGAAACGAAAAGGCACTAAAAAACAATAACAGACTAGACTAGACACATAGACTGTAGAGGATTTCAGGTGACACCCAAATTTCTACCAGCAGCGAGTACCGGCACTATGCGGTGGCAGGCAAGAGTGAAAATAATTATGCTGCGTTCCGATGCCCACGACGCAGCTCGACTAGTAGCTCGACAAGCAGGCTGTTTACACGCATAACCCTACGCCGACGTGTAAAAGAAAGAGCATTAGCGTCAAACTTGTTTACAATCCCATTTTTAGCTCCTCGTATCAATGCGGCCAATGTAAGCAAAGTAGCACGAGAAATCAAAGCGACTGAGCTCGTATGAACAGGAACACCAAATTAGTCATCTCTGTGTTTCAAACGATCACAGCTGAAAGCGTCTTTCACTTTCCACGAAAGCAACAAATTCCATGGAACTGATTCTGTTCTATGAAAGCTGAAATTATTACATAAAATCTATATACAAGTAATATCATAATAGAATTACTTTTGAAATACATTTATTAACAATCCCTATTATAGCAAGTTCATTTCCATGCGTCTTTTATTCAAATAAAATCCATCTCTATTGTTTGTCGTATTTTTAAGGTTTTATAAAACGGATTTCACAAAGATCTACCCATTTCGTATCCTGTCTGTCCATCCAGCAAGTTTTCTCAGAAATTCTAGAAACTACAAGCATCAATCTTTGTGGGGAGGTTGAAATTTTTGATCAATAAAAAGTGCAGGTCTAGTAAACATTTTCAAAGGTTCATGAGGTCCCCCATATGCCGACCTGGCCCTTCAAAATGTTATTTTCATTAAAAGTAGTCCAGTGGAGTATCAAAATAAAGGTATTGGTGAGCACTTCAAGAATCTGAAATCAAAAAGTCAACTTGAATCAGAGGGTCCAGAAAGAGCCAAAATGTACGAAAAATGTTGTGTCTACCCCCTCCCCCCCCTCGCGATTGGACACCTTTGAAAAATCTGAAAAAGACGAGGAGGTGGGTCCTCACGAGTACAAGGCAACAAAAAAGTCACAAATCGAAATCGACATAACTATGTTAGTAATAGTATGATTTGTGAATTTTATATTTTGTTCCATCAAACCATAACGGCACCCATAATCTTCTTGAAATTACCCAAACATGTGCACCAAGACATTTTCCTTATGCACTCAAAACTCCATTAAAAGCAGATTATAAACAAGTGAGATGTAGCCATTTGATTTATAAGAATTACAACGACAAAATCACTTGCTGATATTTATCTGTACAATTGTAGTTACTTGTAGTTACTTCAACACAGCCTCGGCACTACAATTTTCTTCAGATTTGCATTAAAAATGTTGGGGGTAACGTTTAAACTGAATATGTTGATTAACAGAGCATTTAACGAAATTATTTAAGCTTAAACGAACTGGCGGCTATTTTATGTTGAACGGATTTATTGATTTTTCTGAAATAATTCAGCGATTTCCTCTGCGACGATTGGATGTATGATTGTGTTTAATCCTAGGATAGTTACAAAGCTCTTTTGACAAGAACGTAGGTCTGACTGGTTATTCTATAAAACTTTTCGGGGGGGGGGGGGGGTCCAGACCCCACGGACCCCCCCCCCCCCCCCGGCTACGTCTGAGAACTACGCTCATGTCAGAAGGATTTTGTACTCAATTTACGATAGGCAGACACCAATAATGAACAAGCCCAAGAACAACTTTAACGACATCTAATTATTGTTGCTCCATTTTAAACAGCTGTCATTTTGCTTCAATATGACTAGCAACCATTGGCTGAATGTTAAACAAATTTTCGTTTGTCATTTGTCCTCAAAAATCGGTGAGGACCCAATCAATAGTGTAATGTCTGGTGCAATGGAAAGCCGAAATTGTACATACCGATTGTTTTTAAGATTACTGATATCGCTCATTGATTGTATTCTCAAAAGTATAATGATATACGAGTATATTGTAGTAATCGAGCAGTTACCCTATCCAACTGCTCTTAGACTTTCCTATCTCCTTCATCCTTACAGCCTGGTGATCAAGAAAATTGAAATTCCTACTAGAAAATAAGGAAGTCTCAAATGAAAATGAACCTGTCGATGCCAAAAAGAATATTACGAAAGCAGTGTCTGAAATTAAAAGGTATGAAAGTAAGACGCGAAGCTTCATCGATGCTAATTAAACCGACTTCCTGACAAACTTGAGTACGAACGAACTATATTTAGAGGATGGAGGGAAATTAGTTCGAGAGGTTGAAAATTGGATGGAAATTCTTGAAAATGATATGAAGAATGATTTATACATAGCCACTCGAATTCAGATTTCTTGTGACAAACACAGACCCACATTTCTTTCTGTTGAATTAAATTACACTTATTTCTTATTTTCAACTTTTTCTAATTTCTCAAAGTTTGTTGTTAAATTTGAACAAAATCCATTTTAAGCACACAAAAAGTTGCGACCAAAATTAAAAAATTTCAAAAGTGCCCTTAAATTTGGATGTATTTGCGGATTTAAATGAAGTAAACGATGAAATTTCCCGACATATTGCGAACGTGATTGCTGAAAAAAATAAAAATGCTGCGTAGAATTCCTCCGGCTTCCTTATTATTAGAAAATAAAAATAATGTTTAATGCTGATAAATTTTAAGGTGCGCGAAAGTTTCATGTGCACAACGTTGATAGTTTTCAGGGCGAAGTTGATAATATTCAATCCAAGAATCCCCTCACAATTTTTCACAGTAAATCTTGCATTTAGAGTGGGCTCGCCTAAGAGTACGCATTCTATAAGAGTACGCAACAGCTGTATCTCAAAGGTGGCAACCCTACCGATGGATATATGTTAACAAATGTTTCAAGTGCAACAGTCAGCAGTGCGTGGATGTTGTTTCGAAGCGCTTGCAGGAATTTTCACGAAGAAAAAGGTAAAAAATGACTTTTACGGCTAGAACTATAATATTTAGCTGGCCAGACGTAAGAAATATGGTGTACGAAATGGCATTTCATTTTTGTTTTTTAATTTGTGCTTAAAGATGCTTTGTAGTGAATAGATTAAAGTAGACATCATCCAACTTTTTACGTCGGCTACATCCATCAGGTGATTTTTGTGGTAGTGGTGCACTTTTTCTAAGAGTACGCACCCAAAGAGTACGCATGCGTTCTCTTAGACCTATATGCAGTTATCCTTTCGTTTTCTATTTTTTATGTAGGATATGGGTAAATACATAAGAAAAAGCGACCGAAAGTTGAAATTCACAGCAGCAATGCAAAAAGAGGCAGCTGAACGCATCAATCGTGGCGAAAGCAAGTGGTCTGTTGCACGATGTTTCAATGTAATCGAGTGCATATTAAGGAAACGGTTGCGCCAAGTAGGCTTTTTAGTCAATTTGCCTAAAAAATGGTATTAGTCCATCTTTTTCAGGGCACAGTTCCAACAAACTTGAGTAGGTTTAAACTGATATTTTCTGCTGAAGAAGAAAAGGAATTAGCGAAGCATATCAGGGATTTTGAATTGAGGCTGTATGGACTCACCGTCAAAAACGTACGTGTCTTAGCATACCAATACTGAATTGAATAAAATTCAACATAGGTTTAATGTTGAAACAAAAATGGCTGGTGTTCATTGGGTGCAAAGTTTTGCGGCGAGAAATGGACTCTCATTACGAGCTCCAGAAAAATGTAGTTTAGCTCGTGCAATTGGTTTCAATAAGCCGCAGTGCGAAAGATTTTTTCAAAATTTTGAAAACAATTTATGGAGAAACAGCTCCTCGACCCCAGAGGGTATTTAACATGGACGAAATGGGACTTTCTACCGTCCCAAATAAGCTGCCAAAGATTTATGCTCCCACAGGAAAAAGAACTGTTTCCAAAATTGTGTCTGCTGAAAGAGGACAATTAGTGACTGCGGTATGCTGCATGAGCGCTTCCGGTACTTGGGTTCCGCCAGGTTTTATTTTTCCTAGAAAGCGTATGAAAGACGAACTCTTCTATAATGCACCACCAGCCACATTGAAAATGATATCTGATACAGGATACATGAACTCAGACCTGTTTTTAAATTGGCTTCAACATTTTTTTAATTATGTTAAACCATCGGAAGAAGATCCAGTAATACTATTTCTGGACAACCATGTATCCCATTGTTCTCTTGAAGCTATTTTATATGCAAGAAAACAATTCATTATTCTTTTGACTTTACCACCTCATGCAAGTGACAAAATTCAACCGTTAGATAGAGGTTTTTTCTTCCCGCTGAAAACAGCTTTTTCTTCAGAGTGCAATAAATGGATGGTAAACAACCCTTGAACGACAATAACAATGAGAGAAATGGCTGGGCTGTTTCATGCCGCATATTCAAAAGTAGCGACCATCGAAATATGGGAAAAATCATTCGCATGTACTGGAATTTCTCCATATAATCCCGACATTTTTACTGATGCTGATTTTGCGCCTGCTGAAGTCTCAGATAAACCTTATTGTGACGTAGCCAATAATGTCGAACATCCGGACAATAGAGAAGAAGAGCAATCACTTTTCGATTAGGAAGACGATATACCTCTTTCAGTTTATCAAACTCCGCAGGTCCTCAACTTGGAAGCGTTGAATAGATCACCCATGCAATCACAGCTTTAGACATTAGGCTACAGCATTCAAGCTTACCTGGAATTTCATGCTCATCTCTACAACTAAAGTCATCAAGCTTTTCAGTCACTCCAGAAATGATTTTGCCTTTTCCAAAGGCCACACATAAACAAGCTAGAAAAAGGCAATCGAAAAGATCGGAGATACTTTCTTCCACGCCTTATCAAAACAAAATCTTAGAAGAGAAGGAAAATAAACCGCGAAAATCAGACGGAACAAAAAATCTTTTTGCAACAAAGCAAGAAAGGCCCAAAACAAAGAATAAAAAACATTCGTTTGGGAATGATAATAAGGATACAATTTACCCAGGATGCAATGAAACTTTCAGCTCATCAGATTTGATTCAATGCTTAAACTGTGAACTTTGGTGGCACGAAGATTGTTCCAATTATTTAGGAACGACAATATTTCCTGCGACTTTTGCGATGGTTAAAAATGTTGCGTACTCTTAGAGTTGTCTGTTGCGTACTCATAGGATTCGTTTTCTTAAGAGTACGCAATTTTTCTTTTTTGTTGAAATTACAATATATTTGTTATATGGATCAGGAAGTAGGTTTTATTTAATTTTTTTATTAGACTTATGCATAAATTACTAAAGCATTTCAAAATAAAACTAATTCAAACTATCTTTACTGTTTTATTGAGCAATGTAAGTTAAGTGCGTACTCTTGGGCGATCCTACCCTACTCTAGTTCGTGACTACGTGCTATTTAATTCAGTGATTGTTTTCAAGTGAACAAAGCAAAGTGCCCTTCCACACGAAATAAAGATATGTTTTTAGAAAATATCAAGGTGGCAATTATTTAATAACTATCGAGTTTGTTTTCAAACAGATTTCCACCCAGGATTTCACAAATGTATATTTCATTCAATGATGATAAGATAATTATAACTGCGCTATTTCCCAATTTAATCTAAGAATTTATTCCAATTGCCACGAAGGATAAATATTCCGAATTTGCCGAAAATTAAATAATTTTCTATACTTTGTTATTTATACAAAGTACTCTTCTTGATGTGTTATTGCAACAAACGAACCAAGTTCCTTCCCTTTTGAATGAAATTTTAAAATAAAATGCAATTGAACCAACATCTAGATATAGCAGTTTGTAGCTTAACACAATTCTAACAAATTTTATACTTGCTACCTAAAGTCACCGCGTTGGTGTGCATCGTTTTATATTGAAAGCAAAGACATATAAAGTAATGGACGCGAAATGAGCTTATTTTCATCCATACGTGAGTGAAGTACTTTTACTACATACATGCCTTCCTCTCGCATGCGAATTGAAATTCCCCTGCCTTTCACGCCGCTAGAGAATCCACACATTCAAGTTGCTCTCTAATTGCTCTCACGAAAATCCCACTCTTCTTATACCTTAACCCCCGAATTGTCAACGAAATATCAACCATATGATTGAAAACATATGATTTGTGAAAATTCAACATTAATGGGAAACGTCTAATCAAGTTGAATTTGAAATTGTACATAAAACAATTTTTTTAAGATAAACCGTATTGAATCTAGTGCAAAAGCGTTGCAAATGTGATAATTAATCAAACTGAAAAGTTTGTTACGGATCGCGAGTGTTTTTGTGTCGAAAACTGAAAAATGTAGTGACGTGTGTGAGATTATAAAAACAGCTATAGGAAGCATGTAAGGGACGTATCCTTCGTAGGGTAAGTTATGTTCAATCTTTTACATCGTTCAAGTTAGAAAACCCGCACGGGAAATTGATTTAGTTCAATATGCGAAAATTAGTGGGAGACGTCACGTCAAATTTATATGAAATTCGAATCGACAGCTAATAACGCGCCAACTTCACTCTACATCATAAAGTGCTTCAATTCTCTCGATGCATTTCGTATCCATTCTCTCATGCATCTATGATTGAAAGCATCTTAGATCTTAGTAAACAACGAAAAAATGTAATTACACTTTTGATTTTTTTCTAGCGAGTTCATATAAACCTGAACATTATTGTCATCGCTGTGCGATATCTTCAGTTCTACGTATATTATCTCCTTAGCTAGCATTCTTAGTGTACTTGTGGCTCACAAAAACATATATTGTATTATCTTCAACGAAGACTATCAGAAATTTGCTCAAATTCATCTCTCAATCATCGAATCATACTGCAAAATTAATACTAGTTCCTATCAAATCTTTCAGAAAAGCAACTGCTTTTCGTAAAGTATATAGCATCGTTGATGTCGGGAGAAATGCTGGGCCTTCTTAACTATACCATAAAAATAAATTCAACTACGCACAAAGTCTACACGCTCGCTAGTATGAAACGCCACACAGTCTACCCCACGTAACTGCGTATTTCATCCAACCCATCAGTGGCTGCACGTTTTCATCCAGGCGCCTTTGCTCAAATCATGAACCCTCAAAAACTGAAACCACAGAAACAACTCCAAAAACCTCTATTCCACTTGCACAACTATAGCAAAAGCTACAATGAATATTCACTTGCAAAGTGTGCAGTGTTCGAAATGTGAAAACTATTTCCAAGGTTACAGCCGATTGAGTCGCAAATGGTGAACAGCAACCAAAGCCTCCGAAAACCGAACATGCAATACAAATGGAAATATTGAAAAGACAACGGATTCTAAGATAAATCCTCTGCTTCAGGGGGAGTCGGTTCAAGATCGCCAACCAGTGCGGACACCGCGAGAAATAGAGGGAAAATTATCGGTAAAAAAGAGTGTGGTTTTTAAATACCAGAAATACGCAAGGGAGTCAAAAAGATCGTGAAAGAAACAGGTGGCGCCGTAAAAGCATTCAGTACAAGATACGTGTGTAACCCTGACTACGCGTATGCGAACTTCCTTTGATTCACATAAGAGTGGCGGATTGTTCTTCAACAATATCTTTTATTGCTGTTTGAGTGTTTGAGTGTCACTGTTTAAGCGCATACTGACTACGAGTGCGCGAAGTTCTCTTGATTCACATAAGAGTTCGTGGATATGTGAATAAATTCACGCTGAAGAAAATCAGAAGTCCAAATTTTATCGCGAGGTGTGTACACACGCTTGTGCTCCAATTCGAATTAGTTTGGTACGATTTCGCAGCAGAGTGCGGACGATTGGAAAATAACGGCAGGCAAGCGCTGTTGCCGAGTTTCTTGTCAAACGAGTTCCATTTAAGTCAGTGAGTGCATACTTGGTGTACGAGTGTTAACACGAGGTCCGAAGCGGGGACGGCAATAAAAACAGATTACACTAGATCACACCAAAAGCTAGACACATACGTGTGGTAGGAATGTGCTTGCAGACGGAACGAGATGAGTAGAGAAAATATTTGGAACGCACGAACGTAATGGAAATGCTTTGCAAGGCAATAGTGGAACTTTTCATGCAACCAGATCCTAAACCTGAAAATGCTGTTGATTTTATTTGCAACAATTTAGGCGATGCGGTGTTAGAAAATGACGCAATTGCTCATCTGAAACAGGAATTACAGATATCTCGCAACAAAGCAATCCAACTTCGAAAGCAAATTGAAGAATTAAAACTTGAAATCGCAAAGACGTCAACTAAATTAGATAATCTTGAGGAAGATACTAGGAATAATACTCAATTAAATGAATACTGTGGTGAATCTGATTTAGTTAGTGATACTACAATTTCTACAGGAATTTCATTATGCTAGAAAAATCGATATAAACATGATTTGCACACAGTGCGCATGATTTTTCCAATAATGAGCACTAGATGGATGTAGCAGTTGATTGATTTATAAATTTTGATAGGATATGTTTTGAACAGTGAAGTATTTAATGCAAATGAAAGTTATTTATGCTAAATTATTGCACAATTGCTTCCTATAGATACCAATCGAACGGCAAGTCTACAATATTTACCTAGAGCTATTTTAACGATATTTGAAATAGTTTACAACAGTTTATTGTATCAATTAAGATGCCAACCCGTCATTTAACATAAAAACATTGATTTGGAATACAAAGTCAAAACAATGAAAGTGGATTGCCATTAATCTATATGAGATATGTTTGACGATATCGATTTTTATTAGAGAGGGTATACAATAACATTCTTATGGAGACAAGAAAACGGTGCAACTTAAAATTGAAATAAAACAGCAGCCTTTCTCGGTTCAAAAAATAATCATACCATATCAAATCCGTTTGAAGAATATAAACCCATTGTATGAACCTTACAAGAAACTGAGTAAACTATTTCAAAACCTGGAAAATTCCATTTGCTTAATTTTGCCTATTATTAATTGTCAATGTTCATTGTCAATGTTTTTTTTGCGAATCAAAATTTAATTCAAATAAAATGAATTGTTCATTGGTAAAACCGGTCTTTCCATTCCGTCGGATCTGACCGGGTATAGGACCCGGTACGGCGTAATGCTTTCTCCACCAAAAATGAGCCAGCCATCGGGCACATCATAACCTTCTTTTAGTTCAGGAACTCTTGCCGGGTGGGTGGCCTTCAGTTCAAGTGCCCTTTTTATGGCATAGGGTTATGTGACCAGATCACATGATTCTATGACATAAATTTGTCACCGTTATATTTCTCCTTTGATGGGAAGGCTCATGCAAAGTATATTTTTATGGGTTTTGCACTCAAAAGGGAAATATATGGCCACTTCAACATTATGGATCTTGATCTGGTTGGGCGAGTGCGAGGGGGCACCATCACCACCCGGTTGTCCCACTCTTATGTGTGGGCCATGAGAATCGTCGGGTAATGACGAGGTTACCCTAAGTCCGTTTGTTTTCACTCGTTCGACTTGTAGTCTGAACAAGTCATTTTCCTTCTTTGTAGTTACCTACAATCTTTCGACTTCGGTCGCCTTTCTTTTGAGACCCAAGAATTCGGGAATGCGAAATTCTATTGTAGTGGGTCCTTGTGCTGGGGGAATAAACCCGCCCATGACACCACAATGCTAGCCTGCCAGCGCATTCACGCGTCACCAGACAAGGGCGTTCTCGGCGGATATCAACATCTTCCTCCGCCGAGGCAGCAGACCATCGCTGCAGTTCTTCACGGACATTTTGATATTTACCTATAATATCTTTCCTGAAACTTTGAAGCAAACCCGTAGTGTCTGAATCGATTGGAAACGCATATTTTTCCATGGTCATGTATTGTTGTTTTTATAATATAGGAAAATTCAAAACACTATAACTTCGTTCAGAGTGGCTTAAATTATCGTCAACACATTTGAACAAATTATCACCGACTTCAAGCCCGTTAACAAAAGGCTCTGCGCGATTCGTATCAAGACCAAATTTTTGCTACCCACTCGCTTAAATCCTAAACCCTCACGACGGACGAGCGAGTGAACGGTTTACCGGAGTTATTCCACTGCCACACCTAAATTGGGACTCCAATCAAATCTTTAAAACAAAATCTGCTACCACACCTGAAACGGAACACCAAAACAATTCCAACGACACAACCTGTTCATGGAACTAATAGCAAATCCCACTAAACTGGGAGGTAGGAAATATTGCGATATGGTATCACGAATTTAAACAGGAAACCACCTGGAGCCCTTCAGCTGGGCTTACCGATAGAAGCTCAATATTGCTTAGTTTCCTGCGTTATCCGCGAGCCAAATTCACAAAGGCAAAAATTCTAATAACTTTCCCGCAATTCACAGATCAAGAGGTTCAAATTGATATATGTGTAAATCTATTTTCCATATTGGCTCAACAACAATTTAGATTATGTAGTTCACTAACTAGTTAAGTACTCATACGTACGAAGGGGGACCCGGATAATTCCGCCCCAAATCCAAAATACTTGCTGGCCGCCGCTAACTCACAACTTTCTCCGATGATTTCGCCACAACTTCAAAATATTTGCGGGCCGCCGCCAACTCAAAACTTACTCCAATATTTTCGCCAAAAATTCAAAATACTAGCTTACCGCCGCCAACTCAAAACTTTCCACCATCGTCAATGGGAAAAATTAACGATCAAACGTTTGGACGTTAAAACTGTAAACATGTGTGTGAATTCATCAATATCGAAATTATAAATAATTTATTAGAAAACGAAAATTTATAAGCATATCTCATCATACAAGGTCTTATACATAAAGATTGGTCGTGGAAGACCGGAAGAAAGCAGAAGCTTCACCTTGGGTGAGCGCCCATCGCATTCACTGTAGACAGAATTTCAGAGGAGTCAAAAGGGACTAGTTATTGTCAGCAAGCAAACACGAGCAAGGAAACACGATGGCAAAGCAACCAAAGACCAAAGCTGCCCACAAGGAGATGACTTCGAACATGATGGATGCGGACGATACGGCAGCAAAAAATTCCAGTTTTAACCAAGACGTTAACTCAATTAACTGCAAGGTAAATAAATTTATATTAGCGAGGCTAAATTCATCGTAAAACCCTGACTCTTTTGCGAATCCCACCCACACCTAGCACTAATCCTTTCAGCGCACTGGCGAACGATAATCAAAATAATAAAACAAACGCGAGTAATAATCGAACGAAGAACGTGTGGCTCCCACCAATTTTCATAGAAAAAATGATGGCAACAGTGCTTAAAGGCGTTTTGAATAAAATAATTCCTCATGTACGCTAGGAACTCTCAACACCAAGCGAATTCTTATTGGCTCCCTATGCCTCCCGTGCAATCTAGATCCCCAGATACCATTTACACTTAATCGAATCCTCGCAAAAGTCTCATCCTACGATTCATTTATACTCGGAGGAGACCTTAATACCATACACGAACACTGGGGAGACTCCACAAGGAATACTAACGAGAACTACCTTTTCGAATGGCTGCATGTGAACGCCCTCTTCTCAGTATCCATAGCAAATGCTGGGCTCCTAACATTTCCCTGAGGAAACTCATTTTAAGATAACTTCATAATATCCTCTGACTTCAATGATCTCACAATTCCTTTTACTTGCTCCACATTTAGCTCGTTATTGGACCATCATGGCCTCCATCTCAACATAACCCTTTGATCACACATAACAGTTCCTACTTGTCCACTTCACTACAGACCGTTTAATTTCATACACTGGCCAAACTTCAGAAAAGACTTCAAAGACCTCCTTCCCAATCTCCCACCGGAAAATATCATTTTCTCCAACGCAGAAATAGACTCTCTAACATCTGCCATTATAGAGTTTCTAGAACAGCATGCTCCCGTCCAGAAACCACGCAACCCGTTTTATAGATTTCCAACTCAGAAAACCCTTCCATTAATAAGAACCCGGAAGCATATGCTCCAATGGCTTAAGCGTGTTTATCATCGAAATTCTAACTGATTAAATAAGGAGCACTTGGAATTTAAAACGCAAATAACAGGCGTTTCCCGTGAAATCCAAAAATGCATCCAATCCGAAGTTAACAACTTTTATAAAAGCAGGCTGATATCACTGCCACCATCTTCAGATTAAACACATCTGAGATTAACTCACAGGCCGTAAAAGTTCCAATTTCGATAATGAGGAAGACCCTATAAAACGAGGAAATGAAGTCTGCACAATTTGACAAGATCGTTGCACGTGAGGAATACTTCAAACAACTATATCGTTGCCGTGACTCGTCCAAAACAGCTTTGAATAACAAAGCTAAAGCAGAGGAAACGAGTGATCGTATTCAACTGTATTTTCCAGTTATAATAAAGCATCCATAACATCCAGTCCTTGCCGGTTTTTTCATCCCGAAAACGGAAGTAGAAGATAACCTAAATGCCTTAAATAACAAGCTATCTCACGGCCTTGACAACATCTGAAACAGAATACTCAAGTAGTACAAGAAGACCATCTCCGCCTTCTTGACGATATTATACAATAATTGTATTAATAATGGATATTTTCCAAAACCTTGGAAAGTCAGTAAACTAATTCCAATTCAAAAGCCAGGCTTCAAAGGCAAATTATTAACTTTTGGTCAAATTCCCTTTTGCCTAACATAGGTAAGCCCCTTGAAAAGATTATTCTGCAAAACTTTAACAATTTTACTAATCCCCTGATCCCCAATTTTTAGTTTGGATTTTAACGCGAACGATCTACGGAGCAAGCAAAAATGCTATTGCACAATAGAGTCACCCGCAATCTTCGGCGAAAAGAGTGCACAGTGTGTTCTAGACCTGAAAAAGCGTTCGACTCAGTTTGGATCAAGTCTCAAGTACAAATTGAAAATGTCATCCTGTCTCGTCGCAACCCTAAGAATCCTATATAGATTCCTTTCGGACAAAACATCCCAAATTAAACAGAAGAATCTCATTTCAAATCGTCTCCCTATCAACTCGGGAGCCCCACAAGCTCTATCCTCGGTCCCGCCCTTTTCAACACCCGAACTGCTCGACTATCGATATAGTGATGCAGATGAGATCCTTCTCACTGTCGCCGATAGCGATGGCCCAAATAAAGCTGCAGCGCTCTGTCCACAGCAACGTTCAATATCTAAAGGATTTGGGGCCCGAAATAAATGCCAGCAAATCGAAGCTGATCTGCTTTAGAAATGCCAGCGGGAGTGAGCCCCGCCTCGCTGTGTTTCAAAGTAGGAATTTGCAAGCACATATTGCTGGTGAAATCATTCCTTTCAAGAATAATACCAAACACCTTCGAGTCCATTTTAACAGTCAACTTAAGGTGACAGCAAGTATCTCATCCCTCTTTTCCTCGAAATCAGTCTGCCCAAAAGTTAAGTTCTTAATGTACAAAACTCTTATTAGGCCGATCGTTACCTACGCGTTTCCAGCATGGCTAACAATCTCGCTTAGTGCTGCCGAAGAAATCCAAATCTTCGAGAGGAAGATTCTTAGGAAATGCTTGTCCAAATACAGATGGCCTAGTAAGAAGTAATACAGGAACTCCCTCCTTTACAGAGATATGGGGATAGAACCGATTCTACATGTTAGCAATGACTAAAAAATGCCTAGAGAAGTTGCGGGATTACCCTCTTTGATGTATTCGTGCACTTTTTGAACCTACCACTGCAAATAATCCCTACTAGCTATGTCCCTTTAAAATTCTTGACCAATACCGGCACAATACTAATAATTTTGTAACTACCAATAAGTCGGCGTTTCACGTTTCATGCGAACCAATCACATACCGTGGTTGAACAAAACATGTAAATTTGGTTAGATCATGAGTGTCAAACTCAAAAACAAATATAAGTATAGGATCCCGTGCTGTAATAAACAGCTTATAGTTTTAGATTAGAGGTAGGAATAGATTTAATTTATATTAGGATGAGAATTAGTTTAAGTCCAACGTATTTATTTGTCACACTGTTCAAGTCGTAAGCCATACGAGCAAATGGAAAAGTCAATATATCCAAAAACACTGATCTAATATTAGTATACATATATTCGAAACATTAAAGTTTATTTGACATCCATATACTGTCACATAGTCATTGAGCATGCTCTGTAATGTCAAGTTATAAAAAGTCTCAATAAGTTTACTTATTTACAAAAAAAGTGTATCCTAACAGAATATTTTCGATAGATTTGAAGTGTTAAATGAGTCTGATCGGCGAGTAGAACGAGTGTATTCATACTTTGAACCCGTTTTGATCCTAGCATCATTGCTCGTTGCAGCTGTTGTAGTTACCGTCGCCATAATCTGTGCTGATACGCCGGAATCGGTCAATTTCGCATTTCTGCGAGCAGGGTATTTGCTCGTGTAATGCCTTAACGTATTTTTCCCATCGGATAAAAATACTCCAAGCCCTTGTGCATTTCACGGCACATATAGGCGATTTGTAATTTTGTTGGTGGACCCGATACTTGGTAGATATCCTGCAAACTGCCGCCGCTTCAACATCCTATTCAGATCAAAATTTCGTGGCACTGCAAAGTGACCCTTTGACAGTTTCTGTGCCCTGATGTCCAAGGGCACTGAAGATTGAAGCTACAAAGTCGGAGGAATCGCAGAGGATGCCCATTTGCTCTCATTGCTCCAGGCGTCCCATCAGAGGAAGCTTTCCCTGGTCTGGTGTAGGTTCTCTGCAGACTTAAGTACTGGTTACATACATTCAGTTAATAAGCCTACTTTAGACAGTACTTTTCAATTCGAAACCTCATCTGAAATTCATCTTTTTCACAATCATCCCTAACTTTAAACATTGGCTCGTGGTAGTCTATCCCGGTACTCGAAATAAATTCTTCGTTTTCTTATGGTCTTAAGTGAACAGTATACGCGAGGGTCTTTTCCAGGTGGTAAGGTGGCAAACAAGGGTCACTTGAAACATTCTTTAATGTCTGGTTAGTCAACTATCACATGTTCACATAAGACAAGAAAGAGGCAATCAAGGATGAATTTTACAGCACCCTGGAATGCATTGTTGATGTACTCCCATCAAATGACACTAAAATTGTTCTGCAGTGAGCAGCGACAATAGAAAACGCCTGACAGACTTTGATAGTAGTAGAGGCTTCGCAGTAAGCTCCATACACTTTCCACATCGAGCCATTCATAAGTGAACGTGGGCATCCTCAGACGGTTGCACATTCAATTAGATCGACCTTGTTCTCATGCAAAAACGATCCGCAACCAGCATTCTCGATCCACGCTCGTTCCGTGGCGCTGTCGGTGATTCGGCCCACTACCTTATAAAGGTGAAGTTCGAATTCCCCATCTCTAAGAACTATAAACAAGGAGCATCAGTTACTCCGAGCTACCAGATACACAAGCTAAATGGTAGCTCAGCAGTGTCCACATACACGTTAGCGCTGGAAAATTGCATCAATATATCTCCGCAGACGGGAGAAAGTAATGATGACATGATGTGGATGACAGTAAGAGATACGATAAATGGAGCAGCCGAAGAGATCATGGGGTGCCAGCCAAAGAAAAGGAACGACTGGTACGAATAAGAATACAAGGAAGCCATTAGCAAAAGGACCTGGGCGTACAAAAAAACTCGGGCCAAAGAGGAACAATATAAAACCCTTCGACGCCAAGCCAAATAAATGTGCCGAAGAAAGGAACGACTGACCATCGACACCAAGGTCCAAAAGATAATCGAAAGTATAACCCCAAATGAAGTCAGATTAGCGTATGCCTGTATGAAACAACTAAGAGACGGTTTCAATCCACAAACAAGTCCTTGCAAAAGTGAACAAGGAACAATCATAGGCAAACCATTTGAAATTAAAAATGGATGGCTGTAATATTTCCAGAAGGTATTCACAGCGTTCCCAACAACGACTGAAGCTGTGAACATTCTGGCAGCAGAGCAAGAGGTCCCAGTCTTACCACCAACTAGAGACGAAGTACAGGCAGCAGTATGGGACCTCAGAAAAATAAAACTTTTGGAATACATAGAATACCAGCAAAACTACTCCAGAGTGAGGCTCTTCATCTAAATAACCTTCTTTATTGAGTAACATGATGAATATGGTCAGAAGAGTAGTTACCAGAGGGCTGCTGAAAAAGTATAATATGTCCTGTATATAAAAACAGGCACAAATTAAGGTGTGTAAATTACAGAGGCATCGTTCTACTGTGCCCGTCTTATAAAGTACCTTGATAAATCATAGAAAGAAACCTAAGGCCATACTATGTAATTATTATAGGAGAGTATCAGGGAGACTTTCGAAGTAGATGATCTACAATAGACCAAATATTCTCAGTAAAGCAGTTGCTCGAAAAGTGCTGGGAATATAACATCAATGTGCACTAGCCCTTTGTAAGCTTCAAGCAAGCATATGACAGTGCCGACGGAGATGCGCTGTACAAAATAATGCTTGAGTTCGGCGCCCCAACAAAACTAGTCTGCATGGTCAAGGTCACGGTGCTAAGCACAGAGTCCCAGTTCAAGGTAAACGGTGAACTAATGGACAACTTTACAACAACAAAGGGATGGACTTGTCCTAATGCTCTAAAATATTGAGCTGTAATACGTCATCAGCAAGACCCATACTGAAACCTCGGGTAAACTAATGTTCAAGTCCACATAACTGGTAGCATATGCTGATAATGCCAATTTTATGGAACGTTCAATCTTAGATGCCATAGGAGCATTTCTAAGCCTAGAATTTAAAATAAACCAAATCAATCTACGAGTTGAGGAAACTAAAACCAAATTTATGACTCAAACAAGGAAGAAAACTCCAGTTTGACAAAGCCTGACCATAGGCAACTTTAACCTTGAAAGCGTGGATAACTTTGTATACTTTGTTTCCAACCTGAATAGTAGAGGAACCGAAAACAACGATATTGGGCGAAAAGGACGAGATTTGAAACCTATTACTCCGTACTGCCATTATAAGATCCACAATGGTGTACAGGCAAAATAAGCTCCGCATTTATAAAATACTCGTCAAACTTGTGCTGGTATATGGAAGTGAAACATAGATTCTAATAAGCGAGTCCAAAAAGGCAGTCGACATATTTAAACGCAATGTGCTCCAGACAATCGATGACCCAGTGAAACAAAGAACAGAGTAGAGACTGCGTTACAGATATGAGTTGTACGAGCTATTTGACGATCCACCTGTTTCCTCTTGCGTAAAGTTACGTAAATTGCAATAGGCGGGCCATTTAGAAAGAATGAAAAATGAGCGGCTACCCAAAAGAACATTAAAGGATAGAGCACAAGGTAGATGCCCAGTGGAAAGATCGAGGACTCGATGGGAAGACACGATAGAAGCTGACAGCAGATCCTTGTTGGAAGCAAACAACTGGCAGACAAGGTCATGAAAGCAGGATGATTGGGAGAGATTAATCCTGGAGGCCACGACCCGGCTTGGACTGTCGCGCCATAGATGATATAACGTCGTTAAATATGATTCCAGGTTTCTGAAATTTTCATAGTTGATGAGTCTTACAAGTAACCATATGGGACCCAAATTTGATTGAATTTAAGGTTACTTTCACGATTTTATTAAAGAAAATATAAAATTGTGCCTTTTTTTTATTGTACTCAAATCGTGATTTTTTCTCAGTCTTTTCGCATGAAAGGTATCCAACCGCGGAGGGAGGTGGTACGTTAACAATTTTGTGTACCTCTCCTTCTCCTACCCCCCTTGACTGTGGTATGGCACTTTTAAGACCTGTTTTGAAAAAATCTCGTTAGGGCCTTTCAAATGACACACTATTCGACTAGCTATGAAGAAGATTTTTTTAAAGGGTCAATTCCCTCTATGGGGAGACCCCCCCCCCCTTAAAATCCTTAGAACAATTTTTTACCCCTTAACACAACAGTGAACATTTATCCTATACCTAATATGTTATAATATAATTCTAATGAAATTCCATCAAAAACTTTATCTTATACTAAAACAAGTTGAGTAAGCAGGAGAGTGGTCTTTGTAAACATCGTAGGGTTAGAAACAAGTTTTCTAAAAGCGTGAATCGATAACATGGATTATTCATCCAATACTTGGATATGAAATCGTTCAAATTTTTCGTACATTTTGCCTTCCTCTGGACCCCCTAATTTATAAAATTAAAATTAACTTTTGAGAGACCATCACTTCTTATCTTTTCACAAAGTTTGAGCATTCTAGCTTCTATAGATTCTGAGGAAACTAGCTGGGACACACGGATAGATGGACGGACGGACAGAAGGACAGACAGGTCGCGAAACTAGTAGTTCTTTGTAAAAAAATTTCTTACATAGACCTTAAAAATGATAGCACAATATTCCTAACCTAGACGTTAAACCTTACCTCTAAGCCTAATATGATACACGTAACATATACCTATCCTAAATATTGAAATCTATACTTAATTTTTACCACAAACAAATAACAACACTAAATGTAGCTCTAATGAGCTGAAACTCAAATCTATGCAACGAAAAACACAACACAATAAAAACGAAAAAAAAAAATAGCCAGGAATCATTCAGACATTATCATTCAGCCACCAATACCTAGATTGCTCCATACCAGCTCAATCAGCCTCAACAAATCTAGCATATGAGTATCTCCATTGGAATTGTTGGTCTCGTGAACTTTAATTCGAAGGAATTTTATCTTATCGGTGGCCAATCTATATGTGCGATATATGATTGGGATACCATCAGAATCAAAAACATATCGATTCCTGTCCAAATACACGTATGTTTCGGGAGGAGTGAAACCAGTAGTGAGACAAGTCACAATATACCTGTCCGTTGGGTGGAGCGGCTGTAAAATTCAGGAGTTTTGGCTTACAGTTACAGATCTTGCGAAATGATGCAGGTCATTTTGTGTATGCGTCGATGTGGGAAACAATTCGAACGTATGACTAGATTTCTGCTACATGCAAAGTCGATAAGGCACTGGCCGTTGTCATTTGTTTCATCGTGGAGGCTATATTCTCCAGTCGTTCCCCGATGAGATAGCTCATTACCAACTTTAGCGTCGAAATAATCCACAATGATTTCGGTGTTGTTTTTAGGCAATAAGTCGACTAGTCTTTCCAGGTGATTGTAGAACGTTGCCTCTATTTCTTCGTCCTTTTTTCGGTTGGAGTGGGTACATTTATCAGCTAAATTTTGAAGCATTTCACTTTTATACGGATCGCAAGCAACCGTTCTTTAATTGCTATAAAATCAATAATTGCTATAAAATCACTCCACCCCGAGACTCTGTTACAGGTTTCGGAACAATGTAGGGTTTTCCAGGGACAAGGAGCTAGTCCGTTACCCAACCTCCATTCCGGCGGCATGGTTATTATTACGATTCCGTTACCAGGCGCGGAAGACTCACCTCCCCCCTCTCACGCCACCACAAAGGACGTGTGATTAGGATTTAGTAGTAGAGCTGCTGGTATATTTGCATATAGTGTCCCATCATTGGGGAACCAGTCAACCCAATGTGTGACCCCGAGACCATGTACTGCCATTTATTCATAGGATTAGTAATGAGGAATCATGGCAGCTGGAGATGGGGTAAAGAAAGGGATCCCTCCTTGATTCTCGACCGGTTTTAGCTGATACTATTTAAGAAGTAATTCTTCCACAAATATTGTATTGGTTTCACTATACCTCTTTGCAATATGTATTGTTATAATCAGTTCAAAATAAAAAATTCAACAATGCACTAAAAGGTCGGTATTTATTGTATTAATCCGTTCAATCAATTAAGCTTAAAGGGCTCTGAAATTCAGTTAAGGAGTTTCGTATGAGAAGCCTTTTTGATTTCATTCCCTTCATTTAAAAAGTTTCATCCCAAAACTCTATTTTTTCAAGTATAAAGTATCATTAACGTTTTTTTTATCAAATTTTCAACGTTAGTATTGAAAATCAAGCTTACTTACTTGCTCTTTCTTGCCTTGCAAATAAACCTTGCATTGTTTCATAATGTTTCTAATGTGTGTTTAGGCTTTGTTTTAAGAACTGGATCGATTTACTTGTCAGTTGAACATATTTTGTTTAGCGCCCAATCCCCATATATAGGGGATCTCCAAATTTGCCCAACGAGTACGACGGTAGATGCAAACCGAAAGTAGCACTACCAATTGACGAAAGATGCACCATATGGATGATCGATGACAATCCTGGATAGAGACTTGGGTTGCGACTAACTTCACGGCAAAATGCCAAAAGCCAGGGCCAGATTACAGGGTAATTGGCAAATACACACTTTTCACGTAGCGCAATATTTTCAAAAAGAAGAAAAATTATTTCTTCAATATTGCACTGGTATATGCCATCAAGGAGGCATCAGCTGAAACCTCTGGTACATTAAAGTTCAAGTCCACATAATTGGTAGCATATGCGAATAACGTCAGTATTATCTTCTTCGTAGCACTACAGCCCCTCTCGGGCCTTCACTTCCTGCCAATAGCACCTCTAACTGTCTCGGTCCATTAACTGCGTCCTCCAATTTCTAAATCTGAGCAATGATGAACTGTCTTCGTCGACAGAGCCAAACCAGCATTTCCTCGGTTTCCCCACTGGTCTCCGGCCTTCAGTTCTTGCAACGATTACCTTCTTGTGTATCCATTGTTCGTCCATGCGATTCATGTGCCCAACCGATTGCAGCTTCCATAGTCTTACAATCGTTGAGACCTACGGTTCGACAAAAATTTCATACAGCTCATGGTTGTATCAAATTCGCCATTGGTCCCCGTCTAGTTTCGCTCCGATTATTCACCTCAGGACCCGTTGCTCAAAGGCGTTCAATATACTTGCGGATGCTTGAGTTAAGGTCCATGTTTCACAACCATACCACAACATAGGTCTTATTACAGATTTGTATACTTGGAGCATTGTTTTCTTGTGTATGCAGCTGGTCTTCAAAATCGTCGAAACTGAATAAAATATTATATTTACCAGCTGTATTCTTCAGCGTATTTCGTCTCTTTCATTACCGGTCCTCGTTATTTTGGCGCCTAAATACACAAATTTGCGTATATTTTCAATACTGAATTCAACAAGTGTGATATTTTGTGTATTTGAGGTGTTTTTCCTCGACTGCGTCGTGAGCTTTGTTTTATTTTCATTAATTTTTAGCCCTACTAGTTTTGCTTTGGTGTCGAGTTTCAGGAAGAGTTCTTTGGTAGTTGTTAATGACCGGGACAAAATGTTGGTATCGTCTGCATAGGTTACTATTTGGCTCATCTTGCATAGTAATGTACCTCTGTATCGACAGGTAGCTTCCTTATGGTGTATTCCAGAGCCTAATTGGAAATCAATGCGGCCAGCACATCTCTCTGCTTTAGTTCGATATTTGTGTCAAAAGCACCGGTGTGTTGGTTATTGATGCGGGCTTGGCAGGTCGTCAACGTCATTGTCATTTTGGTAAGACGGACTGATTTGGCTGGGATGCCAAAGCAAAAATTGGTCTATTGTCGATCTACCTGCTCTAAAACCACTTGCTTGGCAGGTCATCGACGTCATTGTCATTTTGATAAGATGGACTAATTTGGCTGGGATGCCAAAGCAAAGCATTATTTGGTACAGTACGTTACGATTAATACGTTGAATTCCCAGTATTTTTCAAGTACCTGCCTGACAGTGAACAATTGGTCTATTGTCGATCTACCTGCTCTAAAATCACTTTGACACTCCCCAATCATACTGTTGGCGTATAATCCGATTTTATTTTCTAAGATATTTGAAAATATTTTGTACATCGTACAAAGTATGCCTCTTTCATTTTCGCACTGTAAACTCTCACCTTTTTTGTCGATGGGAAGTATAATTGATTGGCTCCACTATTTCTGCATATGTTCTTGTTGCCAAATGTGCTGGATGACTTTTTAAATCGCTTTATGAACACTGCTGTCACCATATTTGATGAGCTCTACTAGAGTCTCATCGATGCACGGCGCCTTATTATTCTTTTGGGCTTTGATGTGGGAACAAACTTCATCCAGAGTTGGTGGGGCCAATGGAAGCTCTCTACAGACATCTATAGGCACCAATGTTCTGGAGCTGTGTGGAGGATTCTTAAAAAATTGATGCCCATCTTTACTTAATCTTCGTTTCATCAGCGATGATATTGCCGATGTCATCACAACAGAGCGTGATTTTGGGCTAATCACGTTTCTGGCTTTTGATAACTTTTTATGCTTGTTTTGTGTTGTTGCTTGCTAAACTTACATCTATACTTCTCAATTGATCGTGATGGTATTTTCTTTTGTTAATTCTAATTATCTTATTCGCTGCTCTTCTGAGATTTGCATTGTGTTCTCTCTTCGTTCTGGTTTTCCTACCTACGTAATCTTTGTACGACTGATTCTTTTTGTCTTACGCCTACTGGCACTCATACACTCGAGCCAATCATCTCTGTTGCGCCGGGCTTGGAGTCCGATGGTCTGTTCTGCCACAATGTTAATTGCTGCTTTCACTTCCATCCAGAGCTCGTTGCTCGTCTTTAACGATGCGTCTGATAAGATGGAAGCCAGCTGGTTGTCTAGGGTCTCCGTGGAATTTTTGGCCACAGACGCCGTTTGGAGCCTTTCGATGTCAATCTGCCTTGGACATACAACATCGATAGGTTAATTTGATCAAGTAATGCTCTGAGTTACAATTGTGTGTTGTAAAATGTCCTTAACAGCGCCAGGGTAACTGAGCGATCTGACATTCCAAGATCCAATGCCATAGTCCTTTCTCAGATTGTGAGGTCATTGCCGTGAGTCCAATCCATTCCGAGGCCCATATGCAGATTTCGCAGCATTTTCAGGTTTTCCAGAGACGGGGAGTTAGCCCGTCCCCCAACCTCCATTCTGTTGGCATGGTTATTACTTCGATTCCGTTATCAGGTGCAAAAGATTCGCCTTCACCCTCTTACTTCCCCCAAAGGAGGTGTGAGTATGATTTAATGCAGTGCATTAGATATATAGTATTTACAGTTATTGGCATTTCCCGGCATTTAACATCCCATTATTGGGGAACCATTAAACCCAATGTGTGACCCCGAGAGCTTTTGCTACCATTTAATTGGGGGATTCGGGATGAAGAATCATAGAAACTGTGGGCTGGGAAAATAAAAGGGTTCCCTCCGCCTTTCTGAAACGGGCTTGGGACCGTCTTTGGCGGAGTTACGTCAATATTATGGAAAGTTCAATTTTAGATGGCCAAGGAGCATTTCTGAGCCTGGAATCTGAAACAAACCGAATATTCCTACAAGCTAATGAAACTAAAGCTAAAATCATGACTTAAACGAGGAAGATCACTCCAGTCCAAAAAAAACAGACTGTGGTAAACTATATTCTTGAAAGTATGAATATCTTTGTGTATCTTGGAGCCCACTTAAATAGAAGAAGCGCCAGAAAGGATGAAATTTGACACCACAAGTAAAGCCTTTTACTCCGAGCTGCCCATTCTAAGACCCAGAGTTGTGCACAGGCGAAATAAGCTTCGTATTTACAAATCCAACCTGTGATGTTATATGGAAGTGAAACATGGACCCTGATGAGCGAATCCGAAAAGGTAATGGAAAGACTTGAATGCAAAATACTCTGGAAAATCTATGGCCCAGCAAAACAACGAACAGAGTAGAGACTACATCACGATGATGAGTTGTATGAATCGTTTGGCGAACCACTTGTATTCGCTTGCGTAAAGTGACGCAGATTGCAATGTACGGGCCATGTAGAAAGAATCGAAGAAAACTAGCCAACCAAAAGAACATTCAAGGGTAGAGCACTAGGTAGACCTCCAGGGAGAAGACCAAGGACTCTGTGGGAGGACACGATAGAAACAGGCAGGAGATCCTTGTTGGGAGTGATGAACTGGGCTCTATGATCTGAATGGTGATGATTGGAGAAGTTTAAACCTGGAGGCCAAAGGCCGCTTTGGCCTGTCGCGATATAGATGATGATGAATAGCATTTGTAGAGATTGAGTGCCTCCATGAGACTTCACCAGAAAGTTCCAGAGGTGTCCTCCACATAACTTACCTGGTTTCACCAGTATGAAAGATTTAATCATTTACTTGTAACAAAACTGGAAAGGTTGTGTTCGTTGGATCATCGAAGTTAAGTAGCATTGGACTTGGACAGTGTAGCACGTACTGCTGGCATGAGTTTGTGTATGAGTTTGTCTGTGCTATCTCCCCACTTTCATTGCCGTACCTCTATTGGACTAATTTGAGCTCGCACGTGAGTCTTAAGGCGATACTGCTGCTTCGCCAACTGACCTTAGTAAATTACATGCCATCTGTTAGTCATCAATTGCGTCGCAGAAGTGTGACTATTGGTAGAGGTAACGACCAATGGGTCTCTGGAAAGTGTCAGCTCTAGTCACATCAGGACTTTAAAACTTCGCAGAGGCGACTGCACCTATTAGTGCATTCAATATAGCACTTTTTTCGCTACGGAAACCCTTTTTGAACTACTGAACATCCAGCTGTAGCCGGTAACTTTTATTTATAATCACCGGAAAAATTTACTGCCAATTGCAAAACGTTGACGAGTATATCTGTCAGTTACCTCTTTTGCTTGATTTAACTAAGTTGCTAGATTTGTCCTTCTGCATATGTCATGTACAAAGAGTCAGGTGGTATGGAATGCATGATTATTTGATTTGAACCAGTAGTTGAAACCGTTGTATAAACTCAAATTCTGCCTGAAAAAACTCTGGGGTCCTTACCTCTAACGAGAGCTAACCCTGATAACTTCTGCTTAGGCACAAGGAGCGACAGCTCTCGGCAATACAACATTCGAACTACGAGAAAAATGTCAATACGCATAAGGAAAATGCTTTTCAAACGAAACAATTATTTTTACACTAAACGTTTGTCACTTGATTCGAATCATATGCCCACCCATGATGATTTTGCCTTTTCCGTCAGTGGAAAATTGATTGTTTTTGTCATCATACCCAAGTCAAGCTCCAGGGTGTATAACCATAGATTTACACAGATTTACAGATTGCCAATGGTTAGGGGATAAATTTTCTCGATTCTTCCTGACAAAGAGCAAACTTTATGAGGGGGCGCGCTTGAGTGGGTGGTTAATATTATATGTCCTAGAGTCAAACAATGCTTCCATTGATTGTGTGGTCGTCAAAAGGTTCTATAAAAATTCGTGTTTGGCTTGTGGAATCATTTGAAGTTCCTCATTTTAGATGATCATAACCACAGGTTCAACGTTTCAGAAGAGCATTCAGTTCATTTGCCAAAGCTGAATAAAACAATTGCTTTCCATTCGATGGTTTCCGTAAAAATGCAGAACGTGTTGAACGTCTTAAAGGTTCTTATCATCCAAAAAAATATTAATAACCCTCAATCTCCACTCAGAATATTGTTTTGAAATTTTCTATCTAATAACATACTCGTAATGACTATAGCTCCATCACAACCTTAATTAGGACAGCCAAGGCAAGAAACATCTGAACGCCAGGTGAAGCCTTCCATGCTGTTTCTAACTCCTACGAGTTTCGAGTGTTGTCCTTCTGTTTTTCTTATCCTCCTTCGCATAAGTCGACATGGAAGGTATAGATCCGAAGTCCTTTGGCAAGAGCTTTGTGAATGCTATGGAACCCTCGTTTATTTCTGGTCTCTTGTGAAAGTAGATGCTTTCCGACAAACGTATTTTCCTTCACCGTTTCTCCACACCCTATAGAACTTTCCATAGAAGTTTTGGCTCGGGTATGCTGCGGACTCATGGCAGCATGCCATCGATTTTTCTCGACTCGGAACTCGAGTAGATAGGTAATGCATGAGCATAACGTACCCAATTCGAGTTGGGCTGACAGGGTACGTTCAGATTCGAGCGAAGTACAGTTGCCATACACAGGCGCTTCTCTATCCGAACTTATGTACATAGAACAAGGGATTTGGGTTGAGGGTAGTGTGTTGGCAAATCGATTTTGTGTGGCTTCAGACGAACTCATCGGCGAGGCTTGCTGCGACCAGTTCTGCTGGAAACATGGAGGAATTCAGTGGTGTATCGTTCATGTTTGAACCCGAGAAAATTTCGAAGGTAATTCGTTATCTGCCCACTGAAATTTGTTTCTAAAATATTTTTTTTTTCAATCAGCCCCGAGCCAGGATCATTAGAAATCAGCTGAGCATGGAACAAAGAATAGAGGTCATAAGACGGTTCTCGACAGTGCAGGATATTGGGCATCTAGCCAAGGCTTATCAATGCGGCCGGAGGCAAATTAAGAATATTCTGCGCAAACGCAACAAGTACCTCACCATGTGGTCACACATGAAACATTCAAATGGAAAGGGAGGCCAGACACGCGGAGACTCATTTTCCGCGCTGTATGATGCCGTTGGGCTCGTACTGTACGAATGGGTGAAGCGAGCACGGAGTTACCAGATCAACATCACTGACGAAATACTGATGAGCTTTGGACAAGAAATCGCTGACAATATCAATTTCAAGGAGTTCAAATCAAACAACGAATGGTTAATGAGCTTCAAGCAAAAATATAATCTCACCGATTTGCATTTGAGAGTAAATCAAGAGCAATTACTGACTGTTCAGGAGAGGAAACCTCTGAGTATCAGCGTTATTATTGCTGATTTACGTCGAGAACATGGAGAGTCGTCCATTCCCACGGGGTCTAACATTGACCTTTGGCTAATGGATTCCGACGAAATTAGTCCTGTAGCAAACATTTGTACGAATCTACCTAAACCTTCTCCTTCGGACAGCAATGACTCTGCCATTTGTATGCAGGATAATAAAATCAATATTGAGAGCTGTAGTCCTGACAGTGGAGTTGAGATGGCAAAGGAAATTGGGAGCTATAGGGAGGCGCTAAACCACCTCGGACCGTTGGAACAATTTGCGCTGCTCAAGGAGAATATTCGAGCGGTTGGCCTCATTAATCAGTTGGAGAATCTTTTCCGGGAAGAAATGTTGAAAGAAGTTAAAGTATGATTAGGTTAAGTAAATTATAGGAACTTTATATTATATGAATGTTGAACTGTTTTCAATGAAAATAAATTCTTGTGATAAGAGTCGAACTACGTTTTTTTTATTAATATAACGTTAAATTTGAGTAGTCTAAAATATCAATGGAACTTCGTTAGGAAGAAAATAGTATTTGACAAGTCATTGGAGAAGAGGCCGAAAAAATAACTGAAAGATTGAAAGGGTTGGTTCGGTGCAGCTAGAAGTAATGTTCTAGGCGTAGGAAATAGGAGAGATAAGCAAACAATTCAAATTTATGGAATTAAAATCTTTTGAATTTTAATATTTTCACAATAAACCTATTCATTTAGGGAAAAATGTTACCTTGATTAGGATTGTTAATCGTTGCAGTATATTTTCAAATTTAAATGTTCCTTTTAACTTAATTAGTGTTTTAAAACACTAACCTGTTTCGTTGTATACACAGAGAGAAATGATTAGGAAATTTAACTAAAAATTAGGCGAAGCAACTAAAAAGAATGATCGATTTTCAGCCTCCTAATTAAGTTAGCAAGTTTGCCTAATGGTAAATGGTTAACTTGACTACTTGAGAATGTAGGTAATTCAGTGAATATATTTCGGTGAAAACTAATATATAGTTAGCATATTCAGCTAATTTAATTTTGTCATTCTGACAGCATAAATAGGTAATAACTCGATTTCTAATAGTCCAAATAACTACCTTTTTCTAGTATATCTGCCTATGTCATTTAGGTGACCACTTTTCAATTACCAACTCTTTTTAGATGAACTGAATTCAAATTACTGAACGAAAATTTGCTGATTCATTTGGTGACCAGTCTCCAGTAAAAGAAATGTGTAATTTTAATTATATTTTTATTATTCAAAATATCCAAAGTATAAAACAAAGACTTTCCTTAAGTACCGTTTTGAAATAAAAAGAAATTTGTGCTTTAACATAAATTTTTCATTATTAGAACTTTCTAGTAGGTATTGCAATTCACTACATCAAATATCTTTGAAATTTTAAGTTTAAGTAAGAATCTACATCACGTGCAAATTTATCAATATTCAACTCAAATGAATGGAATAAAAAATCAAATCTATTTTCTGAAATATAAGTATTAAATACATATAAATTCATCCATAATTATTCTGAATATTATGTTTTTCTTCGATATTCAATATTCTTATTAATAAACTTTTGAGAGATAAAAGTATTTTTAACATCACATTTTGTCAAATACACATTAGATTATATCTTCAAAGATCTTATGTCAATATATTGCAGCTTAATTCAGTGACATTTTCAAATTAAAGGTGGCTTGAGCTTCAATAAAAAATGTTCATTATCAGAACTTATCAGACTTATTGGTGGGTACTTTAATTCTCTTATAGGTATCACATCCAATATTTCTATGTTTTTATGTTTTACTATATAACAATCTAAATGATGATCAAATTTTTCAATATTCATCTCGGATAATAAGAAAAAAATCAAATCATTTTTCTGTAATATAAATTTCAAAAAGTAAAATATGTATCCATCCGTGGTTCTTCTTACAATTATGTTTTTTATTCGATATTCTATATTCTTATTAAGTAATTTTTGAATAGAGTAAGTATTTGTAAAATCATCTCTTGCCAAATATGTATTGGATTTTATATTCAAAGAACTTATGTCAACATATTCACCAGCTGGTAGTGAAAAGTTTTCATTTGTTACAGATAAACTTTCACAGTATAAATCAGATGCGAATTTAAACTGAGCCTTATATGCCAAACTGATCATAACATTTCTCCGAGACGTTATCACTTTTGTATAGCTTTTGAATTCCTTATGTTTTGCCTCAAAACGTATTGTCCACAATTTCTTCAAAGGTCCCAACATTTCTACAACAGTAGGATAATGGACAATGAAATGATGTTTAGGAGTTAAATGTGTTTTAAAAATCCTAATGTATGATTTATGATGTTCGCTTATTGTATCTTTAAGACGCACTAGATCTTGAGGTGCGTATGATGGCATTGAAGCAATGTTAATAAGCTTATTGAGTAAGATCAAAAATTTCCAAACGATATCATTTCGTGGAACAAAATCGCCTACTAGCCCAGTCATATTAGGGCTTTCACCTCGGAATGAAAGATAATAAGCTGCAAATTGGTATGAACCTTTGTTTTGTCATTCTAAATGTTGTCTCAAAAGTCACAATCGTTATCGTGTCCGCGTCTCAAGATATTCAAGGTCAAAGGTCACAAAAATCGGTTTTTCGCGAATATCTGGCTTCCTATCGGTTAAATGAGATTTGCATTTATCATAAAAGTTGTAGGCTATAAAATTCCCTACAACTTTTGTTTAAACTTTTTTTTCATACGACCAACCGTTTTGAAGGTAGAGCGCGAAGAGTGCACATCGTACAGTCATATACGGCCTAATGCAAGGTCAAGCGTGAGTTATGGTTATCAGTACGTTATAAAGTCAATTATTTACTTGGAAATTATAATTATTAAACAATGCCTATTATTTATGTACTAACTATTAATTATTTATATTTAATTAAAGTAAGTAACTTGATTATTTATATATAATTATTCATATTTAACTATTTAAGTATAAAATATTATTAATTCTGGACATCTTTAAGTTCTTTCAAAGTAAATTGAGAATCTTCATTATTTTCTATATAATAAAAAATCTCCTTCATTGCTTGAGTGACTTGATCATCTTGGCGAGGCATTTTATCTGCAGATGGTACTCGGGTTAAAAAGTTGGTATAGCAAATAGTATGATACTTTGCTTCAGCAGCGATCAAATCATACTCGTAATATATACGTTCCTTTACTAATTCTCCTAAGGAATCGTTTCGTTCTTCTGCTCTCTTAATTACGTTGTCTTTGAATGCAAGAGTACTTACATTACTTATTGTCCGTCTATACTTTAATTTTTTTTTCTTTTCTGCTATTTCATCAGCTTCTTGGCCACAAAATAAGCATAACTTTCCAAAATCAAAGACTTCATTTCGTTTTTTACGAGGTGCACTTGACGTTGAAGGTTCACTCTCATCTGTGCGTCGTTTTGATGCAATAATAACATTTTTACTCGTGTACACTTTTCGACACTCGGAATGCACATTTACAGAACTTAAAGTATTTAAATAGTCTATATGTCCATCATTTCTTTCAATACTTGCAGTTTTTAAAGTTTGTAAACCACGTACGACATTCACAGAAACACCTTCTGAAAGTTTCTTATCACATATAAAACACAAATCAGCCATAGCTCTTAAAACCGTACGTCCGTAGTTGCAACGGTACAATTTCAAACTAACGAATAATCTTGACTCATACAAAGTGGAGAGAGTGGCCTTGAATACTATAGAACATCTGTCCCGGCAATGAATAGAAAAGGGCATAGGGTAGGGACAAGTATTTCCAGGTATATAAGTATTGAGAAATTTACGCGTTTTAAAGAAAAGATATATAATGTCGTGTTAACTTAAAATAAAACTAAAATATATAATCCAGAATTAATAATATTTTATACTTAAATAGTTAAATATGAATAATTATATATAAATAATCAAGTTACTTACTTTAATTAAATATAAATAATTAATAGTTAGTACATAAATAATAGGCATTGTTTAATAATTATAATTTCCAAGTAAATAATTGACTTTATAACGTACTGATAACCATAACTCACGCTTGACCTTGCATTAGGCCGTATATGACTGTACGATGTGCACTCTTCGCGCTCTACCTTCAAAACGGTTGGTCGTATGAAAAAAAAGTTTAAACAAAAGTTGTAGGGAATTTTATAGCCTACAACTTTTATGATAAATGCAAATCTCATTTAACCGATAGGAAGCCAGATATTCGCGAAAAACCGATTTTTGTGACCTTTGACCTTGAATATCTTGAGACGCGGACACGATAACGATTGTGACTTTTGAGACAACATTTAAAATGACAAAACAAAGGTTCATACCAATTTGCAGTTTATTATCTTTCATTCCGAGGTTGACCCCTTTTTTTTACCTAATATGACTGGGCTATACAATAATTGATAAATAATGAGAAAAAAACATAATTTCTGATGCCGACATTTTAAGTTTTTTCTTCTTGATATGAATTTGCATGATTGAAAATATATTTATGCCTTCTGCTTTGGCGCATGGAAAATTAGAAATTTGCCGATTCAGGTCATCTAAGCCAAAATAATTTTTTTCGAATATAAAGTACTCCAGGCAATTAGAAATTTCAATGTGACATATACCCTCAAGAAAATCGTGCATTATATCCACAGAAAGGTTATCCACAACGTTAAATGATGGAATGTCATTGAAAACGCAAAACTCTCTCACTCCAGTATCGGTAATATTAATACTACATAAATCTTCGTAATAATTTTCGTTCGTTCTAAGGAATAAATTATTTTCAACTACTTGGTCCTTACTTTCTACTTTACTGCATTTGCAAATTCTGCAAAAATATTTGCTTGAGAAAGATGTGGTGTAACCCATTATGGAGTTTAATCCAAGGTTATCACCTGTAATGGCTGCTAATATCACAAATACGGTTTTATTTGTATTATTTATTTGAATTTCAATGCCATTTTTCTCCAAGCTTTTAAGTTCAACGCACAATTCATTATAATTGGCTCTGTGACCAAAAGAAATACTTTTTGATTTAATAAAGCAACACGGCAAAATAGAATTCAGCTTTGATATCAAGGCTACATCTAATAAAGGGGATGACATATAAAATGCTGTTAACTTATCGTTACCTCTTTTCGAACCAAGAGGATTATTTACTTCAAAGTCATCCTGGTATAATATGTAAGGTAGAATATATTCGCTATCAATATGCTTTATTTTTTCTTTCCAAACTGTACCTTGCACTATGTTTGAAATGATTGATTGATTTTGCATCAAATGTTTAGAATTTTCAATCATTTTACTCAAAACATCAGGCAATTCCAGAAAACGTCTAATATTATCACGAAGTGGCAGTAATGTCCCTTTCACGGAAGGTTTTCCGAAGTTTTCCAATGTGATGGAATGATTAATTTGAAATTCTTTTGGCTCAGAATATAGATTATTTTCAGTTAAAAATTTTTTAAATTTAAATTCTGAATTTAATGTAGAAAATAATTTTTTTATATTTTCGAAAATAACCTTCAAGTCCAAAGCAAAATCTGAGAACTGTTCATTAACAAGTTCCATTAATGGCAAAACTATGAGATTTTCTACGTCAGTTATTATTTGTGACACAGTTTTACGATCTAAAGTTATTTTGCCATATAAATCAATTACAAATTTTATAATATTTGTACTTATTTCATTGAAACCTGTTGAATTTTTTGGTTGTGGCACCGCATTAGACTCGAAAATTGGTACTTGGGAAGCATTATTCTCAACAGTGTCGAGAGTAACTGAAGAAGCTGTAGCTTTTGTCGAAGCTTTATCCATATTAAGAAGCAAAGAACTAGTTGATACTTCCTCTTGTTTTTTTTCATTCTTTGTCAAATGCCTATTTAAGTGTTTTTTGAATGAATAAATTGACTGAAAGTTTTGTGAACAATAAGAACAACTATAATCTGATGAACTTGATAAACTATGCCAAAATTTAAGATGAAACATGTACATATTTACGGATTGAAATTTAGAAGGACACAGAAAGCACGGTAGGTCCATTATTTATTGTAAGGATAATTCGCTTCAAAAATACGATATTAAAATAAATGTATGATGTCAACAAAACAAATAAATTAAGCTGAATTCTTAAGCATACTACTTGGTACCCAGTCAGTCTACAAATATATTATTTTTTCGATAGTAAATTAAATAAGTATTTCAAGAAACAGTATAAATATGTACTATTGCTGTTATTCAAAGTACGTTAACACTAAAGACAATGTACGTATATATCACTGATTATTACTACTTTTATTCAGTTTAAGGATGCATTATTTATCACGAGAGAGCTCTGTGTTTAGTACAACTAAATCATTTGTTGGTACAGAAGAATATGGAAGTTCAAAGATGTATTTTTCTAAGAGTAACCAAACCTGTCGTGATTCTTCAGCATACTCAATGTTCAATACTTGCTGTAACTGGAACGTTAGTGACAGTGCCTTTAAGAATGTCTTGGCTGGAAAAAGCACGTTATCGTAGTAAGCGAAAAAGTCACTAATGGATTTTATTTCATTTCCAACAGCAACGATGAATGGTTGAATCGTCCGTCCGCTAGAAATACATGCTGATCGTTTTTTTTTTGCAAAAAACTTTCAAGTTGCGATTTTTCCTGCAGAATACAAATCATTTGAATAGTACATGATATATAAGCTGTGTGGTTCTAACCTGAATATGGCAAACCAATGCGTTTTGACTATCCAAAATTGAGGGTTTCCATTGAATTTTTTTGTTTTCTTTGCCGCGTTTTATAGTTTGTGGTGGTAGTATAGCTGGTATAAAAACAAACACAAGATAATTTTTTGCATCTAAAAAAACAATATGGTTACTACCATAAAAATGAGTTATTTGTCGTTTTTACCTTCTAGTAGATTATCATCCAATAGACTGAGGAGATTTTTATTTCCTTTGTCTTTTTATTTCTCGTTTAAATACGAGTATATTAATTATACTTTTGCAAAAGTATTCCCATTTGCTGAACAATTTGGAAGATCTCCCTGGATGAATTTTTTCAAAATCAAGTTCAATCTGTATGTATGAGATATTAAAACGCTTGAAGAATAATAAAAAAAGCGTTAATGGCAGTCGACAGGGTAAAATATAATGTAGTCGACGTACTTGAGGTTGTTAAACTAAGAATGAAGTATGACTTACCAAAGTCGAGCCAATCGCGTGTTTCAAAATTGGCCAGTCTGCTAAAATGTCTCTCGACTTGTCAGTGACATTGCTTCTTCGAAGGGAAAATGTATTTTCCCACTTTGCTATCGCAATCTGCTCAGGCTCATAATTGTGTTTCAGCCACATAAAGTCATCTGTGATTTCGCCATTAGGTACTATAAGCAATGAGTTTAGAATTGATATTTTGTCATTGTAAAGCATTTTCATTACATTCATTTTCAGTTGTTCTGGAATCCAAAGTTGTCGAAGAAGTTCCTGAAGCAGTCGATTTTAATCTGCAACGACTTTTTAACAATTTTTTTTCTGGTACTTCTTGTTTAAGCCGTAATATTTTTCAGCCAATTTGCCTCGTTTTCCCGGCAGATTTTTATAGGGCACCTGAATAATATAGTACAAAAGATCAAACCAGTCATAGCAAAATTATATTGCTTTGTTTATATACCCACCTCACTTTTAGTTGGAAAATTTTTTAATATTTCCTTAATTGCCTCTTCGTAATGACTCTTCCCAATTCGTTTTCCACTTTTCAGCCAAAACTCGCAGATACATGAAACAATCTGTCTCCGATCAGATTTCGAAACTGCTTTAGTTTTTTCGTAATTTACCAATATAATTCTGCCGCTCATGGAGCTTCTCAATAAATTCCTCAAATTCTATTGAATGAAAGTTTAGAAAAATTCCAACAATAACCTTATACATACTAATTGAAAATCATGGGAAACAGAGTCGTCAAAATGAGTTGGGGAGTTAGTCACTCCTTCTTCAGAAAAAAATTGAAGCGAGTTATTTGAATCTTTTTCTGAGAATAACTCTTCTGTCAGAATACTATTAGCAACAGTTTCAGCAAGCGGCGTTGCAAATCCCTGATAATCAAAGCGTGATTTAGACGAATACTGATTTTATCAACACTACAGAACTTTTCTACTCACATTTGCATTACGCCATTCAAATAATTTCATGCGAAATTTTACGCGAAGTCCAAACCTCTGAATCGGTATTAATAAGTTAATATCCTCAACTGTTAGCTGTTTAATCACATCTAAATCTATACCTTTCGCTGCAAATGATCTATACTTTAAACTGAACGAATTTCACACTAAGTTCACTTACACTTGAAATCTTCAATCAAATCACCACAATTCCACTCCCGTAGCAAAACTTCTACCGCATCAAAAACACACTCTTCGAAATTATGACCGCACTCCATCTCGACACAATAAAACTAAAGTCGACGCTTTGCTCTCCATGTATAAACTGAATGCGTCATAGCATGATGATCACCGAAAAAGGAAAATATCAACTACATTTTCTGGGCAAAACATCGACCGAAAACAGTCCAGTCAACCATATTTAGTTGACTATTCCTATTTAGGCAAAATTACTAATCATGCAGTTGAGGCAAGTAGCGAAAATGCCGAAATAATAGCTAAAATTGACATTTTTTCTTCTCCTACTTGTAATTAGGTAATTAAGCCACATTTGTTTTCTCTGCGTAGCAAAAAAGATATTTTATCCTGTTTTGATGATCCTGAAAGGCAGCTGCATACAGAGGAAAACAAAGCTCCAGGTATAAAAATCTGTGATGAGACTTGTACTATGCTGTAAGTGTCTCGGGGTCGCACATTGCGTTTACTGGTTCCCCAATGAAGGGACAATAAATGCCAATAACTATAAATACACCTGCGGCTCTGCTACTAAATCCTACTCACATGTCCTTTGTGGTGACGTAAGAGGGTGAAGGCGCGTCAAAAGTAATAACCATGCTGCCGAAATGGAGACTAGGCGACGGGCTAACTCCCCGTCCCTAGAATAAGCCTACATTGTTTCGAAGCCTGCAGCAGAGCCATTGAATAGGACTATCGCAGTGGATCCTGAAATGCCAGAGCACTAAACAGCCCTGGTGCTGCTGAGGACCTTTTACAACAGGCTAGTCAATATAAATTTAACATACTGATAATCCAGGAAATAAGCTGGACTGGAAGCGATATTCAAGACATGAGATCGCGCTCGATAGTTAAAAGTGAGAAGTCTACTGGGAAACGAAAATTCAGAGTGGCCTTTGTTGTGGATTGGGAGTTCAAATTGCACGTTATTGATTTTAATACAGTCAATGAACGAATAAGTGGGATCAAAGCAAAATTCTTCAAAATTTGGCTGATCAGAAGGGAAAGAAACGTTCTACAATCACCTGGGGTGATTTCAAGGCTCAGGTTGGCAATAATTTACCTCATTGCGGAACGATTGGTGAATACAGCCTCCACGATGAAACCAATAACAATGGCCAGCATCCAATTGACTTTGCATGTAGCAGAAATCTAGTTCTGGCTTTTTTATAACTCGAGCTATTGAATATAACGTGCTCGGCAGAATTTCACCTGTTGTCTTGAAAACGCGGATTTGAAATTTGAGCGATTGTTGTTTTATTTTGATCTTATTCGATCTATCACTGCTACAAAAGAGAACGAACATTTTTCAAACAGTACTATTTATAACCGTACAACTAAAACTCTCATATAACAACATTGTAACGTAATTTACAATCTCAAATCAATTATTAACATCACCACTCCTGTGAATTGGCACGGAGGGGGAGGATTCACCATCTCCTGTTGAGGTCACGGTATCTAGAACTGTCAACTTTGACACTGGTCTCTTTGGGATCCCTGTGCTCGTACTCACGTCAGCTGAATGCACCACTCCATCCTTTTGATAATGTAGCCTGCACACTCTACCCCACCTCCATTTATTTCGCGGAAGATCTACATCACATATAAATACGAGACAACCGGTTCGTATACGCTCGGATACCTGGCACCATTTCTCTCGGCGGGTCAATTCTGGCAATTTTTACAGCCTTCCGCACCAGATCTTCCTTCATCGGGGGAGAATACTAGAATAACATTAGATACTGCTCCTGCCATAATAACGAGAAGTAAAACGCAAGCTAAACCTGCAACAAGAACAGCGCTGAACTGTTGACCAGCAATGATTCAGAGGTTGTATTTCAATCATCACCTGGGCCCTCATCTTCTCGTCGAGGTGCTATATCGAAAAATCAGCCCACTTCACCCAACGCTCTTGTAACGGATATTCAACCAACCCCAGTAGCTGCTGTTTCTAATTCCGCCCTTAATCTGCCAGAACCACAGAAAGTTCCATCTCTTTATGTCATGGCGCCGCCGAAGCAAATATTTATATCTCGTCTGGCTTATGAGTCATCGACGAATAACATTTGTGATTATGTCTCAACGAAATTTGGACCTTCAGTAAAGATCATCAGCTGCCACAAACTGACAAAAGACAACATTGAGGGAAGAGTTACAGCTTCCTTTAAGCTTACTGTGCCATCAAACTGCAGCAAAGCTCTTCAACCAGAATACTGGCCTCCTGGAACACTAATTAAACCGTTCTTCCGAAACTTTAAAAACTGGTCACCCTACAACTTCTTCAAAAATTAATTTAAATTTTGATATTCAAAACACTTCTCGTACCTTCAATCTTCATTATAAAAATCTACGTGGCATGCGAACCAAGCTGGAAGCTATTAAAATTGCTTCTTCCATTTCCGGCGATGATTTCATTTGTTTTACAGAAACCTGGCTAACTCCTGATACCGCCAGCAGTGAAATTTTTCCACTATATGATGTCTACCGAACTGATAGAGATCGTTTTATTTCAGGTAAATCTGACGGTGGTGGTGTTCTTATCGCTACTAATAAAGCCTTAGACAGCAAACTCTGCTCTGACTTTTCACCGCATCACTGTTTTAATCAATACCTCTCAAGCCGTAAATTTAGTATTACTTTGCGTGTATATCCCTTGCAATGCTCCTTTCCGCGTTTACACAATATTTTAATCTGTGGTGACTTTAACATGCCTTGCCCAAGGTGGGACTCAAGCTCTCATGCCCTCTCATCCTTCAATGATCTCTCTATCCTGTTTTCTTCTTTTTTATCGCTTTGCTCCCTATCGCAATTAAATATGATCCCAAACGCAAACAATCAACTTCTCGATTTCATCTTTACTACCAATCCTGCCTCTATCTCCTCGATCACAAAATCCTATATCCTACCTATCATCCTCCGCTTGAAGTTCGTTTATCTTTTCTTGCACCTCAATCCAAACGCACTCCTTTCTCCACGAGTTTTAATTTCTGCAAAGCCAACCATGCAGCCATTCAGCTTGAGCTGGATAATATTGACTGGAATTCAATGCTACAGAAGCTAGATTTCAATTCAGCGCTATCTACTTTCTATGAGAATCTCAGTAGCATAATTGCAAACCATGTACCTATCTGCCGATCCCCTCGGAAAAAGAGCCCCAGCTGGTTTTCCGCTGAAGTCTCAGACGCTCTCTATTTGAAGGACCAGGCGCGCAAAAAACTTCATTATTCCAACTCTAACACTGACCTCATCAACTACCGACTGTTTCGTAAAGAAGCCAAAAAAGCGGTTAAGAGCGCAATGCGATCTTATTATTATATGATTGAAATATCACTGCAATCTAATAGTCCTAAGCCCTTTTGGACATACATACATTCTCCGAAAACAACATCCCATATTCCTAATATCTTCTCATGGCGTAATTGCCATGCCTCTGATGAGCAAGCTATCTGTGACCTTTCGCCCAATTTTTTCCTCCACATTTAAGGTTTCGAACCCCTTTATGTACTCATCGTATCCTTCTCCTTCCCCTATTATGAATTCTATCGCGACCTCTCCATCGGAAACTGTACTGCTTACCTTTGACATTAATGGTGGTCCGGGTCCTGATGGAATACCAAATCTGTTCGTTAAGTCATTATCTTCTTCATTATCTACCCCACTATCAATTGTTTTCGATATTAGCCTTTCTTCCTCCTGCTTCCCTGACGTCTGAAAGCATGCTAATATCTTTCCGATCCATAAGTCCGGAGATCGAAGTTAAATCTCTAACTATCGTCCGATTTCTTCGCTGTCTTGTTTTGGCAAGCTCCTTGAGAGAATTGTGCATAACAGAATGTACGTTGATATCAGTATCCTGTTTGCAAATCCACAACATGGCTTCATTAAAGGTCGTTCGACAGTAACTAATTTGTTAGAACTTCCGAATACCACCTCTCTTGCTTTCGACAAGAGTCAACAAGTCGATGTCATATACAACGATTTTGCTAAAGCCTTTGACAGTGTTGATCATGGCCTTTTGGCTAACAAACTCCGATCGTTCCGCGTTTTCGACTCTATCCTCTCTTGGATCTTATCCTTCTTATCCCATCGCTCCTGCACCGTTACATGGAAAATTTTTTTTTGTCGGACTCATTTAGCCCAAAATCTGGTGTACCTCAAGGATCAATTTTAGGCCCTTTACTATTCAACATTTTCATCAATGATCTTCCCCAATGCCTGTCCTCTAATTGTCTTCCTTACGCTGACGATTTAAAATTTATCGCCCCATTAACTCCAGCAAAGACTGCTTATACCTCCAAAATGATCTTGACAATCTCCAAAATTAGTGTCAAGGTAATTTACTTCCTCTGAACATTTCTAAATGTTGTCACATGAGATATACCAACAAAATTCATCCATTTTTATATGAATACCAGATTGATGGATCGGTGCTCGCACTTGTGGACAAATTTGACGATTTGGGAGTAGTATTTGACCCAGGTTTGAAATTTAACATCCATGTTTCATGCATAACCACTAGAGCTTCACGTGTAGCTGGTTTTATTTTAAGATCCTCTTGCAAGTCTTTTAGTATTCCAACCAGCGTCCATCTATTCGTACTTCTAGCCCGCTCAATCCTTGAGTATGCCTCCCAAGTATGGTCTCCTCACTATACCAATCTATCGGATGCTGTTGAAACTGTACAGCGTAAATTCACACGATCTCTATTCTAAAAATATAACCTCACTTACAGCTCCTACGTTGAGCGCTTACAAATCCTAAACATTCCATCACTCAAGAATAGGAGAGAATTCTTAGACCTGTGCTGCTTATTTAAATGATATCACGGTATTCTTTCATCCAGCCTTCGTGAAAGGCTTTATATACGCCCCACCTCAATAACGCGTTTAACTGACATATTCTTTGTGCCTTTTGCGCGTACCGATATTTATTTTTATTCATTTTTAGGTACGCGTATCACGTCGTTACAATGAGCTCCAGCTGGGTTCTCTGCCACATTCCTTAAACGCTTTTAAAAGCATATTGCATAATATTCTCCTTAGCTTCCAATAGTTTATTAGTATTTTATATTCTTGTTCTTTTTTTCTTAATATAACTTTGTTTATTCGCATGTATTATATTATATTTCATTACCTATTTTGTAATTTGGTTCACGGATCTGTAAAATAGTGAAAATAAATAAATAAATAAGTACTCCCTTATCGATTGATGCCACATTCCATTTTTCAGATTCTGAGGAAGGCGCCACTGCTTTTGCAGATTCATAAATTTTGGTTCAAACTTCGATGGCGTTTGTGTAGAATTTGTGCAGCCAAGCAAGAAATGTTTCGGGGCATAGGGCTCCGGTTCTTCTGGCGTTAGAGGTAGGTGAGTAAGTGATCGAGCGTTGACTATGTTTTCAGCCTCGACCAAGAAGCTTTGCAGTGTTTCCAGACATGGTGATTAGTCAGCTAACATTATTGTTAACGCCTTTTTCACAGACTGAACCATTCTTTACCATATTCCACCTTCGCTTGGATTAGAGGATTAAGCTCGAATTTCATACGGTCGTCGTCGACAAAACCCTGAACACTTTGAAACTCAGAATCAGAACAGCTCTTCTATTCATAAAATTTCTAATGGAAACAAGACAAGCGTCGCTTGAAAGATCGGTCGCAATTTCTAAATGGATAGCACGAATGGTTAGACAGGTAAATAGTGCAACCCACCTTTTTTCTCGGCTTCGACGAATTGTCAGATTTATAGGGCCAAAAAAATCTAGCCCCGTATAAGAAAACGGTCGAACGCATGGAGTCAGCCGCTCCACAGGAAGTTAACCCATTTGTGGCTGCTTAGGTTTCGCCTTACGAATTTTCCAGAATATACACTGCGATTGCACAGTATTCACCAAGCTCCTCAATGCAGGAACCCAAAAACGTTGTCTAATCTTATTGACTACTGTTGCATGGTTGATGTGATGAAGTTTTGTATGAAAATATTGGACAATCAGGAAAGTCATTGCATGATTTTTAGCTAAGATGATCGGCTACTTTATATCTTCTGGCAACTCTAGAGCCCGATCTATTCTTCCATTTACGCGAAGGATATTATCCTTGTCAATGCGCGGATTCAATTGCAACAATGAACTGCTCTTAGAAATTGGTTTGCCAAGTTGTAAGCGCGCATGTTCGCTTCCAAAAGATTGCATCTATGCCTAACGACTTAAATATTTTTCGGCTGCAAATTCGGAAGAGGTCAGCTCTCAATTGACTCTTGGTGCTTGTCTATTTTCCTACGCAGATTATCAAAATACCGGAATACCTAAGCCAACACTCTTTTAAATCTGTAATATTTGGAAAATCTTTTGATATCTGGGACAATGAAATTTATTTTCCACGCTGCCAAAAGATAATGTTTGGCTCTTAGTTTTTCGTCGCTTTTATCGTTGATGTAACCTGTCGAAAATCCTTGTGGCCACTGCTCTTCCTCATTTTTCAAAAATCACGGCCATTTAGTCAAATTCCATTTGCTGCGTAGTTTCTCGGAAACTTTGGCCTTGTTGCCTCATCAGCCGGGTTGATAGAACCCGGACACCATCGCCAATCTTCAATTCCACTACCATCCAGAATTTCCGACAACATACTCGTATTGGCAACATATTGTTTATATTTTCAGTGGTCAGGTTGGATCCACCTAATAATTGTATTTGAGTCAGCCTAAAAAACAAATTTGTTTATTTTGACTGTGTGGCGGTTCACGATTGTTTCCTGAAGTCTGACGCCCAATACTGCTGCTTGTAGTTCCAGCTTCGATATAGTGTGGTATCGAGCTTTTTTCTGCGACAAATGCTACTTTCAGTATATTTAAACTTATCCCTCTCCAATACGCTACCGCAGCCATTGCCTCCTGCCTTACGTCGACAAAGACGTGTAGATCCACCTGCCTCTTTTCAAGATCTAGGAAGTAACATCGTGGTACTCTGAACTGGCTCACTATTGGCACCTCCTCCATCCAAAGTTTCCAGCGACGGTATAAGTCGTCATTTAAAGTTTCGTCCTACTGCAGTCCTGCTTTCCACACTGCTTGCATCAACACTTTTGCTGACACCATCAAGTTTTTTTTAATATATTACGCTATTGTGGGCGAACATATGGCACCGAAAATCAAACGCTCCATCACGTTGCCTAGCTGGCTTAGTCACGCCACCACCTCTCCACAGAAAACGCTGACTATCCTGATCTCTCTTTAAGATAGCCACTTGGTGAAACATCTCTTTTATGTCTCCGCAGACTGCCACTGGTGCCTGCCTAAATTTTAATAAAATTTTAATCAGTGGCTGGTTTACGTCAGGACCCGGAACAAGAGCCTTGTTCAGTGAAATATTTTGAACCTCAGCTGCGGCATCAAAAACTAGACGTAATCCTTGTTTGTTTGGGTTTTTTATGCCAAAGTGCGACAAGTAAAAGGTTTTCTCTGACCATTGAGCTGCTTCAGCGACAGTCAGTTTATGAGCGTAGCCTTTTCTCATATAATCATTGATTTTACTGCATTATTCGTTAGCGTATTGCGTATCTCAAAGCATTTTTCTTTCAACGCCTTCTAATCTTCGCATTGCCATTGAATAAGTATCTAGAAAAGGTGGAACAAACTCTTTCCAAAGGAGTCCAGCCTCATATCTAGCATCGAGTCTCATCGTTGATAACTCCAAAATATTCAACGCTCTTTCGTCATCTTTTGAAGCAATTTTCTTTATATTCGGCTTCAGAACCAAATTTTCAGCATCAAAATAATCCGTCATAAGCTTGTGCATCTCTGCTAACATGTCATCCGCTCTTCTATAATGTAGGAAACGTCTTGTATCTGGCTTGAGCTCTTTAATTTCTATCGGTCCATAGACTATCCAACATAATCGAGTTTCCACTGCTATCAGTCCAGCGGACAATGATGTACGTGGTGCTTTAACTGGTACAGTAAGAAAGGCGTGAGCCAGATTTAGAATTATTTGTGGTTGTATATCGCTATACTCCTGTATTGGCAACCCTACGAGATGCTGACAATTCTTTTCATTTAACTCACTATGCTTAAAAGTCTGCGCTGGCAATGCTAACTCCAATGACGAGTAAACATTTGTCATATTAAAATTTTTGGTGGCTTCGTCCACTCCGCTTATACGTAGGTTCACTATTTCAGTTCGTTGCGACGTTGTTTGGTTATTAACCCACTGGAAGATTCTGGTCCACCATCGGGACGTTTACCCCATCATCAACAAATGCGTATGTGGTGATGATTTCAGAGGGTCTTCACTGGCAGGCGTTGCAAGCATTTAAAGCACTGACTAATCTCAAGCAACGTTGTTGGCCGCCCAAGCGAGACACATTTTTCAGCCCACTGCATTTGTCACGAGAGTGGCAGTTTGGCGACGAGCTCACTTAACAATGTTGGATTGGCAAGATGATGTTCGCCGTGAGTACTCTGTAAAATTGCTGCCATATTAACCATCTAATTTGCAAATTCAATCAAAGCGTCCAGATTGCCTTCAAGTAATGGGGGCACAGCACGTATCTTCTCAATTTGGCTTTTAATTAGTTGATCTGGCCTTCCAAAAGTTGCCCTTAGTGTTTCCATAATTGCAGGGTCATTACTGGAGCAGCAGAGGTAGCTGCGAGTAGCTGCGAGTAGCTGCGAGTATTCAAACTCAGCGGTAGCCGTACCAAATGGTTCGGCAAAGTCTGCAATTCTTCAGGATATCCTGAAAATAGTGGCAGCGGGTACACTTTTGAGGGTTTTGTACTAAAATACAAAACCCTATTGCAATCCCGACCTGTGTCCGTCTGTCCGTCCGTCCGTCCGTTTGTATGTCACAGCACTTTTTCTCCGAAACTATAGAGGCCATGCAACTTTGTGGAAAGGTCAGAAGTGGTGACTTCTTGAAAGTTCAAGGGTGGAAATTTTTTTTAAAGGGGTTTAAGGGGGGTCTCCCCATATAGGGAGGTGACCCCTCAAAAAAATGTTTTCACCATTGGTAGTAGGGTGTCATTGGAAAGGTCTCAATGAGATCTTTTCAAAACAAGTCTTTAAATTGCCTTATGAGTACCGAGGGGGGCAGGGGAAGGGGAATTGTACGAACTTTTCACGTACCTCCCCCCCGCGATTGGACACCTTCCATCCGAAAAATCTGAAAAAAATCATGAATGTAGGCCTTTATGAGTACAACAGCAACAAATACATGAGAAGTCGAATTTCACTCAACTTTGTTAGTAATAGTATGATTTATCGATTTTATGTTTTCTTGAATAAAATCTAAACGGTACCCTTAAATTCAACTATTTATAAGATTGATCTTTTCTGAAAGTTTTATAAAGATCGAATAGTATTTAACGAAGTTATAGCGATTTGAATTTTCCTGTATTACTATGGAACAATATGCCCCGTATTACTATGGAAACATATGGCTATGAGCCATATGCGCTTTTTACCGACTTAGACACTACAGCTTTGCTAGGATTTGCATGAAAATTTCAGGAATGATAGTTATCATGAACATGAGTAAATCCAACTGAAAAAAGTCGAAGAGGCAGGAGAGAGCTCCTAGCAAAAGTGCTTTGTAACCATTCTAAGATTCGAAAAAACAGGCCATGAATCGATGATTACAGTACAGAGAAGTGGCCCCTGAAAAAATATTTCATGAAATCCCTCGCGAATGGACACACGTGATCTTAAAAATCTGGAAAATTGTCAAGGGAGACATTTATGGGTATAACTATAACAAATACCTCAGAAGTCAAAATTCTCTCTCATATGACAACATTGTATTTTTTACGATGAGCCATCTCGGGAGGGCTCCAACGTAACTCTGCTTTACCATCTCAAATCAATTATCAATACTAGTCATACGTTCGACTTGCTTCCCACATTGGCGCATACATCAAATCACCTGAGTATCACTGAATGGCAGCACACAAACTCAAATCGACCATATTCTGATCCAACAAAGATGAGGATCGAGCATACTTAACGTCCGTACATAATGAGGAGCCAATTGTAACTGGGATCATTACATGATCAAATTAACTATCGATGCCGTACGTCAAGGGCATATTCAGCGAAGACCAGACCTCTGCATAAATTTGATATCAAAAGACTCCAACGGTGACTGTGGTGAAAATTTTCAGCGAGACCCTCGATAATTAGCTGGCCTCCATCCTATCAGATACATCGCTGAAAGCAAGCAACGAGCTATGGGCGATAATTTGATTTAGAAACAATCATCAGCTGTATGAAAATTGTTGACAAGCCGGGGATTTCAAAGATTGGAAGACTGTGGAAGCTGCAATGGACTGGCCATTGCAGGGGTAGGGATGAACAACGGATTCCAAAAACATATTCATAGGGAGACCCTCTAGGGACACTGAGGAAACGCTAGTCTGATAAGGTCGACTGTTCTGATTTCGTGATTGGAGGACACGGTCAATGAACCGAGACAGATGGAGGCGCTTTTTAAGGGATGCGAAAGCCCAAGATGGAGTGTAGTACCACGAAGAAGAAGAAGAGAGTCTTTATGAGTACAAGGTCAGCAAATATCTCAGAAATAGAAGTTCACTCAACTTTGTGGGTAATAGTACGAGGTTTGTACCAACAGTATCGAGCTCTACATTGGTGTTATTCTTTACCATCCGGTGAGTGACATCGTTCGAAGTAGCCACCATTTGATCGAACAACATGCTCTCAGTTGTGTTTCCACTTTCTGAAGCAGTCCTGAAATTCATTTTTGCGAAATTGCCTTCGATGCATTTGTCGAATTAGTTTTAACGGTCTGTTTTGCGTCGAACTAATGTGCTTTGAGCGGCATTTTTAATGTGGGAAAGAGCAATTATTGCGACGAGCTATGTCGGGACTTTACGGAAGCTAGCAAACCTGTATGATATGAGGCTTTGCTAAATATTGCTGCACAAGGTTGGATGCCAATTGCCGCTTGATAAACAAGTTGGGTAAACAGACCTACGCTTGTGTTAGAAGGGATCTTAACTTGTTAGAAGGGTTTTGTACTCAACTTATCAGAAATGAAGTCACCAGCTACGAAAAAAGTTAAGAAATATGTAAAAGAGATGTGCACGTTCATAAGAAAATCCATTGTTTTTCTACTTTCAACGGTCACCATTTTGTTGCAAACCGACAAAAATCATTCAAATCATGAATTACCAAGAATATTGATGTTATTGACCTTATTTGTAAATTTCAGGAAGATCCAATCAAAACGTCAGTGACTGATTAGTCAGAAAGTCCGTAAAATGCCAAAATCATGCATTATTGTTGTTGTAATTGGAGAAATTTTAAATGGATATAACTTCCGTGTACATCATTCGATTTTCATCAAACTTACAAAGTTTAAGGACCTTCAGATTTTCGGGTCACAGGTGTGCAACCGCGAGGGGGGAGAACACAAATGTTTCGTGTATTTACCCTCCCTGTGCGCCCCTCGAAGCAAAAAGTGCCAAATTAAGACCTATTTTGAAAACTTCTCATTAAGACTTTTCATTTGATATCACTTCGGCTACTTTGATGACATTTTTTTTTCGGGGGTACTCCCCTATGTGGGGAGACCCCTCTTAAATACCTTATACATTTTTATTTGTAGTTGAACTTTGAAGAGAGCACCACTTTACATCTGCATACAAAATTTGATGTTTCTAGCTTTGGTAGTTTGCGAGAAAAAGCTCTGTGACACACAGACGGGCGGACCGACGGACAGATAGGACGCGATTTTAGTAGGGTTTGTAAAATTATTTTACAAAACCCTAAAAAAGTGGTTTTTTTATTCATCATGCAATCTTTTTGATACTTCAATGTAGTATTCTTTAGTGATCACTTGACCTCGGAGTGTATTTGTGGTACACAATACCTTCATAATCGAAGAAAATAACTTTGCTCCGACTTTGACATGATTTTTTCGGCCTTTGCGATTCAGAATGCTTCCACTGTGTTTCTGGATTATAGCCGTAAACCTATGTGCTCCTTAAATTGCGCTACGCGTGCCGGTTCCCTGTCCGGGTGGAACAAAATAACATGACAATAATAATAATATCCCTGTCTGGAGTCTGACTTTGCTTTTCAAGGAAAACGCGTCCGGTATCTTTGAAAGCTATATTATTACTACTCCTCAAACTTAACAAGTATAACAAATTAAAGCTCAATGTAATTCAATTCCTATGTATGTGTTTTTGCGTGTGACATAAGTCATCAGGATCGGTCATTATTTTCCATTAACATCCTCCACCCAGGTATTGATGTCGCTTGAGTCATTATTACCTAAATTGAGTACACAGAGCTTCACTATCGGTCGCTTATAAACTCCTTTTGTCATTTTTACATCTACCACTCGTATCCTTCCGTCTCGTTTCGACGGGTATACTTGTTGAACAACTCCCTTCAGCCAGTGGCCTCTGACTTCGTTGTCGTCTACTATTAATACCACGTCGCCAACCTTTATATCTTTTCCAGGGGTAAACCACTTCGTTGTCCTCTGCAGTGTTGGAAGGTACTTCTTTCTCCACCTGGTCCAAAATAAATCTGCCAATCATTGCGAATGTCTCCATTGTCGTCGCAAAATTAGATCTTTATCATTGAATTCGCTCATTGGTACTAACATTGACGACCTTCCGATCAAAAAGTGATTCGGAGTTAGCGCTTCTGGATCATCTGGGTAATGAGATACTTCAACAAGTGGTCGAGAATTGATTATATGCTCGACTTGAGTCAAGAACGTTAATAACGTATCTTCTCGTGGGCTAGATTCCTTCAAAACGATGAACATGGCTGTTTTGATAGACCTCACAAGTCGCTCCCATGCGCCTCCCATGTGAGGAGATAATGGTACAATGGAAGTCCATTTAATTCTATGAGTCGTCAACTTTGCCCGGAACTCGTCGACGTCAAGTTTTCGCAAGCAATCACGAGGCTCATTATTTGCACCTCTAAAGTTCGTCCGTCCGTCCGTCTAGATATAAATCAAGTTATCGCCTGAATGCAGCTGTCAGTTGATAAGCCTGAAGCTAATTCAATATGGATTGCCCATATCGAGAACCCCATACCGTTTTTCCTTACGTTGTCCAACTGTCACCATAAGAGGGCCAAAGTAATCCACGCCAGTATATGAAAATGCGGGGCTTCCAAACATTAACCGCGCCTTTGGCAGTTGACCCATTACTGTGCTTGCTGGTTTCGCTCTTCTCATTTTACATGTGTTGCATTCATTGCAAATTCGTTTCAATGTCGGGTGCACTTTCAAAATCCAGTAATGTTGCCGTAGTTCGTTCAAAACAGTTTCGAATCCAATATGATTAGCTTGCTGACGATAGTGTGCAACAAGTAGTGAAATATACGTGTCTTTGCCATTAAAAAATGATCGGTCCTCATTTGGCTGGCGTAGAGTCTTCTAGGGCTGTCGTTCTTGTCGTAAGCCGAATAATTCCTTCGTCAATTTTAGGGGTAAGTTTAAAAAGCCGACTACTTTTCTCTAGTTGTCCATCTTTCAGCAAAGTATTTCGTTCAGTTCCAAAATGGACACTTTGAGATTGTTGGGTCCATAAATTTTCAGCCTTCTCAAGTTTGATGACAGACAATTCTCCAACGAGAATAGTGCCTTGTTCGCCTTTTTGGATTCGCCTTCTTGCTCGACAATTGGCCACATACCTAATTACATATGCTGTCGCACGAATAGGTCGAAGCCATGATGAAAATCTTGTCACGTCAGGTAATGAGTACAGCTGCTTCGGTTTTTTCATCTCGAGCATTAAGTACGCATGTTCAATATTCGACTTGTCTTTATTCTGGTTTAGGCGTCGATTTGGCCAAGCCGTCTCGTCCTGTTGCAGGTACGCAGGTCCTTGGAACCATTTGCTATCACATGTAAATTCCTTGGATGTCGCTCGGGTTGCAATGTCGGCAACGTTTTCTCTCGTTGGCACCCAATGCCATTCACTTTGGTCTGATAATTCAGCAATCTCGCCAAGTTGGTTCGCGTAGAAGTGCTTGAATCGTTTCGAATCGTCTTTAATCCAGGAAAGGACACTAGTTGAGTCTGTCCAGAAGACTTTCTTCTGAAATGTTATGTCATGTTCGTTTTTAATAATTGCCGCCAGGCGGGCTCCGAGATGCGTGGCTGGCAATTCATTCTTTGGTATGATTAGTTGTTTGATTGGACAGCATTTGGCTCTAACTGCCACAAAGGCCACTTGAATGTCGTCGTCACATTTGACTCGCACATAGCCAACGGCTGCGTATGCTTGGTCGCTGGCGTCAACGAACACATGAAGTTCACGAGTATCGTTATTTAGGAATTTGTGGGAAACATCGAGGAACCCTCACTGTCTCGAGCTGTCTAAGTTCTTTTATCCAGTTGAACCATATTGGTCGTTGTTCTTCCGCCAATTCCTCGTCCCAGTCAATTCTGCTTTTCCAAATCTCCTGGACCAATATTCGACCAACTATTACAAAATGAGCCACAAATCCGAGTGGGTCAAAAATCGACATTACTAGCCTCAGTACTTCGCGTTTGGTGGGACATCGTCTGCCTTCCAGTAGACCTTTGTCGATATTGAGTTTAGAAGAAAACGTAAATTTATCCGTTTTCATGCACCAGACTAAGCCAAGAACGCGTCCTAGGGCGTCTTTGTCAAAATTCACTGTACTGATCGTGTGTTGTAGATCCTTTGGAATGTCTTTGAGCAGTTCTAGCAACGATGCGCGTCAGTTTCTCATTTCAAACCCACCGGCTGAATGGATTTCGATAATGTGTTTGATTAAGTCTTTGGCAAAATGTTTATATCATCAGCACTACCGAGATAATCATCCATGTAATGATTTCTTTGTATTGCCTTATTCGCATCAGGATACTTGTCCTTGAATCGCTCTGAATTTTTGTTTAAAACGAATATCGCACTACTTGGGGAGCAACAAGCACCAAATATCATTGCTGTCATGCGGTAAATATCTGGAGGCCTGTCCCGCTCGTCGTCTCGCCACAATATAAGTTGACCATATGTGTCTTCTGCGCGAATGCTTATTCGATGAAACATCTCTTTGATGTCAGCGGTGAATCCACATCTTCCGCCTCGGAAGCGCATTAACACTCCTGGTGGCGACTGCAGAAGGTCCGGTCCAGTCATAAGAACGTCGTTGAGGCTGACACCTGAGATTTGCGCTTTAGCGTCGAATACCATCCGAATCTTTTCAGGTTTGTTCGGTTTGAATGCAGCAAAATGTGGTAAATACCACAGTCCGTCACCCTTTAAAGAATCGGGATTAACTTTCACCAAATACCCTTTCGCGATGTGATCGTCGATGATCTTTTTGTATGCTATCTTCATGTCGTTGTTTTTGTCGAGTTTCCTCTCGAGGTGGTAGAGACGTATCAACGTAACTGCTTTACTGTCCGGCAGAGTAATATCTTCTCTTTTCCAAGGTAAGCCTGTCTCCCATCGTCCATTGTCCTGTTGACGAGTCGTCTGCTCTATGATTTCTAATGCTTTGCTGTCTTCACGGGACCTTTCTCTTGAATTAGCTCCACCCGTACACGAATCATCCAATTTGACTGCTTCACTAGTTCATGTAGGTCAATGTCTTTTTGTGTTGCATGATGTATATTTACGGTTGCGTCTTGATGCATATTAGTGCTGTCGTTTCCACTAATAGATCAACCGAGCCAAGTTTTACTCGCAATTGGACAATTTCTTGATGTATGAACAAGCTGCCGCGTCGCGATCAAAAGTCCATTGTCTTCTCCAATGAGAATTGTCGGCGTAGCGTCACTATAACCTTCAAATTCAATACTCTGAAGCTACGGCCACTGCGATATAAGTTTGTCTTTATCCACGGTCTCCTTCGGCAAGTGTAGATTTGTCACTGTCCTTGCGTTTTGAAGTTTAAATGTTTTTGCATCTTTATATGTGCCATAGATATCACATGTAACACTTTCGGAATTATCACTAAAGTCAATAGCGCCGTTTGCCCATTGAATCGCCAAATGGGACCTAGGGCCTCTTACACCTAATTTTTGCGCCCAGAGTCCATTAATGCAAACGTTTTGACAGTTGTAACCGAACTCTTAATTTACACTGGTAGAATGCGTAATTAAGTCAACAACGAACTAGAACCACTGTGATAGAGTTCAGTTGACACTTGACTGTCATTATTTCACGTGTTTGTGGGATGAAGTAGTTTGCGGTGATATTTTAAACACTGTCCTTTCCGCATTTAATTTTGTCTTTACAAGTCTGGTCAACTGATTTTGTTTAAAACACGAAACGCACAATCTATGTTTCATTATTTCTTTCCACCGACTATCTATGTCCATTTTAATGAATTTTGGGCACTTGTCAATTGTCTTACACACACCATCGCACACACGACACTTTTGATTAGTTTCAACCACCATGTTTATTTTCGCTTTTAAGTTTTTAAATTCAGATGATTTTGGTTTATCCCCGAATGATGTGCGAAGGCTCGCTGTGTAGGACTTTTTCTTCAACCAATCGCTAAAAACTCGTAGCTTGGTTTTTTGTTCATCGCACGGTCTTTCGCTCAAATAGTCTGACCACACTATACTGAGGATCGGTGGGAGTTTTTGTTCGAGCGTTCTCAATAAATCCGGATTGTTCAAGTATTCTGGTTTGTGTATTAACTCAAGCATCACTGTTGAATTTTCGACTCCAGTAGCGAACAATCTTATAGTCTCCAGACGACCTTCTTTCGGTGCCGAAAATGCTTTTGTTTTCGCTATGAGAGTATTGATTATAAACTCTGTTCGACCAAACCTTCGTTCGAGAAGCTCCATGATCCTCTCTGTGCTGTTAGGGGAAATAAGTAGCGATCCCACAGAATCCAGCGCTTCACCTCGCAGCGTGTGTCGTAGCCTTCCGACATTCTCTGTCGGTGAAAACCTTCCCGCGTCTGTCGTTCGGCGGTACTCACTTTCAAACAAAGGCCATTCGTCTGGGTTTCGATCAAATTTAGGTAAGCCCATTTTGGCTTGCCTCGTGACAAAGGTGTAAATTGTGTCAAAACATCTGGCAATGTCACTTGATGGCGATGTTTTCTCGTTCAATGCCGCCATTTCGTTCAACTGACTTGACAGCTGTTGAACTTGTCTGCGTAAGTCGTCGAATGAAGTGGTGTTCAAACTGTCGTCGAACTTTCTAGAGACGGCTCACGCGAGATACGAGCCCTGAATTGCATCATACACGTGCCGTCTAAATAAATATATTGCATATGCATTTTCCCACATTTTAACTCTTAACATTCCTTAAAGTTCACATTTCCACATATCCGGTTAATTTTGTCTAGCTTGAAATTGAAAGCTGATGCAGCTCTGTAAAATTGTAACGCTGCATCAGCATCTTAACATTAGCTTTAACTTAGTTCGTGGGAAGCATAGTCTATCTAAAATTAACTTTCAACCCGTTCGAACGTGATCAAATAAAACCATATTAAAGTCGTAAAAGGAACCAATTCTTTTATTTGTATATTTTTTTTTGTTAAAACGTTGATTCGGAAACGTAACTGGTGCAGTCGGTAGGATCCCTTTTGGTTCTTTCGCTTTAATATTAAATCGACGGTTTATCGATTAAAAATTTCCGCGGAACTGAACATTGTAAATAATTGTGACATCGACGGTTTATCGGTGATCCTTTATACGGACATTAACTCGTTACATATCGACGGTTTATCGGTAGTGTTAACGAGAGTTTAAAGACAAGCATCGACGGTTTGTCGGTGCAAAAATAAACTTAGAAGTGCTGAGAGGATATCAGCAAAAGAATAGTAGTTCAGTGTGCGAAGGAAAAAGTGAAAGTTCCAAAGGGGTCTGAGTGATGAATACATTGATTGTCTTGGCAGTATATATCACGTAAGTCGTTAATCCTTTCATATATATATATCCTTTTTAAAAAACAAAATGTTTTCTTCCTTTTTTATTCCCTAAATATTGAAATTTTAGGAAAAAGGTAAATATTAACAAATAATAATAATTTGCATTTCCGGTTAGTGAGTGAAACTAAATAATAATAATTTATAATTGTGATTAATAAGTGGAGTGAGTCAATTGTGTCCTTAGTGCTTGCTTTTTTTTTATACAACCAAAATGGCAAACGTACACGAAAATGTAGTCGTAAATGTTACCGATATCGCTAATACTTTAAGAGTACCGGATGCTATTAAGGACTTGCCTCAATTTGACGGCAACCCCAGACTCTTATTCGAATTCATAAATAACATAGAAGAAATTCTCTCTCTATTTCCTGCACGAACGGGACGTCCTGCGGCAAATTGCTCCTTAGAGCAATTAGAAATAAAATCGTTGAACCTGCCAACGAAGTATTGAATATGTACGGCACTCAACTTGAGTGGGCCGACATTAAAGAAAATTTGATCCTCCACTACTCGGATAAAAGGAACGAAACCTCCCTTATTCGAGACCTTCACGAACTAAAGCAGAAAGAGCGAACTATCGAAAAATTTTACAGCGAAATTATCGAAACATTAGCTACCATGACAAATCATATTCAAATTCATGAAAATGACCAAAACGTTATTAAAGCAAAACGTGAACTCTATATCGAAATGTGTCTAATCAATTTTTATCGGGACTTAAAGAACCACTTGGCTCAACCATAAGGGCCATGAAACCGAACACCCTTTCAACCGCATTCTCGTTTTGTATTAAAGAACAAAATATCGAATATTTTAAAACCGATCCCTATATTTCGCAGAAACAATCAACTACAAAACTAAATCAATCTAGGGTATTTATTCCGCATAATTTTAGGCCCAACCCACAGAGCTACGCTGTTTCTCAAGTTAAACCCTTCCTAAGAATTAAACAAGAGCAAAGATATAAAACAACCTTTCAATAATTTCAACCAATCGACCACACCCGGACAGTTTTCTAACCGCAAATACACCCCATTTCCTCAAAGACAAAAGACTCATTATTCCAGACATTCTATGCCAAATTTATGGAGACCTCAATTCATGGAAAATAGAACACGATTTTCAAGCCAGCACCAAAAGAGCCCACAACCCCAAAATAACAACTTCCGACTACCGAGCAGCAAAAATCCCACGGCAGAGAAGTATTTAACGTCTCTTGTTCTAACCAGTATCCAAATCCTTTCTATCAAATTATTAATAATCAACATAAAAACGAACAATCTGTACCCTTACAAGGGTATTATCAGGACTTGGACAACTATTACACTGACCAATATCAAAACGACTGTTCTTTTAACGTAATTGACGATACGAATTTTCCGATCAGAGCCTCGATGAACCCATCGGATACTTAATAATCAACAAACATGGTTGCGATCTTCCATTCATAAATATATCCTCTCCTTTCGGCCGCCCCTTAAGATTCCTGATCGACATAGGAGCCTCCGCATCATTTATTAGCCCTGAATTCATAGAATCATGCGATATGGTTCAAATCGACCCCGTTCCTATAAAAACCCTTGACAACTTTATCGAGTTCAACCAACCCGGGGAAATTACCTTTCTAATTTTAAAATTTCACAAATTTTTTGACGGACTCTTAGGACTCGATGCCCTGAAGTTACTAGGCGCTACCGTTGACCTCAGAAAACATACCCTAAATACCAAAAACTCTACTATTTGTCTTCAATACAAACCAAATTTTAATTCTGAGAGATTCAAAGTGGGCGCTAATAGTAAACAGATAGTTAAAGTCCCTGTAAATGCAGCTAAAGGAGAGATATACCTAAGAAAAATTCAAATTCGACCAAAGTTGTACATACCAGAAGGAATTTACCTCTGCGAAAATGGATACAGTTATGTAGAATTGGTAAACACCTCAGAGTCTGATCAAACAGTGTTCTTGGAACAACCGTTAGACGCCCAATTACTCTTGAACTTAAACTACGTTGATGTTAATAACTACACAATAGACACCCCAAATAACAATATTCAATTCAAAGAAATCTCTGAATTATTGCGCACCTCTCATATGAATAAAGAAGAAAAGAACGTGGTATTGCGTGTATGTAGAGATTCCGAAGATTTGTTCTTTCGTGAAGGACAAGATCTAACCTTCACCAATAAAGTCAAACACCGCATCAGAACAATGGAAGAAATACCTATTTATACCAAATCATATAGGTACCCATTTGTTCATAAAGAGGAAGTGCGAAAACAAATTAGCAACATGCTCGACCAGGGAATAATTCGCCCTAGTTATTCCCCTTGGAGCTCCCCTTTTTGGATCGTTCCAAAGAAACGGGATGCTTCCGGACTCGTAATTGACTATCGTAAGCTAAACGAGAAGACCATTAGTGATCGGTATCCCTTGCCGAATATAGCTGAACTCCTTGACAAGCTGAGAAAATGTTTGTATTATACCACCCTTGACCTTGCGAGCGGATTCCATCAAATAGAGATGGATCCTCGAGACATAAAAAAAACAGCTTTCACCGTAGAGGGGGGTCATTACGAGTTTAATCGAATGCCATTTGGGCTGAAGAACGCTCCATCCACCTTGCAGCGTGTGATGGATAATATACTAGAAGATCTTCAAGGCAAAATCTGTCAACTTCACTGCAGGAGCATGAAACTAATTTGCGAAAAGTCTTCGAGAAATTACGTGAAGCAAATTTAAAAATCCAGCTGGATAAATCAGAGTTTCTCCACAAGGAAATAGCATTCTTAGGACATGTAATAACACCAGAGGGAGGCAAACCCAAAGATTTCCCCATTCCTAGGACTGCTAAAGAAATCAAAACCTTTCTTGGTTTGCTGGGGTATTACCGCAAATTTATTCAGAATTTCGCACGACTGACTAAGCCACTAACAGAATGCTTAAAAAAGGGTAGAAAGATAGAACTCAATGACCGATATATAACTGCGTTTAACACTTGCGAAAACATTTTAATGAACGACCCCATTCTCCAGTACCCTGACTTTACAAAGCCATTCATACCGACTACAGATGCTAGTAACTTTGCTATTGGTGCCATATTGTCACAAGGGACAATAGGAAATGATCTTCCAATATGCTATGCTTGCCGAACATTAACAGATTCCGAAATAAACTACTCTACAGTAGAAAAGGAGATACTGGCGATCGTATGGGGCACAAAACACTTTAGACCTTACTTGTTTGGTAGGAAATTTCAGATTGTAACGGACCACAAACCCATGACCTAGTTAATGAGCCTAAAAGACCCGAACTCAAAATTAGTTCGGTGACGATTAAAATTAGAGGAATTTGATTACTAAGTCGTTTATAAAAAGGCGACTCAAAATTCAAATGTAGATGCTTTGAGTCGAATCAAACTTCCAGAAGAACCAAGTCTTCTAAACGTCGAGATCAACTATAATAACACTAACGATGCCACTTTAGATTCAAGTTCCACAATTCATTCGGCAAATGAAAATCTAGGGGACGGAATTCCAATCTCTGATCGACCATTGAACGAATTTAACCACCAAATTATCCTTGAAAAAACAGACAGAAGATCCCCAATTTCACTAAACACAATATTTCGTAATAAACTGCGAAACACATTCCGATTGCCGACATTCACTGAGGAATCTATCACCAAAATCTTCAAAGAATATTTAGCCCCAAATAAAACCACAGCAATTATGTCAGACGATGATACATTCAAACTAGTTCAAATGGTATATTCTAAATACTTCTCTAACTCGAAAGTATTCAAACTACTCAGATGCACATATATACTTACAGGCGTGACAGAAGAAGATGAACAGGATAGACTGATTAGAGAATATCACTTAAATAACAATCACCGAGGTATAAACGAGACTGTTTTACATCTGAAACGAATAAAGTTGTGGGCATTGTAAACAATTGTGGTACCTGCCAAACTCAAAAGTACGACAGGATCCCACCTAAAATAAAACACCAGATAACAGAAAGCCCCCTCAAACCTTTACACGTAGTCCACGTAGACGTCTACACAATTAACGGACATCCAGTCATGACACTAATTGACCGCTTTTCTAGATTTGCCTGTGCGTATACACTTGAAACAAAAAACGCCTTGAACCTAGTTAAATCTTTCAGAGACTTCATAAGCCACCACGGCTTCCCTAAGAAAGTAGCTGTTGATCAAGGCACAGAGATGACAGCTAATATATTTAAAGAGTTCTGCAAACAATATAATATCAACCTCCATTTTATATCTTTTCAACAGACCAGTAGCAATTCTTATCTAGAAAGATTACACTCAACACTCACAGAAGCCTATAGAATTTGCCTTCAAAAACGTAAGGAAAACCACCTCGACTTAGACCACACCGACATCCTTAACGAGACCATAACTACATACAATAATGCTATTCACTCTGCTACTAAACTCACCCCTCATGAGCTGTTTACAGGTAGGACACACATATTCGACAGATAAATTACTTTTAACAATGTACACGAGTACCTCCAAAAATCAAACGAATTTAGATCCAAACTATACCCAAATATCCAAGAGCTGGTTGATAAAATCGTAAAGAAAAATCTAAACAAGTTGAACAAAAACCGCGAAGATCCCCCAGATATACCAGAAAATAAGATAGTATTTAGGAAAGAATGTAGAAGGAATAAGATTACCCCTAGGTTCAGTAAACACAAGGTTATCAAAAATAATAGAATTACAGTTATCACAGCTAGAAATCAGAAACGACACAAGTCTAAACTAAAACGGAAACGAAAATTTCAGGATGGTGACCGGGCAGAGGCTAGAAATACAAGACCTGAGAAACAACCAAAGATTCCTGCCAATTCGACTGGGACCTGCGAGACTGATAGCGTCACACAACAACCTGCTCCACATAATCAAACTTGAAGCCTACCAGGATAGGCTAGACAAAATACGAGACTCCTTAACGCACTTTGACAAAATCCAAGGACTTGACTTAATGACACAGACAACGAAATTTAAGCTCGATGAGGTTGAGCAAAAATTGAAAGGACTATTCCCTACGGTAAGAAATAAGGGAGGGTTAATAAACGGATTTGGCAACATAATTAAATTTATTACCGGTAACATGGACGCAAACGACGCTGAACACTTAAACAAAGAAATCAAAAATATACTTTCAAAAGAATCCGATATTAAAAGCAAAATTGACTCACAAGCATCCCTTAATCATTAAATGATACAGCGGTTTGAAAATATAACAAAACATATCAACACACAACAAGAAGCTATAAAACAATATATGGAGAAAACTTTAGGTTCAGTAAAAAATCAAATAATTCGAGAAGAGCAAATGTTTCACCAACTTCAATACCTTAATCAAATAAATTACAATATCGAAATTCTCAATAATCACGTAACGAATATTGCAGAATCCATAATTCTCGCAAAATTAAATATTATATCGAAACAAATATTAAGCAATAACGAACTAAATGAAATACACGAAATAATGAAGGAACAAGGGATAAAGATAAATAACCAGGAAATGATTTATGAACTTTTAGAGCTGCAAGCTTACTATTACAACTCAAATATTATTTTCAATATACGGATCCCAATATTATCATTCGAAAAATATTCCTTATTCCACATCATCCCACTCCCTTAAGGAAATGCCAAAATGATATGTACTAAACCCTATTTGATCCTTAGCCCTAACGATACTCAAGAATTCGACAAGAAATGCCAACAAATCGAAAAAGAATTTTACTGCCACAAGCCATATCGTCAGGATACCAGTAAAAGTATCGAATGTATTCGCAATATAATGGACAACAAACCGACGAACTGTAAATTGACGGAACAAGGGGAATATACCAACATATTCCAACCAGAAGACAACCATATCCTCTTCATCAATGTACCCAATATCCTCGTGAAATCCACGTGCGGAGTTGGTGCACAAAACATAACCGGTACAGCCCTTATCAAATTTGAGAACTGTGAAGTCCAGATCAATGACATCATCTACGATGCAACTCCCAAAAAATTTTGGGACGAAATTCAAATTTACCCTGTATTGTTTAACGTTCTTAATTTCACCTCCTCGGAAGCGATTTCTCCTCTCCCTTTTCAGAAGCTGCAAGGATATAACTTTAGTAAGAAGGAAGACATCGAACTTCTTTGGACAGGCATGGAACAAAGGACTTATTCACTAGGAGGAGTACTTACAATCCTTGGAGTGATGTCACTTATCAGTTTATTCTTCGTGCTACGATCAATATCCCGAAGGCAGCTAAACATTGGCCAATCCATACCAGGACTTACAGTACCGTCAGCAACTCCGTCATCAGGACCTCCTAAAATCCAGCTCTTGCTTCCGTTGTTTTTGTCTAATGGGGGAGGAGATACGAGCCCTGAATCGCATCATACACGTGCCATCTAAATAAATATATTGCATATGCGTTTTCCCACATTTTAACTCTTGACATTCCTTAAAGTTCACATTTCCACATATCCGGTTAATTTTGTCTAGCTTGAAATTGAAAGCTGATGCAGCTCTGTAAAATTGTAACGCTGCATCAGCATCTTAACATTAGCTTTAACTTAGTTCGTGGGAAGCATAGTCTATCTAAAATTAACTTTCAACCCGTTCGGACGTGATCAAATAAAACCATATTAAAGTCGTAAAAGGAACCAATTCTTTTATTTGTATATTTTTTTTGTTACAACGTTGATTAGGAAACTTAACTCGCGCCTTCTTGTTAACCCGTTTTCTGTCTGCTAACTGCTGGTCTGCCCCACCCCATGCTCCTTTCGTTGAGGTATATTCGTCATCTTCGAGCATTTTTGCGCTTGACCGGGTCTTGTATCTACGCTCACTATCACTCATGCCTCTACACAATAATTACCACTTCAACTAATTTAATTTCACTATCCACGGATCGACGTGATCCGGCTCGACGGACCAATTTTCGTTCCTTAAATTGCGTTACGCATGTCGGTTCCCTATCCGGGTGGAACAAAATAACATGACAATAATAATAATATCCCTGTCTGGGGTCTGACTTTGCTTTTCAAGGAAAACACGTCCGGTATCTTTGAAAGCTATATTATTACTACTCCTCAAACTAAACAAGTATAACAAATTAAAGTTCAAAGTAATTCAATTCATATGTACATATGTGTTTTTGCCTGTGACATACATATGTAAGTCATCAGGATCTGTCATTACTTTCTATTAACACTATGATTCATCACCAGTAATAACCTTCTTGAGTACAATTTCGTCATTAGAAACCATTTCCAAGTTGTTCTCAGCGATCTCAAAGCAATGACAAAGATGACACTAATGTGACGAATGCACTGAAGGCAATTCCGACAACAGACTTCTTGAATCTCTTCAGGAAGTGGAAACACCATTGGTAGCATGTTGTGGCATCTAGTGGGGACATTTTTGAAGGATGCCACTCACCGGATGATATCGAATGACATCAGTGTGGAGATATGAAGGTAGGCACGATATTTTTGGGACTATCCTCGTATATGGCTCCTTAAAATCGAAACCATATCCTCAAACTTCTTAAAACTTCGCAATTATGTATGTATATCAACGTCAGGTCTTTGTACCCGGAAAGTTTAATTGGAATATGATAATCAAGTTAGGTATAGTTATTTGAATTATTTGGGAACACAACATGTGGTGGTGGGTGGAGCATACATATTTCAAATCTACAATTTTCTTCGGATGTTCATGAAAATTTTAAGAGAGGAGTTTCTGTTTGAATATGTTTGATTGGCAAAGTGTTCAGAAAATTGATTTAAGATGGAACGAAATGGCGGCTGTTTTGTATTTATGAAATAAATATCGATATAGTCGAATGATTTCTTTTATGCTAATTTAAGTCGTAGGTCCAATTCATCAGAAAAGTTTTGTGCGCTAGTATGGTTACAAAGCCCTTCTGGTAGGAGCACTTTTCTGCCGGCTCGCCTTTTTTATACATCGCAGCTTTTATAATTTTGGATGCTTTATACAATTTCCATATTTTCGATTTGAGATTCGCTATCCCCTAACTATTGAAACATTCCATAGATCATTCAAAACTAACAGGAATTATCCATAGCGCCAAGTTTCGTCAGCACTCGACTAGCTCATACATACATGCATAAATACATACATACATAGGTATGTACTATACTACATATTAACGATTAAAAATTGTGGAAAAACGACATTGTTGTCTCTTTATTTTGTCATTTCGGTGGGTATGTGAGAGACATAGAATTAGTCCTTATTCTAATTCAGGTCAATTTTATTATCTGATTCCCGGTTCTTAAAAAAAAAATTCCGTAACCAGATCAACATACATATTAGAACCCGTGCAAATGTTTTTCTTGCATCCCTCGATATACATACATATGTACATATGTATGTAAAACAAATCTTTAAAAAAACCCAGCTGTCACAATTTTCGTAAGGCTCACGTTATGTACGTACATATGTATACATTATACATGTTTCTCAGAAACACCACTATCAACGAAACGACTGTTTTATCTGGTTTCTGGCAGCGCTACTTAGACCTCAACATTGAGGCCTACTTTATTCTCAGTAGAGCGTCGCAGCCGCCATTCCGTCGTTGGGTATATCGGACAACTTCGGTTTCATGAGGTTCAACGAGACGAGAGCGCAGCCGCCACTTCTGCTTCGTTGACCCTTTGCCAAACGCTCATCTGCGTTTAGTGATCAGAGCACACGCGGCCTTTCCGACGACGAAATATTTAATTTGGTTTACCCAAATGTTGCCGTGCTAAATGTGTACCGCGTAATCAAGCGTTGATGACGCCTCGTTTAAAACTATTCGCGTTGTTGCAGGCAATCGATTGTTGTTTCTCCTCGGAAGTGCCGTTAAACTGCTTTTATAATAGCGAATAAAATCTTTGATTGTACACACCGCCAGATTCGATTAACCTCTGTCATCTGACAACCCTCCAGATAAGGTAAGTTGTTTACAGTACATACGAAAAATTGTATCACTTTCCGTTTCAATTTTCTGGTCTCCATAATGTTTGCATGCATAGGTCGTTCGTTTTGTTTCTTATATTTACGTTCCGTTGTTTTGCTTCTGGCGCCAAACCAGTTGCGGAGCGCCTGCTATGGGCTCTCTTGTCTTATTTTAGATCCAAGGTCGTGAGCTCAGTTTTCTCGATGGCAAAAATTCTTGAATATGCGAGAGAAAAATCTTTGCTGAGCGCATATGTGCATATGAGAATAAACCAACTGAAAACCAAGACGTTAAAGCGGAAAATAAGACCTGCTTGCCTTAATCCGACGCACAGATAAACCGCTTCAACTTTGCTTCCAACAAAATATAGAACAAAATGTGTTCACAATTCGTAGAATTTGAAGCACTTTGTCGTGGTGTTATCGGTTCACTTTGGGTGAATCGTCTCGCTTGCCTTATCGCTGTTGCCGCTGTGGTCTGCGAAGTGTTTACTATTCAAGATGAATTCGGGTGGGACGTTGATGAAGGGAGTTAACTTTTGATAAGACTGCGATTCAATGAGGTTCAGAATCGACCTTGCGTGGAATTGTTACCAACTTTGGCAAGATTGAAACTGCATATTCGATTAATTTTTAGAGATTTAACGTATTCAAAAATGTTAAATAATATAAATATTGCGTGCATTAACCCTCAACTGTAGTGGTGAAAAATAGTAATGCTTCTATAGTGGTGGGCTGGTTCAACCCTTTTAAGATGATAAAAATAAAAGAATGTGATATATTTGCATTTTATAAACCTTTGATATTCAAAGCCAACAGTACCATTTATATTTCTATGTATGTACATATGTATTTTACCTTAAACAATTCAGTCATTTCCTTTTGAAGTAAAAAATGGTATTGAACAAAAACAATGTTAAATATAGGAACGACGTGAGCATCTCTTTTTTTATCCTCTCTAGTTTCAGGGTTTCACTACTCTTGGCGCTACCGCTGGTGGTACTCTATATAGAACCGAGGCAATGCTCGACCTGAGCTGTGTGGGATCTCTCAAATTCAAATGCGCTTTAAATTTAATAAAAACATTATGGTACCCAAAAACTGACTGGCCCGCATGGCACTATAATTTAAACAATTTTCAATCAAAACGAAAAAATTCAATACCAATCTTTATAAATTTCCAAGAATTTAAAGCAAATTCCAAATAATAAAAATACTAAAACTTAATGGCCCAATTAAAATTAATTAAAATTGATGCATATTTTATCATACAATTGGAAAAGGGAGAAAGAACAAACCAACACTACTCAAAAATTATTTATAATTGCAACACAACAGTGATCTTTTATACTACACCTTTATCTTCTACTAAAAAATGGTATCACAATATTCCTAACCTAAACATTAAACCTTATCTCTAAACCTACTGTGATAAATATAATACATACCTATCCAAAATTCTGAAATCTATACTTAATTTTAAACACAAATACACCACACAACTGGACCCTCAGTTAACTCGTCCTCAGTTTCACTATCAGAGCTTCCATTACTCTCTATGGCTTGAATATCAGCAACTTACTCCTCATCTGTTAAAAATGTCGAGGTTAAAAGGCTGTCATCTGCAGTGAGGTAATCTAATGGAACATGGAAATCTTGAGGTTGTTCATATCGTCGCTGTGAAATCAAACCGACATATCTGCAAAATGCATATTTTTCACCTGGGCACTTTAAAGTTTTCGCATGTGATATTTTCCTTTTGGCGTCCGTTTGGTTAACCTCAAAGCCATTTTCTGCATGAATAAAATTTAGACAAATACTGCTTATTGAGGTAGTAGTTGCAAATAAATCGAAATTGCTTAAATTATAAGAAATATGCAGATATCCCAGTATGACTTTAAAATCAGTGTAATATTTGCTTTTGTGTCACTGTGGCTTCTTCTTTTGAAACCTATTTTAGGTAGAAATAAATGATAATATTGTCAATGAAAAAATAATTTATTGCTTCGCAATTTTTTTAAACAAAAATTAACATAATATTGTTTTTTCCTTTGCTGGTAACTGAAAAGTTTCACAAATTTTTAAAGAAATCAGTATAAATTGGCGGTACTATCCCGTCCGTAACTAACTTTAAGGTACCCTTTTTCTTCTTCTCATCAATGGTAACTCTCTTGGAATAAGCTTGCATCAGAACAGGATTCACGCTCTCATTTCTCCGCTTATTCCTTTTCTTCGCCTCCTCCCAGGCATGTGATCCGTAGGATGTTTTGAAGAAAAAGTTGCCGTCGTTTTTAATTACTTTAAACATTCGAATGTCCAATATGGGTCAAATTACTTAGGAGTCCTTCAGAGCTTTTATGTCAAAAAAGTCCTGATGGCTCAACTCATGAACCAGGTAAGGCTTTCCACTTTTCTTTGCCGTTTTCATGGCCATGGCATATTGGGAAGGTAATTATATCGGTCCACTTCGGAGTGCTCTTTTAACTTCTTTTTCAATTGTTGAGTGAGCTGAATCCCCTTCGTTTTGCGTGTGGCCCTTTACTAAAAATTTATGTGTGATAGATTTTATGTTTATCAATGTTGTAACAGCATATTTGTACATTGCCATCATATTATTATTTTTTTGTTGTCCACAACAATTATCACTGTAAAAGACGACGTCTACTGGACAGTCAGCTTTGTCATTTAAGTGTTGCAAATATTTCAGCACACAGCTCCCAATCTCAATCACGCCTCTTTTTCCCTGTGTCTTATCCCAAGTGTAACAGTTTACTATTTTGTCGCCCTTCAGTTCAGCAATTGTTAAATTGTAAACGGCTAGCTTTGAAATGTAGTAGTAGGAAGACGCCTCCCCCTGCGGACATGACAGCACTGCCTGTAGGTCATATACTGCTACGACGGTTGAATCTGTGGTTTTCTTGTCATTCTGCTTTTCTAGTCTTTTCCAGAATATGATTCTCATATTCCGTCGTATTTTGTTTCGTGTTTTGGTAAATGAGACAAACATCACACTGATCTTTCTTAGGTGTAAAAAAAGAAAGATTGTATGACTTAAAAATAGCTCTGTATTGGCAGTAGCTGATTCCTGCAAGGTTGGACTCTTTTCTTTCCTTGAGATAATCTCTGTGGAGTTCAGCGATTGATTTTCCACCAGCGATATACTCCCGAGAACTTTGAGATCTGCAGTAATGACTAGGAATTCTGGGAATTTTTTCGATGTGACCCTTTGCACTTCTCACGAGTTCTATATCTAACTTTCGATCCTTTCCATGCCTGCCTCTCATTTCCAAGCTTAGAACACCTGTACTTTTGTCAGTTTTTTCAAGGGTTGTACGAATAGCTCTGTCTGATAGGTCGAAAGTGTTTTTAAAAAATTTTTTGAACACCCGTATTTTTTTCCCATCTTTCGTTATCGAGTATGATTGATTAGAGCCCCTTTCCCTTGTTCGATTCAATGTTATCCTCTAATACTTGGGGACAACTGCCTGTGTGCTATCTTTTGTGAACTTTCTTTGTCTTTGCAAGTCGCCCATTCCCCAAAACATTGCAAAAATCTCTTTTCGGTAGTTCTCATTAATTTGTTCAGTGCACTTGAGTTTACAGTTGTTGCAGGGAGGCTTCATGCTTCGTTTGTTCACTCTTCCTTGAGTTTGAGACTCGTATATCTCACCGCAGTTTCGTATCTTCTTTGCCAACGTTCTTTTATTAAATTTGCCTCTTATCCTCCTTCTTGTAATTGGTTCTTTTGTATTTTCAATCGCAGTCGCCGGTTCATCTCTATTTGCACTGTCACTTTCAGAGCCAGAATGTAATGCATTATAATCGGGGTCGACTTCATCGTCATCAGAATTATGAAATGGGGTTTGATCTTCCTCGTCAGTAGAGTCCATGTTAATATTGTTGATTTTAAAGCTTTCAGTCCCCAATATTTGACCCGTAACCATATCATCGGACAAAACAGACTTCTGAGCTTCCCGTGCCATTTGCACTTCTACGATTTCTGCCGGATCCACCGCAGTCAAGTCAGTCATCGTTGGTGCAGGAACTTCACATTCTAAAATTTAAGAAAATATATATTTATCTTTAAGCCACCAATGATCATGCAAATGTCGAACAGTATTGATTTATTTCAATCAAAATGGCAAAAGCATGAACTTACCAGTCGGAGGGGAAATCTGGTTTTCAGTCACACCTTGTATTGGTTCACATTCAACCCATTCATTATTAGAGAATGCTTGTAGCTCAGTCAAATCAGTCTTGCTAGTTTTGGGAACATTTTCAGTAGTGCTTTCTGTATCCATAAATAATGTTGGAAGCAACGGATCAGGCAGCTTATTAACCCAAGCTTTCATATCCATTAGCCCTATAGGAACTTCTGCTAGATCTATAGTAGACAGCCGAGCGTTCGTTGATGAAGTAATTTCACATCCTAAAAATAGTTATTATAGATTGAGGGAGAAAAGTTTGAAAATGATGAGCAATGAGTGAGTGAGTTCTTCCTATATTAGTATAGACCACACCAATGCTTATGCAAATAACCGACAGTACTGATTTATTTAAATCAAATGACAAAACCTGATCTTACTAGCAGGAGGGGAAATGAGGTTTTCAGTCTCTAATTGTATATCAGTCTTGCTAGTCGTAAGAAAATCTTCAGCACTGCTTTCTAAATTGTTTCGTGTCGGAGGCAAAGCATCTGGTGGAATCACTTGCCACCGTTTTTGACTTTTCATCGCTAGTTTTAATATCAATGCTGTACGTTTTTGCCTTCAAAAAACAACAATGACGAAAAAATTAAAGTATCTAACTACAAGGGTCGATTTCAAGCCTAGTAAAGTGTGAAACATCTTGCATAATGATACGTAATAATAAAATAAACCGGCATATCTTCAAAAACATCACATGAAACTTTGTTTTGATACAATTCGAACTGAATCATTGGAACACATTTCGGTTTTAATTAATTAATAAAGCTATCGGAGCCATCCGAAAGAGTGATTCAAATGTAGAGCAAATTTGTCGTATAGATTTACATTAAATTGATGTGAGAAGGGTGAAATGATCCAATTTAAAAAAGTTTAGCTAATACAAGTACTTACAAGAGAAATTCACCTTGAATATAACTTGCAGATACAAAAACATATTGAGTTTGCATAAGTAGAAAAATTGAAAATTAACTCCCTCACCTCTGAGCATGGTGGTCGCCATCATCGGTGTGTATCTAAGTGTGATGGCCTGAGGAGAATTAGTGCACACGTCGAAACCACCTTCTTCTAACATTTTTCTTCTCTGATAGTTTTTCAGAAAAATTATTATTCAAAATATGCAACTCATTTATATGTAGCTGCAAACAATTCCATAAAAAGTAATTTAAAAAGCTATCGGGGCCATCCGAAAGAGTGATCGATATCCGCGCGACGTTAGATAAAGCTTCAAATGTAGAGCAAATTTGTCGTATAGATTTACATTAAATTGATGTGAAAAGGGTGAAATGATCCAATTAAATAAAAAAAGTTTAGCTAATACTTTGCTTTATTCACCGGGAGAAAATTTACCAGAAAACCGACTTATTGGCATATATGCCGGTTTGCTTTAGTGGAGGCTGCTATAAACGTATTAATTTTAAGTGCAAACTGGATTATCTGCCAATAAATCTTCTGGGTAGTAAATAAAAATAACTATTGTGAGATGATTCAGTATTACTTACATGATGGACGTCTTTTCTCCTTGAAGATTTTGAAGCGACTGATTTATTGTCCAATAGATCTGTCTTCTGATACACAAAATGGCTGTTCCCGCGTAAATACATACCGGCCCAACGCCATCTGGCTGACTTTTATCCAACTATACGATATGCCAGTTCGACATAAAAATCGACGTGAGAAAAAGGAATTTTTTGACACCAGTAACTCAAAAACTCAATTTTTGCACATATGCCGGTTTGATTTAACAGCGACGATATGTATTGCTGCTTGGATTGCTTCTTAATAGCCATTCATTAAGTGGTAACAAATCCTCCTCATCAAATTCATCCAAACTGTTGTTTGCAAATAGTCCTGCATGTTTATATGCATTTTTTATTGTTTCAGTAGATACTTTGTGCCAAGATTTGCGCAAAAGATTGACCGCATCAAGTAATGTGACATTAAGGCATGTACCAGCATCAATGTTTTGAACAATGTTCAACAAAAGTGCGCTTCGATAATGACTTTTCAACGAACGGATCCTGATACATGGGTTGTAATTTTGAACTGGTATTCGGTGGCATAAGCACCAGCTTTACGGAATTCATCTGCCCAATTTTCGGATGCGCAAGACAGTTGTCAAATAAAAGTGCGATTTTTCGTTTTTTCTGCGTTAGCTCTTGGCCCCATTCGCGTATATAATTGACGAAAATTGCGGATGTCATCCAGGCTCGATTATTCGCACAATAATCAACAGGCAACCTTTTAATGTTCTTGAAATACCGGGGCCTTTGTGACTTCCCGATAACGAGTAGTTTTCGTTTTTCCGTGCCGGACATGTTGGCACACACTAAAACAGTAACTTTTTCCTTCGCCAATTTGCCACCTTCGCACAGTTCGCCTTCAAATTTCAAAGTTTTATCGGGAGTCAACTTGTAGAAAATATCGGTTTCGTCAGCGTTAAAAATGTCATCATCGCCAAACCTCTCTTTGATTGTAGCCCAAACAGTACATATCCAATTGTTCACAGCATTTGTCTCTACGGATCCGGATTCACCAACAATTTTGCTGCTACAAACATTGCGGCGTGTCGTCAACCTATCAATCTAGCCTTGACTGCAGACAAATTTTTCATTAATTTTTCAACCAAATTCTTCTGCTTTTGCCCTTAAGACAGCCCCACTTATTGTTACATTGTAATTTATCCACATCATCATGCAACGATTTACGCATTTTTTTGTCCCACTATTTACACTTTCAAAGGCAAGAAGCAACTCGTCCTTTTTTTCCATACTGTCACAATTGTCGACTTGCTTATTTATTTCAACGACCCACATTTGCTTTGTTTTTTTCCACTTTAAAATTCGCGGATTATGTTGACTTTTTCTTTTAGGGAAACACCATTCGCTTTTCACTCATACTTTGTATGTATTCGGTCCCACTGTGAAAAAAACAGGCGATCGCAAAGATATAAACCTAAAACAACGGATAGCCATCTGAAATCTGAAATCCAACTATGCATAATGAGAAATCCCAAATTACGCAAGCATATGAACCAGCGCTGAATTTTGATATGTGGAACAAAAGTTCGTTCAATCCGATAATGATGGCCCAGAAGCTCGTCATATCCGATAATGATTACTCAGAAGTTCGTTATATCCGATAACTATGACCGTTGCCATCTTACTCAGGCCCATAAGGAAATCAATTAACGTGCCTTACGTCACATCCCGTACCGGAAACAGTAGCTCTAAATTTCATCAGTAGCTCTAAATTTCGATAAACAGCTACTTTTGAGATTGTCAAATATGACATTTCTCAGATGAAATTTAGCGGAAATGATACAAACGGGATCGAAATACATATATTCTCTTCTTCGACGTCTCATATTTAAAATAAATTGTTGGCATAGTACTGATAAAATTTCAAATTACAGTCATATGTACTGTCAAAAATCTTTAAAAAATTTGTTTGATGTAAACAGCACTAGATGGCGCTGATTATGATGCTCAAAGAGGTTGGTTCGCGACGTGACGGGGTGTTTCCGTTTTCGGGCCTGATTAAGAAGGCAACCTTTGAGAATGGAACACTGGAGTGGAATATCAACTCAAATTTTGTCATCATTTCCCGATGCGCCACGAACGTTGCTCTTCGGATTTAATTTTGGAAGGGTGTAGTCGAAAAAGGGAGCTACAGTTCAGAAATATTTGAAAATGTAAAAGTTAACTGCCATTGCATAATCGATTGATAATGTTCCTATTTCAGACTTGAATAGTTTGTAAAACTTTATTTAGATAAAAAGAAACTCACAGTGACATTTAATAAGCAAAAACTAAATCTGTTCCTTAGGTAATTACGAATTCAACTACGATTAAAACTATAATCGTTCATTCTTTTATACTTTTTCACCTCCCTTTTCCTTTCATAATCGTCTTCAGTGGAATTAAGGTGAAATGTATAATCGCTTTGCTTGACCTTCGCTATGTGTGAGGGAACTACATGCCTTTAAGGTGTACTAATTTGTTAAGATATCGCCTAACAGAAATTTATTCTGATTTTAATTTCGCAATAAAATAGTATTTTGTGTTGATGTATTTTACTGCTATAAGCTTAACTAACAAGCTGAAATGTCGATTGTTGTTCATGTGCTCACCATATGCAACAAAGAGTTGCTTTCCGATGCATGCCACTTTAACATTTTTAGGTATACTATTTAGAGTAAATAAGTTTCTCGTAGCTGGCAGGAAATTGCCTTACAGTCAGTATATTGCTATAGGCGAGACTTGATCGAATGGATCAAAAATAGCTTAATGATATCTTGATTCAATTTTTATGAGGGAACAAATTTGAGCATATATTGGTTATGAGTACGTCGTCTATTACTGTTGAATTTCTCAAACCTGTGATTCGTCCCAAAATGAATTATCCTGCGCCCCGATAGTAAATTTATTTCTTTGAAATAGGCTATAAAATTGATCAAAAGTTATAATACAAAATTCGAACTATTTATCCAAAGCATATTTTTGAAGAGTTCATATATCCTTCTGCTTGTTAATATAAAGACTAATTATTTCGAAATTACTTTTATTCATTTTAAAATTCAATAATATAATAAATGGAATTCATTCTTTATATGCCTACAGTTAAAAGCATAATACTAAGAACTCCAGAATTCTGCTTTCCGCTTTCGAGGATGAAATTACTTCCACATCCAGAGAGGCGCTTGAAATCAATACTGTCGCCAAGCTCGTTGCATTTGCCTGCAGAAATAAAAATATATCTGAGATCCAAATGAGATTTATAAAAGTAAACAGTTTACCGATTGTTGTCCATTAATTATTCTTTCATCTCCATATATTCGTATGTCCAGTATCATTTAGCAGACTCCTGGAAAAAAATAAAATAAAATTGATTTCATCAATAAAATTATTCAAGCAATATGCTAGCAAAACTTGCCCCCAAAATGCAGGCGCTACTACACGAAAACTAATCGAATAAAATGGTCGCCAACGAAATGTAAACATAATCATGCATGAATTGGAAGCAGTGATTTTGAGTGAAAAAACACTTCTAAATATTGTATTGTGCTTTCTACATTGTATGTTGTTACTTACCTATGAAATGATACTCCTGTGGGCTGACGGTTTGTTCTATTATTGCATATTTTCACAATGCACATGATTTTAGAAACTTTGTTCGTATTTTCCTTCTTTTCCGTCGAAATATATAGTTTTCTCACTTGCAATCTTACCGAAAGATTGTCTCTTATTGTCTTGTTCATAAACAGCGCACAAATCACAAATTTTCACTGATTTTAACTAAAAATCCCACGGCGAACGAGTTTGTTTACGCGGATTCACAGCCGAATTTGACAGCGAATGCAAAAAAATCATATGATAATATGAAGATTTCTCCTTATCGACAGCGAGAATTGATGACAAGAAAAATCAGTGTTCCATTAGCATCGGGCCGTTCCTGTTAGCTACCTGTTCCAATAAGGCAACGCTATGACCCAATTGTGCGAATATTACGGTCACTATAAACGATTGTTCATTATAGCCGAGTTCTTTATAACCAGTACTATTTCTAAGGAAAATAGTGGAAATTAGGTGGGACCTGCTAAGTTTTTTCGATATATGCGAGGGTTCGTTATAAACCGGTGCGGTATAACCGAGGTTGACTGTATCTCCATTGGAATTGTTGGCCTCGTGAACTCAAATTCATAGGATATTTTATCTTGTTATCGGTGGCCCGTCTTTATACTCGTATGCGATATGTGATTGGGACGCCTTCAGAATCAAAAACATCGATTTATGTCCAAATAAATGAATGCTTCGGGAGGAACAAACCTAGTAGCGAGACAAGTCTCAATATGCCCGTCTGTAGGGTGGAACGGCTGTGAAATCCAGGGGTTTTCGCTCACAGTTACAGATCTTACGATATGATTCCGAAGAAGTTTCAATATGAAGATATCGACTTTTGTCACTTGAGCAGTTTGATAAATTCTTCTATTCGATATATAGTGCTTCCAATCCGTCTCAGGCTTTCTGTATAAACAAGTACATGCACAAAGACATTTCCTTTCGAAAACTCTTAGCTTTTCCATAGTACTATCACTCTGGTTGTACCAGATCTGACATTCATATGCCAAAACTGGTCTAATCAGGGTCTTGTGGCAGATAACTTTTACCTTTTGATCAATGTGTCTGGCATGAAAGAGTCGTCGAAGGGCCACGACTACTTTTTGTGAGATGAACGCCGAGGTATCTAACACAGGATTTTTGTGGGAACCGTTCTGAACTACCCTCGCCAACCATAATGTGGAAATTCTACGTTTCAGGTCTTGAATAGCCTCCAGCGGCGATGTCCGAACAAAATTGTTTGGCACTTCTGCGCATTGATTTTCATTCGCCAGTTGCTGTGTAGAAACATTTTTTGGAGATTGCTCTGAACTATTGTAGCTTTTGGGTCTGCCGTATAGACAATAAAATCATCAATGATCGCGTTGATGGAACGTTAAAATCAAACCCGTTCATTAGCTTGCGAATAAAGATTGAGAAGAGCAGAGGCGCAGTAACTATTCCCTGCTGCAGACCATTGACGACCTGAAGTCGCGCATTGTCATCAGATTTCCATCAGTTACAACAAATGATTTTCCGTATAACATATTGCACATCATGGACACAAGGTATCTGGGGAACCTGTCCTGAAGAAGTTTAAAAATTAATTCATCTAACCACACCGTATCGAAGGCTTTCTCCATATCAATGGGAGACGCTCCAACACATTATCTATCATTTCTCACTGTGGGCGTTCAATGCTTTGCTTAGTACCACTTCAAATACCTGATTGGGCGATAGCTTTTAGGGATCAACGATTCATTCCTTTCTCAAAATAGGAAATACCTTAGCCTTTTTCCATTCATTTGGGAAATATGAATTTTTCAACATGTTGTTGAACAATATGCAATAATTCCTAATAGCAACCTTAGGCAAATGTCGGAGAACTTTATTCGGAATACCATCAGTACTACATGATGTGTTGTGTTTATCCTGAAAAATATGAAACAAAAGTCTTCATAGCTTACAAAATAATCAATAAGATTCAAGCTCGGTTTGGGATCAGATGTCAATGTTTCATTGAAACGAAGAATTGATTTGCCGCTAAGGCTTGATTTGAAGTTGGAAACTTTTGCTTCAACGAGCTCTGAATGTATTTGATTTTCTCTCTCAGGGCTTAGTGGATGAACCAATTGAAAATGTGTTCAAATCAGGGAAAGTTTCTGCAATCCATCTCATATAATCCTGTTTCCATTTCTACGTGGAGTCGTACTATCAATTACCAGCCCTATCGAGAAGATTTATCTCATCACTAGTGACTTCAAAATTCGATACCTTCACTCAAGACTTCTTGTGGAATATGCTATTCACTTTCACGAAAACGCCATTCTGTGGGCTTATAGCCCTCAATTTTCCGCCCATTGATGGCTGACCTCACTCCGGAAGTATGAACGGATTAAGTTCCGGACATTCTTCAGGTATAATTTCAACAAAGCCAACGAGGGATGGTTGTAGTCCAAAAATAGCCGATAAATATTGTTGACGCGTGTGAGAAGAAGGCTTTTCAATCTTTTCAACCTTGCGATGGTTGGTGTTTCATATCCTTCCATATTGTTCCGATGTTTAATCTTGGGAACTACTTTCTCAATCGTTTCCAACGTCAGCTTCTCTAACTTCGACAAATAGAGATCCATTTCATCGTTTGTTAGATTCCTGTCATTGGGAACTATTGAGCAAACGTTGCCATCATCAGAAGGATATTGCTTCTGGTACTCCCGATTAAGCTTCTTTTGAAACTTTCCCCAGTCTGTTTTTTTGAAATTCAACCCATGACTTTCGTGTTGAACTGGAATGAGAAAGAGATCATCCTTTTGAGGATTTATTATAGTTATGGTCGTTATCATAAGGAAGCACCTGCAGTTTCCGTTGAGGACTATTAAAGTTGAACTCAAGTCTATAATATAATAATTATGCAGCGTGTTCAATTCGAATATGACAAACAAGAAATTTATCTCTTCCTTGAACTTGAGAACAGTTCCACCAGTTGCATAGGCAGAGATAACGAAGAGGTTATCCCTACCTGGCAGTGAGACTTTGATAACGGACACTTCAAGAGATTCAAAGCTTTTGAATTCGACTTTTTCAATATTTTGGATACAATAGGGTCTTTGAACCAATATCCCGGTCCCACCTCCCCCCATCACCTGTAACTCTATCGTTTCTTACAAATTCAAAAGCCTTGAATGTCATGGAGTGACATGAATTGAGGAGGGTTTCAGTGAGAAACATGATGTCAGGCTTTTGCTTGACAATGAATTCAAGGAGATAATCACGTCGATGTATAGTAACAATAGAGTTGACATTGATCGCGACGAGACGAATCCTATCAGTGGGAATGTGACTGAATGGCAAATTATTTTGAGGCATTTGAAACCCCTAATCGATGAGAAACAAGATTAATTTTCTTGTCTTGTTTACCGATTCTCTCCGATAGAGAATTTAATAGCTGTAAAATTTTTTTTTTGCCGATTTCGGACAATTTTGCAATCACTGCAAATTCGTAATCGGAGACACTAATTCAGAATTTAGCCGGTAAATGCGAAAACGGAAAATTAACATTTCCAAAGCGTAGAATTTCATACTGAATTGAGACGATATACTATACACGAACATTTTTGACGTCCGCGTGCTTGCGGTTTTTCGCGAACTCCCTGCACTTCTCGATCCGTCCAAAACTTATCTTTTCTTTCCGTGTAGCAACCAGTTAAACACCCTATCAGCTGAGTTCGATCAGCCTATTAAGCTGCCTTCGGTAATGTAATACACCGTTAGGGTGCACTAAATCAGTGTTCCCATATTCAAAATTTTAATTGGCAGTTTAAAAATTTTTTTTAGGAAAAATTGACTGAACTAAAGAAAAACGAAAAAAAATCTAAATATAAATAAAAGTTAAATCGCTTGAGAACATAATTAAAGGGAAACGTTTAAATTTAATATAGAGGAAAATTGGTATAAAGTTTCATTTAATGATAATAAGAAAGAAAACTATTTTACAAATTACGGTTATGAATGGAAATAATTAATTATTTTTCTAAATCTGCCATTCAAATTTTGAATAGAACATAGGAAGGTTTTCGAGCAGATTGCTTGTTTGACTGCTCGATTATAAAATGTCCTCTAATTTCGAAATCCCAGCAGCGATGAACTGTCTTCGTCGATCGAGTCAGACCAGCATTTCCTCAGTTTCCCCACTGGCCGCCGGCCTTCAGTTCTCCCAACGAATAACTTTTTGGGTATCCGTTGTTTGTCCAAACGATTCATGTGTCCAGCCCATTGCGGCTTCTGCACTCTTACAATCTTTAAGACCTCCGGTTCGTCAAAAAATTTCATACCACTCATGGTTGTATCGGATTCGCCATTTGTCCCCGTCTAGCTTCGCACCGGTTATTCGCCTCAGGACTCGTCGCACAAAGGTGTTCAATATATTTGCGGATGCTTGGGTTAGGGTCCATGTTTCACACCCATAGCATAACACAGGTCTTATCACAGGTTTGGTTTCCTTTGTACGTAGCTGGTCTTCAAAATCGTCAAAACTGAAGAAACTATTTTATTTGCGAGCTGTATTCTTCGGCGGATTTTGTCTTTTTCATTACCCGTTCTGGTTATTTTGTCGCCTAAATACACAAATTCGCTAACATTTTCGATACTGTATTCGCCACGTGTGATATTTTGTGTATTTGAGTTATTTTTCCTCGACCGCGTCATCAGCTTTGTTTTATTTTCAGTGATGTGTAGCCCTACTAGTTTTGCTTCGCTGTCGAGTTTCAGGAAAAGTCCTTCGGCAGTTGTTAATGCTCGTGACAAAATGTTGAAGTCGTCTGCATAGGCTACTACTTGGCTCGACTTGTATAGTCATGTACCTTGCATATCGACAGGTAGCTTCCTTATGACGTACTCCAGAGCCAAATTGAATAGCAATGGGGCCAGCCCATCTCCCTGCTTTAGCCCGATATTTGTGCCAAAGGTATCGGTGAGTTGGTTATTGGTACGGGGTCGTCGGCGTCATTGTCATTTTGGTAAGACGGACTAATGTGGGTGAGATGCCAAAGTAAAGCATTATTTGGTACAGTACGTTACGAGCAATACTGTCATATGCTTGCTTAAAGTCAACGAAAATTTGGTGCAAGTCTATATTGAACTCCCAGTATTTCTCAAGTACCTGCTTGACTGTGAACAATTCGTCTATCGTCGATCTACCTGCTCTAAAACCACCTTGATACTCCCCAATAATACTGTTGGTGTATGATCCGATATTATTTTCTAGGATCTTTGAAAATATTTTGTACGCCGTACAAAGCAATGATATGCCTCTATAATTTCCGCATTGTAGCTTGTCACCTTTTTTGTGGATAGGGAATAAAATTGATTGGCTCCACTCGTTCGGCATATGTTCTTGTTGCCAAATGTGCTGGATGACTTTGTGAATAGCTTTATGAACATGATCCATGTGGTTTTGTGTGTTGCCATCCGGAGATACCCAAGTCATTTTATGAATGCGTCGATGTGGCAAGCAAATCGAACGTCTGACTAGATTTCTGCTACATGCAACGTCGATCCGGCGCTGGCCGTTGTCATTTGTTTTATCGTGGAGGCTATATCCCTCAGTCGTTCCCCGGTGAGATAGCTCGTTGCCAACCTTAGCGTTGAAATCATCCAGAATTATTTTTGTGTCGTTTGTAGGCAATGAATCGACTAGTGAACATTAATCAACCAGATTTTGATGAATTTCGCTTTTATACGGATCGCACACAACCGTTCGCTTATTGCCTTTGAAACCAATAACGTGCGATTTGAACTCCCTATCCACAATCAAGGCCACTCCGAATTCTGGTTTTCCAGTAGGCTTCCCACTTTTGAATATTGTGTGCGATCTCATATCTTGAATATCATTTTCAGTCTAGTTCGTTTCTTGGATTGCCAGTATTTTTAAATTAACGATTTACTGGCCCGTTGTAAAAGGTCCTTAACAGCGCCAGGGTAATTGAGTGATCTGATATTGCAGGATCCAATGCCAAAGTCCTTTTTTCGATTGCAAGGTCGTTGGCGTGAGTCCAATCCAATCCAAAGCCCCCCTGCAGATTTTGAAACATTTTAGGGTTTTCCAGGGACTAGATCAGGATGACCGAAATCCAGTAAATCAGTATACCACCGCAACAATGACGAACAGCCAAGCCAGCGCAACAACCATTACCAATTACCGTACCAAACTCGATACGGAAGAACTGCGTGGTTTCGAGATCGCCAAGCGTATGAAAGTTTTCATACTGGACAGGGAGTGATGTCGCGACTACAAATCAATTTCATTTTTATGTCTTTGTAAAAATTTTTTTTACTAAGACCTACTAGTTTCGCGACCTGTCTATCCGTCTGTCCGTCCGTCTGTCCGTCCGTCCGTCTGTCCGTCTGTCCGTCTGTCCGTGCGTCACAGCTGATTTCCTCAGAAACTATAGAAGCTAGAATGCTAAAACTTTGTGAAAAGATCAGAAGTGATGGTCTCTCAAAAGTTAAGGCCTTGACAAAAATTTAAAAAATGTTTAAGGGGAGTCCCCCCTAATAACGAATTGGCCCTTAAAAAATTTTTTTAATCTAAGGTAGTCGAGTGGGGTATCAAATGAAAGGTCTTGATTAGAACTCTTCGAATCTGAAAAAAAAAATCATTTGATGAATTAGGGGGTCCACGGGAAGGCAAAATGTACCCAAAATGTGTGTGTTGGACACCTTTCAGCCGAAAAATCTGAAAATTATCACAAATGTGGACCTTTATGAGTACAAGGGCAACAAATACCTTAGAAAACGAAATTCGCTCAACTTTGTTAATAATAGTATGATTTGTAGATTTTACATTTTTGCCCATAAAATCAAAACGGTACCTTTAAACTTCTTGAAATTTTGCAATTATATAGACTGACATAAGGTATATATGTTTACAAAATTTAATTGAGATCGAATCATAATCAAGTGAGTTATAGCCATTTCAATTATATGGAATTACAACAACGATAACACGTGTTTATGGTTCATATAGGGTTTTCCAATAAGAGGTGTTATTTTGATATTGAAAGAAAAATGTCATATTTTAAAATAAATGATCGGATGTTTAGTTCATTATAAAGAAGAAGATATGCCGTTAATAGCAATAACTAACATTGGGCAAATAACTACTACGACACGCTTACAGGACCATATCCTCTTCATGAAATTTTCCATTACCAAATCGCAAAGTGGCTGCCCTATGTCCTCGATAGCCTCACGAATTTCTTCTTTGAGATCTTGAATTGACGCTGGGCTATTGGCATAGGCCTTCTCTATCACGTGGCTCCAAAGGAAGAAGTCGCAAGGTGTTAAATCAGAAGATCTATTCAAAATAACACCTCTTATTGGAAAACCCAATATATATTTAAAATTGACTTAGGTACTTTTGTTTTCTTTAAATTTTCATGAAAATTTAAGGAATAGTGTTTAACTTGAACATGTTCAATCGGCCGAGCATTCAGAAAAATCATTTAAGCTAGATTAAAATGGCGGCTGCACTGTGCTTATGAAAGAAACTGTGCATCTTTTGTATAAATTTGAACGATTTCATATCTAAGTATTGGATGAATAATTCAAGTTATCGATTCACACCATTAGAAAACTTGCTTCTAACCCTAGGATGTTTACAAAGACCTTCTGGTAGGAGCACTCTCCTGCTTACTCAACTTGTTTACATTTGAATTCATTTTATACATTTTTATTTCTGTCAATATTTGCTAGAAAGGTATTAGTACACTTTACTAAATTGTACAGTTTATTCAACAGCACTAAAAGCAATAAAATCCAAACCACGCACTAACAGCAGTGACAAAAAAACCGGTTTGAATAAAAAAAGAGAAGTAAAAGTGCGCAGTCAGAACGTACAAGCGAGAATAAAATCGAATTACATCTAAATCAGAAAACATAATTGTGGGTTATTTTACAAAACGAAGAGTGCGCTACAGTTGTAAGAGTTTAATAATCAACCTTCATTCCGGTGGCGTGGTTATTACTTCGATTCCGTTATCAGGCGCGGAAGACTCGCCTTCAACCTCTTGCGTCCCCACAAAGGAGATGTAAGTAGGATTTAGTTGCGGAGCTGTAGATGTATTTAGAGTTGTTACCATTTCTTGGCATTTAATGTCGTTGGGGAACCAGTAAACCCAATGTGCGACCCCGAGAACATTTTCTGCCATTTAATTGGGGAGTTTGGGATGAGGAATCATGGAAGCTGTGGGTTGGGGAAACAATGTACTCCCTCCTCTTTTCTCAAACGGGATTCAGTTCTCAAATACTAAATAATAAAATATTATTTCCTTGGTCAGCATTTTTTCTATTTTACCTTTGCTTTCATCGACACCGAAATATATGTGCACAGGCTCTTTTACACGCGCAAGCATTTGAATTTATTGTTTGATGCAAACTATGCATTCTTATAAAATGAAAAATAATATATCCTTGATAATAGATATGTTACGGAAAAAAAGTTGTTGATGAACTACACCTTGAACTTTCAAAATTTACTGATCCAGTAGAAAAATTTAAAAAATGCAAAGAAATTTGGCTTTTAAGTTTATTATAAAGTTATCGACCTTTTGATATTCATTTTAATGGAATTCAATAAAGAATGCACTTTTACATAAAGAAACTTGATTATTAAACTCTTACAACTGTAGCGCACTCTTCGTTTTGTAAAATAAGAACCCACAATTATGTTTTCTAATTTAGATGTAATTCGGTTTTATTCTCGCTTGTACGTTCTGACTACGCACTTTTACTTCTCTTTTTTTATTCAAACCGGGATTTTTGTCACTGCTGTTAGTGCGTGGTTTGGATTTTATTGCTTTTAGTGCTGTTGAATAAACTGTACAATTTAGTAAAGTGTACTAATACCTTTCTAGCAAATATTGACAGAAATAAAAATGTATAAAATGAATTCAAATGTAAACAAGTTGGGTAGACAGACCTATGCTCATGTCAGAAGGGTTTTGTACTCAACTTACAAAATGCAGTAACCAGCAACGAATAAAATCAAGAAACATGTCAAAGACGATTTAATTGGATATTTGTAATCGAATTCATTTTCGCCTTCACAAAATACTCCAACTGAAAATAGAAAAAAGACAGCTTCCTTTTAATTTTGTGTATTATTTTTATTCTCGAAATCGATTTTCGACCGTAATCGTTCGGTCTTCTTCAGCGATTAATTTATTTTTACTGACATTCCTGCTTATATACTAGCTATGTTTAAGGAAATTTACTCTAGATCATTAAAAAGTAATTAGGGAAATTTGCTTAAGCTAATAAAAGGTTGGAAAGGTAATTTACAAAAGGGGGTAGTTATAAAAATATTATTTTTACATGATTCAGAGAAGATATTATTATTTAATTAATTTAAACAGCCATGATCTGCAGTTTCCGTCATCCTGATTCATTAACTTTTTCCTTTCCCGGGTAATTGCCAGGCTTTCCATCACATCCAATTCACGTGTATCTCTAGCTTCCTTGATGACTACAGCGTCCTCCATTGTTATCTCGTGTCCCTTCGTGATAATATGTTCCGCTACCGCTGACTTGAAATTCGAAGTTCTTTCTTTCTTTCTTGCTGCTGCTGCTTCGCCTAGATGCTCCTTGATTCGCGTGCCGATGAGCCTCCTCGTTTGACCTATGTACACTTCTTCACAAGTGGGACATTCGATGCGATAGATACCAGATTTCTCGTGTGGTTCGCGCTTGTCTTTCGTTGATCCAAGAACGTTTTTGAGCTGGTTCTTGCTGCTTGATTCGATTAACCGTACAGAATTGAGCTGATTTATTCGCCGCTTGATCCGATTGCTGATGCCTTCGTGACTTCGTCAAGGCCGATAAAGGAAACACAGTAGTAGTGATGGATAAAAGCAAGTATGATGAGGCGGTCATACAAAAGCTAAGCAGCGGTAATTTCTTCGAGCTACGCCGGAGCCCGTTAGAGGAATCCATGAAAAGATTCGAAAGGACAATTAAAAGTTGTGAGTCATTAATTGGCGAATTGACGAAGGTAAGAGTGAGCAACCCTACTTTGCCTAGGATCAAGTGTTTGCCAAAAATACATAAAGAGGGGAACGAAATGCGTGAGATTATTTCGGCCGTGAATGCACCGACCCAAAAACTGGCAAGATGGTTGGTGAACGAATTTAAGGGAATGACCCAAATGAATGGTAGATCTGTAAAAAACAGCAAAGAATTCTCCGAAAAAATCCTGAAGTTTGGCCCACCAGCGCAAGACGAAATTATGGTGTCTTTCGACGTGAAAGCTCTATTCCCGAGTATTCCGGTGATGGAGACACTGGGATATATAGAAGAATGGCTTTCCCACCAAGAAAACTCATTATCTTGGAAAATAAAAACTAGGCAGTATATCCAACTTGCGAGACTGTGCATGATCGAAAATTATTTCACCTTTCGGGGGAAATTTTATAAGACGAAAGGCGGAGTTGCGATGGGAAATCCACTTTCACCATTTTTCAGCGAGATATTTATGACGAAACTAGAAGACGGACTGCAGGAGAAAGGCCAGTTACCAAAACATTGGGTCCGATATGTGGACGATGTGTTTGCATATGTGAAAAGGAGTGACGTGGAGAAGGTCCTTGCTGACCTGAATGGAGCCCACAAAAATATAGTATTCACGATGGAGGAAGAGAAAGACGGTAAACTATCGTTCCTAGATATAGTAGTAAGGAGGACTCAAACAAATATAACTTTCGATGTATACCGGAAAGCAACTCACACACAAAGAACGATTCCAAATACATCAAATCACTCGCAGCAAATCAAGGTTTCTCCGTACAGAGCCATGATCCACAGGATGCTCGATTTGCCGCTAAGCAAGGAAGCTAAGGAAAAGGAGATGAGGTACATTGTTGAGACAGCTAAACTAAACGGCTTCAAGGGCTCGACGATTAGGAGAATGGCACAGAAGATCCAGACTAATAGACAGCGTCAGGGACGATCAACATTATCAAATGCGAATACCGAAAGAACGTACTGGAAGGCTCTAACTTATCACGAAGGCATCAGCAATCGGATCAAGCGGCGAATAAATCAGCTCAATTCTGTACGGTTAATCGAATCAAGCAGCAAGAACCAGCTCAAAAACGTTCTTGGATCAACGAAAGACAAGCGCGAACCACACGAGAAATCTGGTATCTATCGCATCGAATGTCCCACTTGTGAAGAAGTGTACATAGGTCAAACGAGGAGGCTCATCGGCACGCGAATCAAGGAGCATCTAGGCGAAGCAGCAGCAGCAAGAAAGAAAGAAAGAACTTCGAATTTCAAGTCAGCGGTAGCGGAACATATTATCACGAAGGGACACGAGATAACAATGGAGGACGCTGTAGTCATCAAGGAAGCTAGAGATACACGTGAATTGGATGTGATGGAAAGCCTGGCAATTACCCGGGAAAGGAAAAAGTTAATGAATCAGGATGACGGAAACTGCAGATCATGGCTGTTTAAATTAATTAAATAATAATATCTTCTCTGAATCATGTAAAAATAATATTTTTATAACTACCCCCTTTTGTAAATTACCTTTCCTACCTTTTATTAGCTTAAGCAAATTTCCCTAATTACTTTTTAATGATCTAGAGTAAATTTCCTTAAACATAGCTAGTATATAAGCAGGAATGTCAGTAAAAATAAATTAATCGCTGAAGAAGACCGAACGATTACGGTCGAAAATCGATTTCGAGAATAAAAATAATACACAAAATTAAAAGGAAGCTGTCTTTTTAGATTTAATTGGAGAAAATGTGAAATTCGAGGATCATACTATTATTAACAAAGTTGAACGAATTTTGACTTCTGAGATATTTGTTATAGTTATACCCATAAATATCTCCTTTGATAATTTTTTCAGATTTTTTAGATCACGGGTGTCCATTCGCGAGGGAGGAAACACATTTTTCATGTATTTCCCCCCCTGTGCTCCCACTGAAGCAAAAACTGTCAGTTTAAGAACTGTTTTGAAAGGCTCTCATAGAGAACTTTCAGTTGATACTCATATCGGCTACCTTTCATGAAATTTTTTTTCAGGGGCCACTCCTCTGTACTGTAATCATCGATTCATGGCCTATTTTTTCGAATCCTAGAATGGTTACAAAGCCCTTTTGCTAGGAGCTCTCTCCTGCCTCTTCGACTTGTTTCAATTCTATGTACTCATCTTCATGATACCTATCACTCCTGAAATTTTTATGCAAATTCTAGCAAAGCTGTAGTGTCTAAGTCGGTAAAAAGCGCATATGGCTCCATAGCAATATGTTTCCATAGTAATACAGGGCATATTGCTCCATAGTAATACACGAAAATTCAAATCGCTATAACTTCGGTAAATACCATTCGATCTTTATGAAACTTTCCGAAAAGATCAATCTTATAAATAGTCATCTGTTTGCTAAATTTTATTGAGTTTAAAGGTACCGTTTGGATTTTATTCAAGAAAACACAAAGTCGGTAAATCATACTATTGCTAACAAAGTTGAGTGAATTTCGACTTCTCATGTATTTGTTGTTGTTGTACTCATAAAGTCCTACATTCATGATTTTTTTCAGATTTTTCGGATGGAAGGTGTCCAATCGCGAGGGGGGGTACGCGAAAAGTTCGTACATTTCCCCTTCCCCTGCCCCCCTCGGTACAGATAAGACAATTTTAAGACTTGTTTTGAAAATATCTTATTGAGACCTTTCCAATGACACCCTATTCGACTACCAATGGTGAAAATTTTTTTTGAGGGGTCACCTCCCTGTATGGGGAGACCCCCCTTAAACGCCTTTGAAAAAATTTTCCACCCTTGAACTTTCAAGAGGTCACCACTTCTGACCTTTCTACAAAGTTTCATGGCTGTAGCCCCTATAGTTTCCGAGAAAAAGTGCTGTGTCATACAGACGGACGGACGGACAGACGGACACAGGTCGTGATTGCAATAGGGTTTTGTATTTTAGTACAAAACCCTAAAAATGAAATTGATTTGTAGTCGCGACATCACTCCCTGTCCAGTATGAAAACTGTTATACGCTTGGCGATCTCGAAACCTCGCAGTTCTTCCGTATCGAGTTTGGTACGGTAATTGGTAATGGTTGTTGCGCTGGTTTGGCTGGTCGTCATTGTTGCGGTGGTATACTGATTTACTGGATTTCGGTCGTCCTGATCTAGTATTGTAAAGGCGGGTTTCAATCGGTCGAAAGATATGTTTTACTGCTTTCCATTAACGATTACCTTAAAAATTTTACAGCCACGCTTAATGACAATTTATAGTCCTTTGTACGGTGGCTGAAGTGGAGTACGAATGGTATCGACTCTGACAAAAACATGCGAACAATCTTTTAAAGCAGAGTGAACGAAAACTTCATTACTGGTATGATGCGTTGTCTTTGCAGGTTGAAAAACATTTATTCTTCGTCGAAACTTTTTTATAAATTCTTCATCACTGGGGTGCTCCTTCGATGACTCGAAAAATTCTCCTGGAATGCGAAGTGCTTATCCGAAAATTATTTCTGCTGGTGTTGCTTTTATATTGTTTTTCTAGACGCTGCGAAGTCCTAGTAAAACGAGGGGTACCAATCATTAGATAATTTGGCTCTAAGAGATGATTTTAACGACCTGTGCCATCTTTCGATAATGCTATTTGACTGCGGATGGTAGCTTGTCGTTCGCAGATGTAATACTCCTAGGATTCTGTTCAGCTGGCGAAACAAACAATTCGAACTGTCGTCCTTGATCCGTGGTTATTCTTGCGGGGATGCCGTAACGAGATATCCAGCCAAATATTATTGCAGATGCGACACTATCCGCGGTTATACTGCTAATTGGAATTGCCTCTGGCCATCTCGAGAAACGTTCGATTACTATTAAAATGTATGAGTAACCTCCTGATGGTAGAAGCGGGCCAACTAAATCAATCTTTATGTGTGCAAATCGCTCTGGGATTTCCTTATAAGCATGTATAGGTGGTTTAGTATGGCGGTGCACTTTGATCCTTTGGCAATAGATGCAATTTTCTATGAAGGTTTTGCTATCGCGGTATGGATTCGGCCACACAAAACGCTGTTTTACGAGGCATGTGGTTGCTCTTATTCCAGGATGGAATAAATTGTGAATTTTCGCTAAAACCTTTAAACGAAAGGTTTTGGTTATGAAAAGTCTAGCTTTGATACTTTTTAAATGGCAGTAGAACTTAATGTCTGAGTAAGCGAATGTGATGCGTTTAAGCTGCAAAGTTATGTTTGAATGCAAGATATTTTGTAGTTCATTCATCAGTTTCTTAATCTCTAGCTATCGCTTCGAGCTGAATTCCGGCGAAATTGATTGAATTAATCCGTGATAGAAGATCAGGGATGATATTTTGACGTCTGGAAATGTAGCGTTATTGGATGAAAACTGACTTATGTAGTCTGATTGCCGAGCTTGTCGGGGTGGTGCTCTATCACCTTTTTGAAGATAGGCAAAAATAAGTGGATTATGGTCAGTGTATGTATATGGCAAACTCTTTTCCCTCCAATATGTGCCGGAAATATTTAATTGCTTCATACACTGCTAGCAGCTCGCGATCGTATGTGCTGTATTTTTTCCGAGCATTATTTAATTTCCTCGAGGAAAAGGCCAAAGCTCGTTTGCAATTGGGTGCAAAACGACACTGGTTGCTGCGTCTGATGCATCAGTTTCTAATTCAATGGGTGGTAATTTTGATGGATGAACTAGCAGTGTTGCGTTGGCTAGCGTATTCTTGTATTCTTCGAATGCATTAGATGCGTCTTCAGTCCAAGCGATAACAGAATTGTCATTTTTAACGTTGCCTTTGATAATACATTGCAGTTTGTCTTGAATAGTTGCGCAATTGGAATGAAACGCCTATGGAAATTTATCATTGTTATAAATCTCCGGAGTTGTTTTGCAACCAGAGGCTTTTCGAAATGGTTTATGGCTTCTACTTTTTCAAGAAATGGTTTAAAACTTTTTTTTTTGTGGTAGGGAGGTGAATGCTATTTATGCACAGAGTGTAGGACTCCCATGCGCGACTGGACTACCCACTAAACACCTCCCCTGTCAACCTGAGAACCCAGTCTGGAACCGTTTAATACCTTGCGGTGTGAGTAAGTGACCCAAGAACTCCAGTTCATTTTGGGCGAATTTGCACTTATCCGGATTTATTCTTAGTCCATAGTCGATCCAAAACGATTCTAACATGCTCTTGATGTTGCTCGATATTCTGACTTGCGATGAAAATATCATCTATCTATGCTATGACAAAATCAAGTCCACGAAGCACTTCATCGATTGGCCGTTGAAATGTCTGCGCGGCATTTCTGAGACTAAATGTCATAAATGCAAACTCAAATATGCCAAAGGGCGTAATGATAGCAGTTTTTAGTATATCGCACGGTTCAACCGGAACCTGATTAAAAGCCTTTTTTAAATCAATCTTGCTGAAAATATTTTTGCCATGTAAAATGCATGCAAAATCTTGTATGTGCGGTATCGGGTACTTGCCTGGTACCGCAATAGAATTGAGTTGGCGCTAATCGCTACATGGTCGCCAAGTACAATCGGGTTTTTTGACCATATGAAGAGGTGTTGCCGAATTGCTCTTTGATGGACGGCATACGCCCCTCGATAGCAAGTCATTAAACTCCGTTTTAGCGGCGGCACCTTTGATAACAATGCAATGTGTGACCATTGTTTTAATTAAACACTAAGTACTAATAACCTTTCTCGAAGATATTGACATGTGGAAATAAAAATATATAAAATGAATTAAAATGTTACAAATGAAATTAATTTGTAGTCACTACACAACTATATTTCCTCCTCTTGCACAAAGGGTTGAGAATATCACAGATGTAGGAAAACGACAATGCGAATTATTTAGCGAAGTCGTACTCTTTGCATATTCGGCATACTGGTATCGAAATCAAACGCCTTAATCACTACACGGTAGCATCTATTGAAGGACTTTATTGATCTCAGTTTTATCCGTGGACTTCCGCTCTATATTCAGTACCGATTTTGAAGTCTCCAAAAGATCCGGTTGTGTAAATTTTCTTCTAATTTTTCTCGGATGACAAAATTCTTTTGCCTTGGGATATAAACTTATCTAAGGCATTCACAATAAAGGCCTTACTAAGATTGTGCGCCATGAAAATGTAGGCACCAAAGCTTGCGGACAGACTACGACAAAACACTATTGTGTCGCAGTCTGTCGGCACCATAAAGAGCTTTCTTGCTAGACATATCTTACAATGAGTTTCTTATCCCGATTGTGGCGTAAAATATTCTTTTATGACAAGTTTTGCTGTTTTTCTTTGGTTTATTTTCCAAAGGTTCATTTGCCATTTGGTTCACTCCGTGTCTATCGGCCTTTCGCATGAATGTTCTCACTTGTTATGCGAAAAACAACGCACTCATAATAAAATCAGCTTTTATTCCGGACCAAAATAATCAAGGGGACACGACAAAGACGTATTCCACTTTGTGGGCCTTGTATGAGTAAGTTTTCGAGAAAAATCTGATGATCTCAAAATTTACCCTTGTCTCGTTCCGATACTTTAGGTTTAGTCAAAATGCCCTCTATCTTATCCTTGAACAAATCAACGACAATGTAAGCATTGAAGTAAATATTGGGCTTGTGAAGCCAATGGGTCCTTTAGACCGAACATTTTAAACCACCATAAATAGTTACACCAAAGCCATGAGAGATGAAAGCAATCATAATTATCCAACTCATATAATCATTAAAATCCAAAGCAGCGATCATTTCAAAACACCTTCAATGACATATAAAACCTTTATACAAGTAGTAACTAGTTTGAGTTCCGTAGAACCCTTTGTCATTTCTAACCCTTTTCGAAAGCTTCTATCGTCTTCATTCTACAAGTATGCATTGAGGTATACTCATATAATATACCTCAATGATCCTATGCATGTACGACCTTTCAGAACCCTCACATGTGCTATACGAAAAATTGTATTATAAATGGAAGCATGGCATGGTATCTTCAAGCAATCGTTTCGTCTTTTCTTACTTTCAGAGTTTCTTCATTTTAAGGTACACACGTTTGTTGGTTCTATTGCTAGGATACCTGGAGAAATTCGAAGATATTACTTTTGTGGTGCTATTTTTGTGTGCAGCAGCTGAAGAAGCGAGTTCGGCTTTCTCGAAAGAAGTGTTGGTAAAACGTTATACGAAAGGCCTTGTAAAGTCTCACTGGTGAGGCTCGTTTCAACTAGTACCTCAAGAAACATGGACGAGTTGAGTAGCGTTGCACTCATGTTCGAATCGAATGACTTATTGCAGGTAAAACATTTCGATTTCAAAAAACTTTAATCGAGTAATTAAATTAATTTTGTATACAGCCTCGTGGAAAAGTCATACGAAATCGTTTGAATCTGGCGCAAAGGATCGACGTTCTGGAACGGTATGCGAAAACACCAAATATAGGGTTTTTAGCGGAAGAGTTTAAATGCGGCCGGAGGCAAATAAAAAACATTTTGCGAAAACGCAAGAAGTACATAACAATGTGGTCAAGGAACAAGCATCGATACGATGAGGAACCCGTTTCAGATGACAGACAATCTGTATCTTCAGATGCTGTTGGATTTGTTTTACACGAATGGATCGAGCGCGCACGATGTTACCAGATCAACATAAATGATGATATTCTACGTAATTTTGCCAAAGAAATCTCACAACACATTAAGTTTCATAGCTTTGATCCAACCAATGACTGGCTAAAGAATTTTAAACAAAAGTACAGTCTTGTAGGCGTAAACCTGAATATTAAGCAGGAAAAAGGCACCCAGCCATTGATCAGGAAGCCATTGAGTATTGGGACAATCATAGCTGATTTAAGGAGGGAATATGGGGAATCAGCGGTTCCTATCGCTGATGATGAAGCAGTTGTAGAGCCATTGTTTATTCCAGTCGATCACAATGGTAATGAGCCACAGAAAAAGAAGAAACCTCCTAAAAGTATGGTCTCGGAAAGTGGTGATTCTGCAATGCAAATGGACTTCAATGAAGAGGAAAATCTAGCGCATGCTGCTCCACAAGCATTCGCGAGAAAGATAATGACATACAGAGACGCCTTGAATCAACTTGGTCCGTTGGAGCAATTTGCGTTGTGCAATGAGCACGTGCGTGCTGTTGGACTCATCAATCAGTTGGAGAATCTTTTCAGAGAAGAAATGGCTAAGGAAGGATATGAGTAAATTTGGATGGTCAACTTCTTGTCAGAACAAATATGTATATATGTATATTCTACTTTTTGGTATTATAATAAAGTTATGATTATGATTAATGAACAAATTTTTTAATAACGGTCTTATAGTAAAAGTGACTGAAGTTTTTGATGTTCAATACCTTCTGTGGGAATTTTGTGTTTGTAAGTTATAAAACATATTGTACCATGTCACTATATTACGAAAATCTTCAACATATCAAATACAAGCATGATTTTTAAGTTTCAGGTAATAAATTCTTTGATAAGCTACGATGCTCGAGCGTATCGTAAGTGTATACTTGACTGGATAGCTAAGTATCCAATACATAACATCAGTGCAAGAGAGATTTACGTTTTTCACAGTTTCAAAGCGAGCAATCGTATGTCTTTCTAGCCTTCGATGAGAGGGATTCCGTGCTGGCTCTTCAATTGCGGTGTTCGGTCTTCAATACCAAGCCATCGTAAAATTTTTTAGTGGAGGAAAAAAGTTTGGATCATTTTGGTCGTGTGATAATGGGTGTGCTACAAGCAGGGTTCGCCGATATATATCAGAGGATATATATGATATATACCACGATATATATCATTTGATATTTATGCAGATATATACATCAATTGATATTTTCTATCTAGCATCTTGGCAACACTAAAAGAAAACTTAAATTTAGATTATTTTCCCCCGAATAGCTATCTCATCAGAAGTTCGGGGACTCCCCGTTTACTTGCGTGCACGCGGACTAACATTTGACAATTGTTAACTCAAGTATGTCAATTTAATATCTACCTAAGAAATGCTTTGCTAGTTTAAAAGGTTAATGCTACAATCCTACTTTTGTATTTTATTTTGATATCGTTATTCAGTTGGTGTAATGCAGTGATCTTTGCGTTCACCCACTGCGCGATATTCATTGAAGTAGATAACTGACCTATTGAACGATTAGTTTGAAGGTAGTGTGAAAAAAATGCAAGTTGTCAGATGGTTGAGCTTAAATGTTTTTCTACATTTGCAATTTGAGCCATACCGAAGCCTGCGAATGCTGTATGGGGAAAATTTAATATTATTTCAAAGATGCAGAACAGTGGTAGATGGGCTTAATGTAAAAAGTGCAAGAAATAGCTGCAAGGCATTCCTGTGCGGCTATTGAAACATGTGAATGTTTGTCCAGTGTCAAGGGCTTCTAGCTCATATGTGCCACCTTCAGATTCTGTTCATGATACCCACCCCTCAACACCAAATGACAGCATAATCGAATCAGTGGCTAAAAACGCGCATTGTCGACTGGCGGACCATCATTCAACATATTAGAAAAAGTAATTGTTACATCGGAATACCAAACGAAAAAAAAATGATTTGGCGGTCGCAAACTTTTTTTGTGCCACCAATACAACGTTTTTGCACGCTGATCACCTAAAATTTAAAGAAATGATCATGGCACTTCGCCCAGGCTATAGGCCTTTCACTTCTCGTCAAATAGGAGGCGTATTCTAGGAGAAAGTTATGCTGATACCTTACAAAACAAAAAGATGAAATCGAGGACAAGGCCGTATCTTTGTCTTTGGACGGTTGGTGTAATGTTCACAATGAGCCTATAATTTGTTGCAGCCTCACTACACCCGAAGGACCATCGATACTAGTTGATACTATCGATACATCAGGCCATCCTCGTACTGCTGATTATTTGAAAGAAGTTGCTACGGATATAATTACAAATGCCAACATAAACTTCAAAGTGATTGTTAAGAGATTCGTTACCAACAGTGCAGCTAACGTCAAAAAATGAGGCACGAATTATGTAAAGATAGTAATCGCATATTCAATATGGTTGCTGTGCGCATATACTAAACCTGCTAGCGCAAGATGTGGAAATGAAAGGCGCTTCTGGAAACATAATTAAGGTGACCAAATGTTTTAGGAATAAACATCTGCCCGCAAGTTAGTGCAAGGCTGCCGGTGATAAAAAGGTTTTGTTGCTGTTACCCTTACACCTCAAGGGTTGTCGCGCTGTCCAGCCTTCGGGCCCGGTTTGCTCCGTCGGAGACGGCGCAGGCGCCAACTCGCTGTTCCTAGGCTGGAAGGATTTTAAAAGGATCGTCAGCGAATGAACGATCCGACAGCGCACGCACGAGAGCTATAAACCAGAACAAAGAAAAACCAATTCTTGCCTCTACACGTACTCGATGCTGAATTTCCGCGGTACACCTATCACGGCATCTACTAACCTCCTCTAACCACACTTTGTGTCAAACATCCACCAACTTATCCGTTTTTTCCACGCCACGACCTCCTGAAAGATAAAAGATACATATGCTGAAAGAAAACAGAACCTCACCGCTTGGACGTCGCGCACAATTTATCTTTCTTTTATCAAAAAGAATATCCCCGGTGAAATTATAAACAATATATTCTCAACGATTGAAATTTTAATTCACTTTCATATTCACAATATACGGGGAGTACTACAGCACTAAATTGGATTTCAACTGATTCGGTTACTTAACAATATTTGCGCAATTTGAAACAAACGAAATAATAACCAATAAATAAAAAGGCCAAAAAAAAGTACCTTTCCCTAGATTCAGCTATTCTATTCCTAACCTGGGGCCCCAGCAAACGATCGTCCGTAGGGTGGTTACTCGCGCCAATCACGGGGGCCGGATACTCGTCCTGTCGAATTTTTCGCCAACCGAGTTGTGGAATCCGCCTGCACACCTACTCGTCGAAATCTCGTCACTCCTTGTACTTTTCCGCGCTTCCAAAATTTCGCTCTCGTCGAGTTTTATGTGATTGAATTTATCAATTTCATGCTTTCCAAGTAAAGCATCAATAAGTGAATGGTTGCAGGTGATTAGCCGTCGCGAGGCTTAAATGGGATTCTGCGCGAGTTCGTGGAAATGCCGTGGATGTGAAGACTTGTGAACGGAGTTTAATCAACCTGCAAGGTGTTTGGTGCATTCTTCACAATTTGTTGTTTGTCTCTTGGCCTTGCTTCTCCCGCTCACTCGCTACCACCGCGACCATTCTTGTGCTTCGCAATGTTGTGCTTCGTGGGCGCTACGATCTTGTTTGTTTTCGTTATCCGAATGTAAGAATTGTATCCGGTCTTGGTGACAGAAATTGAATCTTAATGGATTCATCCACTAGCGATTTGGAGAAATGCAATTCCGGGATTGTCCTGGGTCGCTCATGCCTGCCTTCGTGGACTCCCGTATGGCGCTCCAGTAGAATGCATAAAGTGGACATTCGACGTGTACACCGAGGAGCCGCATGAGTCCCCGATCGCGCTGGCTTACGTGTGTTGAATTGGAGTCGGCAGTTGTCTTGAGGTGGGATTATGTTGGTATTTGTCTGTGATCCTGCTTTGTTGGTGTGCCGTTCTTTTCCAGATGCGGTGACCAGAAGTGGGCCCCTTAAACGCCTTCCGAGTCGGTGATGGCCTTTGTGGAGCGCTTGTGTTGGATGCGTTTCCATAGGCTACCTTTTGTTGGGAAGAGTGGTGGTCGACTGGCCCCCTTCTGATGTCGTTTATTATCCATTGCTGCCGTTTGCTCCATAACTAAGCTAAATGCTCTACTCTAGCTCGTCTGGTAAGTTAACATTTCTTTGGAATACAACATTAACATTCTTTTTTGTATTAAAGTTAAACGAAATATTTGTATTAAAGTTAAACAAAAATACAATGGATCAACTTGTCACTATCTTACCTCGACGCTCAAACGGGGTTGGGGTATGTTAATGGCATGCATTCTGTTCTCATTAGTGGTCGTGGTGTAAACTCCGGGTGGGAGCTGGTCATCCGTAACAATGCCCATAACCGTTCGATGGAATACAACGAGAGACTGTATTAGCTCTTACCTTGCTAATCGAGGAATATTGGTACAAATATGCCAAAATAATAAAAATGAAATTGACAAAAACATACTCGAAATCGTAAATGATGCACAAATCACGAACAATGCAATTCAACTCTTGTCACGCTTGGATTCAATAGCTAGAGCCTTAGACAGAGCCCAAAGAAATGGAACAACAATATCGGTGGCAGTAGAAATATGGTACAGGTTAGAAAAGGATTTAGAAAATGAAACAATAGAAGTCAAGAATTTATTTCGGTATCGACGTGACATGGCATTAGAGTCTGTTCATTTTTCGGCTAATATGTTGGATCACCGACTTCTGGGCAAAAATTTGAGCAATGATCGAAGAGACAAAGTTTTTGCTGAAATGCCTCCCGATTTCATGCCTGCTCGTATTGTAACGTCATTGCTGACGCAATCATCAATGTTTCCTAAGTATCTTTTTGGGGAAAATTTTAATCAGACTCCACCTTTAGAATGGTGGAAGCTCCTAAATATGAACATAAACGATGATCTATGGCTCAACTGCGATGGCAAAGAAAGATTTCAAACACTATATAAACAATTACTATTAGCAGTAGCATCAACAGCTGGTCTCGAAAGAATATTCTCTACCTTCGGTCTTGTGCAGTCGAAGATACGTACTCGATTTGGAATCGAGAAAGCCCATTAATTAGTCCATGTCTTCAAGACTTTCAACCATTTCCACAAGATAATTTCGCTTACGGTTCCTTCATACAATATGGATTGGGTTTGGAAATCCAATGCGACTATGGAAACGCAAGAAGAAATATTTAGCGTAGGTTCCTGAGGCCAATTTGAGTGGGAGTCAGACGATGATGTACCACTAATAGATCTGTGCGTTCCTTCGTAATTCATTCAAGCTCTACTTTTCTCCGCAATTTTGAATATCTTACTATCACAAAATGTTTTTCTTGAAAAGCCGTCGGGTCTTGCTTTGTTGTGTGCTCTTTCAGTTCTATCTGAAGTTCCTCCAACTCAACTATTCTGAAATTACTGTACGGATTTTCTTTGAACGCTGTCATGTGATTCATTTTATAAATGATAAGAAAATGTCATTTGACTTGAAACTCCAAGACTTCGAGTCTGCTGGACTGACCACCAAATCTCACCGTATCAAAAGACCTTAGTACCTAAGTGTCATCAAGTTAGCGGGTACCTTCTTTCCGTTGAACAAAATGAGAATATGAGATGAAATTGGGTGCCATCTGCCGATCAAAGCGGTCCACAAAACCCAACTTGGCTCTAGCTCCAAGCACCATCCGAGGGTAATGCGTGACATGATTCCACTTTCAGTAAGTTACAGCATTTCTCTCATAATGCTCTTTGGAGAGAATTCATTACTAACATGAAAAAACCTACGAGCTAGTAAATCCGATGGGATCAATGACTGTTGGATATGAATATGCAATCGGCAGCACTCCTGTTCTCTGTACCTATGCCGAGCGTTTTTGGCAAAGCTTCATGCAGTGGGAGTGCTTCACATAGCACTCACAAAAAGTCGCTTTCATGATAGGTTGGGAACTCCTACGGTGGGCATAATTTGATTCAAAGCCAATATGCCTGAAGTAGTCTTATCAGCCGTTGCTCTCATTTGCTCAGGGAAACTCATTTTTGGTTGATCACTAACCCCAGGTACTGTACCGCTGATTTCGATTTGGCCAACACTTCCCCAAAACTCATTGTCTTTTCTCTGGGGACTCTTTTTTTATCAGGATGATCATTCCACTTTTTTAACAGTGCTTGGCTGAGGCTGTCAGCAGCCTTTCAGTTCCCCACTCGTTGTATTAGGCTACCTAGTTTGAGTTGCACTTGTCCAGTGACTCAAGCCGCAACATAATCAGCATAGCCTATGAGACATGACTCAGCCGGCAGGTCTAGCCTCAGTAGCCCGTCCTACAATATGTGCCTTAGGTCTGGGCTATGGACGGATCCTTGAGCAGTACCCAATGTAACTTCCATCCCTCGTCAGCCCTACATCTTGCTATAAAGCAGGCTTCAGTCCTCTAGGTAGAGCTTAAAAAGAGTCTTTCAATATGGGTGTTAAATATCCACCCGTCTAGCGGAGCGGAAGTATGGCTGTGTTTATCCCCTACTGGGGTGCGCTCATAACTTGTGCACCCAAATCAATGGTGAATCGTCTTGTTTCAAGGCCATACTGCCAAGGAGATAAGTCCCCAGGAGCATGAATCACGTCAGTGAGTCTTCTCCTTATTAGTTTCTCAAGCACTTTCCGAGTCATGCCTAGCATACGTTTTTTTTTTCTTCGTAGTTGGGAGGTGAATCCCATTCACACAATGAGGATGGGGCTTCCATACCCGCGAAATGCTGGACTACACACAACACACCTCTCGAGCCCGAGCAAAATGTTCCACATGGTTCCATTTGTCAACCAATCTAAACCACAACTATAGTGTATGGGGTCAGCTCTTCAGACGAAGCTAGTCTCATTTTTTGCAAGTAAAAATGTGTGGCAGGCATCGTCTTCCTCTTCTGAGCAAAACTGGCAGTTGGGGGACTGTGACTTACCAATCCTGCGCAGGTAGGACTTAACAACAACCATGCCCTAAGCTGGGTCAGATTCGGCCACGGTTTCAGATCTACGATGAGCCACATAGTCTCTCCCCACGGGGAATCGTCTTCCTCGTGTTGTCACTTCGCCGCAGGTAAATAGCACGGTACTCTCTAGCAAGGAATGTGACAAGTATCACGCCTGCAATGACTCTAACCGCAGAATCAGAGACGTCATCCAATTGTCATCTTCTCTGTACCTGTACCAAGTGCTTTTGGTACACCTCCTTGCTGTGAGCGCCGCTCAATATTTCTACTGCGTATAGTAGCACTAACCCTACAGCACTCATCAAGGGGCGTCTTTTCGCCTGACGTTGGCCATAAGTCGACTCAGAGCCGATACGTCCGAAGCAGCCTTCTGAGTCGTTGCCTTGATTTGCTCAGGGAAAATCATCTTTGAGTCGATCCGTAGCCTCAGGTACTTTGCCGCTGGATTCGGTTCGATTAGAATGCCTCCAATACTGATCGTCCCTACGGTAGGGATTGCGCTTGTTTAACAAGAGACTAGAGCTCCAACATCAAGCGCGACACATCTGGCATTTCCAGGCTCAGTAAACCGTCAAAAAACACATTCCACTGGCCTGGAAAGATCACTGGGCAACACCCAAAGTAACTTCCACCTTTCGTTGGCCCTGTGTTGTGTCGCAATGTAGGCTTTGGTCCTTCAGGTGCATAAGATATTCTGGAACTTGAAAAGTATTTTTCAGCGCAGTGAGTGAGTGTCATCAATAGACCGATCCATCGCTTGGTGCACCACCTCTGCAATCGCATTAATAGCAGAAAGCTCTGCTCTAAAGTCGTACTGTCGAGGATATAGGTGACTAGCAGCACGAATTGCATCAGTGAGTCTTCCATTGGCGAGTTTCTTTACCACTTTTTCAGCCGTATCTAGCATGTGAAGTGGGTGGTATACAGACGGTAGCCCGGAATTTCCCTTCACCTTGCTGTTCTACATGAGCCTCGCCACCTTCCATCGTACCGGGAAAACCCCATCCCGTAGGCACACGTTGAATACGCTTCGCAGCATGCCAGGACAATGGTGATAGACAAGTTGCAATACCTCAGCTGGAACACCATCTGGGCCAGGAGCCTTCCTTGTTTTGAATGATAGGCCTGAATGCTCCAGTTCCGGCTGTGTGAAAAGTGGGCACTGGATTGATGTTTCACGGGACGGGATGGGACATAGTGACTACGCAGTGTTTATTATTTTGAGTTTCACAGTAACTACGCACAGTTACTTTTTCTTTATTGGATACGTTCTTTTAGTGTTAATTCAAGTTTCATATTGAGTTCTTGCGCATCGGAAATTTCCTACCCTGCTCAAAGCTGGAAAAGAAGCCGAGAATCTTCTCCGGCTAGTAATTTTCTCCGTGACAAGCTTAAAATGGGGCGGGTTCCCGCACCCAGTTCATCGAACTCTAATAGATTTTTGCCATTAGCTGACATTCCGGATAGCTATCAACAACCCAACGCTGAAGTAAAAACTAAGGTAAAAGTCCCTATAATAAAATTCACGGATTTGCGTCGCGCCACGATAGACACCAATCTTAATGAATTGAATGCAACGAATTTTTCAATTAAAATAATGTCAATTGGTATGAGTGGTATGTCAATTGGTATCTGGAAGATTAGGAGACCATGGAAAGACATTTAAAAGCTAAGAAAGTGAATTATTTCACATTCCAACTGGCAGACTTATGACTGCTAAAAGTAGTTTTAATAGGGTACATAAAATTTCCCCAGAAGAAGCTTCTCAAAACAGAACATAATATTAATGCAATTGATATTAAATTATTCAATCCTAAATTAAGAGATCACGAAACCTTTTAGTATGTCCTACAGTATGGCTATCAAGCAAAATCCACAATCAACTAATAGTTTATGATACAATCGTTTTTCACCATTTCGCATGAGCTAATTAATTTTGGGGAACTACCTAAAGGACCGAGGCCTGCTCAACGACACGACACAGGGCCAATGAAGGATGAAAATTACATCGGGTGTTGCCCAGGGATCTATCCTTGGTTCGGACCTGTGGAACGTGTCTTACGACGGGCTACTGAGACTTGAGATGCCAGATGAGTTGCGCTTGATCGGCTATGCGGATGATGTTGTGGCCCTGGTCGCTGGACGCACCGTTGAACAAGCGCAACTTAGGCTAGGTATGTTAATGCGCCGAGTGAGGGACTGGATCTTTGCTCCTGGGCTCAGTTTAGCACTGGAGAAAACCTAAGTGGTCATCTTGACAAAAAAGAGAATCTCTAAAGTAAAGGTGATCAGTATTGGAGACATACGAACCGAATCGAAGCCATCGATGAAGTACCTGGGGCTACTGATCGACTCGAAGATGAGTTTCTCTGAGCAAATCAGGGCAACGGCTGAGAAGGCTGCTTCGGGAATATCGGCTCTGAGTTGACTTACGGCCAACGTAGGGGGACCCAGCCCATCAAGAAGACGCCTCATGATGAATGCTGTAGGGTCAGTGCTACTGTACGGAGCAGAGGTATGGGCCGACGCTCTCAGCAAGGAGGTATACCGAAAACGTTTGGCACAGGTACAGAGAAGAGGAGCACAGAGACTTACATCTTCGTATCCGACAGTCTCTGATCCGGTGGTGAGAGTTATTGCAGGCGTGATAGCTGTCGCCCTCCTTGCTAGAGAGCGCCGCGCTATTAACCTGCGCCGAAACGGGGATGCGAGGGAGATGGTTGCCCGCAAGGAGAGACGGCGCTCGCTCAACGATTGGCAGCAGTCTTGGGTGAATTGCACGAAGGGAAGGTGGACTGCATGCCTCATCCCGGATGTGAGACCGTGGGTAAATCGAAGGCATGGTGAGACTGACTTCATCTGACCCAGCTTTTGAGCGGGCATGGATGTTTTCAATCTTACCTGCACAAGATTGGTAAGTCACAGTCCCCCGAAAGGAGGACAATGCCTGCCACACATTTTTTGCGTGTACAAAACGGGTCAGGCTGCGAAGGGAACGCTACAGGGAGACGGGAGAGCTCACCCTAGATAATATAGTTGCGGTGATGCTCAAATCGGATGACAAATGAAACCAGGTAGGCACATTATGCTCGGGCAGTCCTAAAATATAAAAGGGACTCACAGCCGGGGCGCTGAGGTTGGGGGATCGCTTTTCTGGCACTTCCTCTTCCCCTCTCCCCTCCTGCTAGGAAATGGATCCCCCAGCTTGAAGGCGGCTCACGGCGTAACAAAACGAGACCTGGCCCGAAGTAATGTCTCAAACTGTTCCAGGCTGGGTTCTCAGGTTGACAGGGGAGGTGTTTAGTGGGTAGTCCAGTCGACTTCTTGCGAGCATGGGAGTCCCACACTCTGTGCATAAATGACATTCACCTCCCTACCACAAAAATAAGCGCTAATTTAAGTAAATGTAAAACTAAGCAGGTACAGTTTTATGTTATTGCAGAGCTATTCATAAAATGTTTATATAGATAAACAATTAAATGTTTTAGTTTGGAATGCGCAAAGCATTAAAAATAAACATATTAAAGCGTTCAATTCCGCTATTAAAAATAATAGAGACAGATTTGTCATAACGGACACCTGGTTAAGGCCAAATGATCATCCCTACTTTCATATATAAAGATATGATTGCGTCAGTAAGGCTGGCAGAGGTGTAGGCATAGCCGTTAATAGATAAATTAAACATTAGATTATTGAAAATAATGACGTTATGATCAAAGAACTTAATATAAAATAATATGGTGTTTACTTTCCTGGGGCAAAATTAAACAAGGAAAAAGTCTAACTTTTCAGAAGGGATGTGAAATGGCTTGGCAAGGCTAACCAAAGGTATCTACTTTGCTGCGACCTGAACGCTATATATTGGCACTGGAATTCCACACGAAGTAACAAAATGGGGCACATTTTATTCCATCTCACCTGAGAGTCAAATATCTACGTGTATTTCCGTAAAGAATCGATGTTCTACTCTCCCCGTGGAGTTGGTTCCACTCTGGATTTAGTTCCTAGTGACTAAAATATTACTCCATCGAAGCTGAGTATCTTGCAAGCCTTCTCATCTTCCCATCTCCCTGTAATACTTTTCTTAGAAACGACGAGATGTAATAGTAATGTACCAAAAACATACTACTGTTATGAAAAAGTAAAATGGTCTGAATCCCGGAGTTTTACTAATAAAAGAGTGAGCTTAACATCAAGAACCATAGAATTGCTCAATACTCTCTCAGTATGTGAAGAGAAAATTGAAGAATTCGCAAACACTATCTGGCAAGCTATTGAGTGTAGTGTCCCAAACGGATCAGAGGCTTCTTATAATTTAGAATTTGATAGAGAAATTGTAATGTGACGCCTACGCCCAGGAATCGAAGTGATTCCGATCCCGAACCCTTGTAACCTGCCAGATGGATATGTCCTCGAAGTGCCAGCGGACTTCATCTGTCGTGCGGATATCGTTGTGCAGAAAATATTTTTTTTTCTGTCCAAATATTTAGATCCGTGGATATAAATATTCGAAATATAGAATTAATCCAACCCCGGCACATTTCGAGACATAGCCATCTGGAAATGCCCCTCCACCGTGGCCATCGAGAAAACTATGCCACTGGCGACATCGGGAGAGGTACATTGCCGCCATATGGCGTGCCATTCCACACCCAGATGTTTTGTCCGAGGTGACAACCGGAATTTTTGACAGCCACATGTCGGCTTCATTTTTCGTGGCTGTCGTCTGCTAATCGTGTCCATTGTCGTGGAATCAGCTAATGCATTTTTGATTTTTAGTATTTATAAGTGAAAAAGATAAAATTAAATTACACTGTTGTTTCTTTAATTAATTTTACATATGTAAATTAGGTTAGTGATTGTATTATGGCTTAGATGCGAAATATCGAAAGCAATCAAAAATAGCAACTGCTAATTGTTGGTTGCGGCAGATTCCGGTATTCGCTCTCGTTTGTGCCGAAAATATCTATAGAAAGGTAAGACTGCTAACGGATATCTCCCGAGTTCCGTCTCTAACCTCATTCTTGATAGAAAATCCCATGAAGTGGATCCGCCGAAAGAACACCGAAGGAAAGGAATCGAGACGGCGAAAGTGTTGCTGCCAAAAAGGCTTTTCAACAAATAGAAGGTCAGGACAATATCGACCTAGATGAATGGATCATCTTTCGTTGTCAGTACGGTCGTGGATCAAACATCGGATCAGGTTAGTGTTAAGATAATAACTATTAAAAGTCCGAGACGATTCAATAAATGTTTTGATGGCAACAATAGCGAAATTAGATTCGAACGGAGTACAAGTTCTTCCGGAAGGTAGGAATAAGACGACGTCGCCACAAGTCCAAAGTTCAGCAGCTATTGCGAATGTGGCTGAAGAGAAAGCTGACCAGAAAGACGATCCAAATGAAGATTGGTGTGCAGTTGGTTTGGATGGTGGTGAATTGATGTGTTGCGATGAATATCCAAAAGTATTTCACCACAATTGTCACATACCAGCTATAGGTTCCTTACCAGATGAAAGTAGAAAATCATCACAAATGGCGCCCAACGTGGGGCCAAAAACATCCTAAGGGGGAAAGAACTTCGCGTCTTTTGACGAGTTGGTCCTTTACGGAGGATGTAAGGTACTTTGGTACTCGAGTCCCACTATCAGGAGCAGTGGAATTGTGTGATACACATTAGAGGTCGCTTCACGTGAGTTGTAGCTTCCGCTCTCCTTTGTTTGATTTTGCTTTCGCGACAGAATCCTTCCGATGTGTTGTCCCAGGTTAACCCCTGTAAGGACCTTCTATTTTCTTGATGGAACTGCCAGTCTGATGGGTTTACCTATCAGCATGGACTCTCAAGAAAATAGAAGGCTACCTTGCCTTTATGTCGCGGAAGGATTCTAACTATTTCTTATGCGTGTTAGACGAGTGGTATCGGTTCAACGTTCGGTGGCGTATGCTGGAGTTGCGAAGCCCGGAATGCTTCCACGCGTCGGGAATTTTGACCGCGTACAAAGTCGTTACGGTAGCTCTACCACTTGTCTCGTCGAGTCATTTAACGTAGATTAGAAACGGTTTGTAATGTATGTGGGTTATGGGGATAAATTTCGTAAATCGACCGAAGCACCCTTTCTTCGGCAGATTACCACGCACTCTCATTTCCCGCTGAAGAGGTCGACCACTGGAAAGGAAAGGTATTTCAAATCAAATTTTTTTTTCTATTTCTTATCGTAATAGCTCGCCACTATCGGCCACTAATATACATTTCTAAGTTTCCACATATATATTAAGTTAGTAGTAGGAGTAACTTACCTTGTTATTTTTTTTTAGGAATACCCATTGGCAACACACCCAGCAAAAATCAAAGATGGCAACGAAGCGGACCCCAGACAAGCGTTGGACCAGATCCAAAACGGTCCAACCAGCTAACTGCGGGATCTGCTTCGAAGACGTAGTGGAGGGCGTACACAGCGTGCGATTGGATTGTGGACATTTATTCCATCGTGCCTGTGTACAACAGCTCCTCCTCACGTCAGAGCTGTGTTCCTTATGCCGGCGACCCATAGATCGGTCTGCCCTAGACGTCCCCCTCGGAACGCCCCTACCAACGCGTGGAGCAGTGGCGAAAGGAGCTCCAGAAGCCGAACCGTCACAACCACTCTTAGACCTGCAAGGAGCAGTAGGCGGTGAAGTTCCGGCTGCAAGTGTCGTGTCCGAGGTGACAACCATGCCTTCCGCCCACTCCATTGACACCCTCGTGGCGTTGATGAGGGATATGTCGGAGAGGATTGGCAACCTGGAGGGAAAGATCCAGAATCTCCCGTTGAGCCAACCACCCAGCCGCGTGAGAACTCCGCTTGGCTGGGAGCCAAATCCCAGTGTGGCGATGCCCCACTCCCGACAATCCGAGCAATGGGTCCCACCTCCAAGGAACTCGGGAATGGATCCCAGAGCTCCCGAATACAGACCGCGACACAGTACCGGACCTCCGTTGGTACCTCCAGCCCCCGAGGCAGTTCAGTACCACAGGTCAATCGAGTATGTGATTCCCCCCGGGAACGCATTGGCACCTTTTCGAGACCCGACGCCTCGTATCATGGAGAGTTGGCGCCTGAACTTTACAGGGTTCAACGATATGATATCGGCGGACCGGTTCCTTTTCCGGATTCAGGCGTTGGTATCCAGCACCCTGGGAGGTGATTCCTCGGCCTTCCTCCGGCATGCACATCTTTTGTTCAGCGGCGACGCTGCCGACTGGTACTGGAGCTTTAAAGAGTCAACGCCACGTCCCACTTGGCACTCTTTCAGTGCAGCCTTCCGCAATCGATTTGAGGATGGCTTCACTGAGAGAGAGCTAAGGGAGCAAATAAAGAAACGGAAACAAGGCGCTCACGAACCGTTCGACCAGTACTACACCAGTATAGTGAGATTGAGCACTCGCTTGCGAAATACCATGCCCGAGGACGAACTGGTAGAAATTATCAGAGAGAATATGCGCTGGGATCTCCAGAACAGCCTTCTGCATTTTCCCATCAACACCATACAGGGATTGCGCCTCCATGCGCGTAGACAAGAACACTTGGATGAGCGACGAGGTACCTTCCGTCCACAACCTCGCATAACGGGACCAAATCCCCGAAATCATCACACCGCGGAGTTGATGGCAGCAAACCACCTGCTTGCTGATCCAGTACCAGTACCGAGGAGCGGAGCACCACCGGAGCTTGAGGACCCAGCCTTGATTGATCGACCCTCCCTTGAAGCAATTACAAGCCCGACAGTCTGTTGGAACTGCCGAGAACCGGGACATCGGTTCTATGCATGTCCAGCGGAGCCAACGCTTTTCTGCTACCGATGCGGGAAGGCCGACACATACGCACCTGACTGTGCAAATTGCAAAGGGCGAAAAAACTTGCCACCGAGTGCCGCGACCACCCGTCGGCACTCCTAAACCCCGGACGAACCAATCCAGATCCCATCACTAGTTATGACCCAGCTCCCAACAGGACTCCAACTCTGCTGACTCGCACCGCTAAACACAGTTCTCCCGAAGTTCCACAACCGACGCCGTCCTTCGCCGATGCCAACGCGCAAGGGAATGATAGCGAGGTGAAAGTTCCTTGGCATGTAAAACCTTTTCATGTCAGGCTGCGGAATTATTTGGCTACTCGACAGCGCATCTTCCATGAGGAATTGGCCACAACTGTCCCACCGCGAAGCAAGCGAGCCACGCGTCGGATGCGGAGCTTCTGGAGAAAAGTCAGGCAGTCGAGAAAAGTGTTGAAGGACATATACTTAGACGAATTATTGAGGGAGGATGTCCGGCCATATGCGTCAGTACACCTCCTGCAAAAACGAGTATCAGGCTTAGTCGATACGGGAGCCAGTGTGAATTGCATATCTGCCGAGTTTGCAGGGGAGGTACTGGCAAAGCACGCGGACCAAATCCGTCATTTCACCTCCTGGTTAAGCACGGCGGACGGAACTCGTCACTCTGTAGTGGGAAAAATTATGACGGATGTCACCTTTAAAGGGGTAACTAAACCTATGGAATTTTTCATTATACCTCAGTTGACCCAGAATCTTTACTTAGGAGTGGATTTCGTTCGAAAATTTAACTTGGCCCCGGCACTATTTTCCGGTTCGACTCTGGAGTCCGTCACCACCGTTCCTGACCAATCTCAACCCACTAACTTATTACGGCATACACTGGATGTAACTCAGCAACTGCGTCTTGACTCGGCTATATCGGCTTTTCCATCGCACGAGAAAGAAGGTCTCGGGCGGACTGCCCTGGTGTTCCACACTATAGATGTGGGGGATGCGAAACCCATAAAACAAAGACATTTCGCCATATCTCCGGCGAAGGAAAAATCGTTATATGCCGAAGTGGATCGAATGTTAGCATTAGGCGTAATCGAAGAATCACAGAGCGCGTGGGCTTCCCCAGTCACCTTAGTGGTCAAGCCGAACAAGGTCCGGTTATGCTTAGATGCCAGACGCTTGAACACCGTCACAGTCAAGGACGCATATCCTCTACCGTTGATCGAAGGCATTTTGAGTCGATTGCCTAAAGCACATTTCATCACGAGCTTAGACCTCAAAGACGCCTTCTGGCAAATTCCTTTAGACCCCGGTTCAAAGGAGAAAACAGCCTTCACAGTCCCAGGTCGGCCCCTATATCAATTCGTGACCATGCCATTCGGATTGTGTAATGCCCCCCAAACAATGACGCGCCTTATGGATAAGGTGATACCACCTCATTTGCGGCACCAAGTTTTCGTTTACTTGGACGATCTGTTGCTTATAACCGAGACCTTCGATGAACACATCGACCTGCTTCAGGAGGTGGCTCTACACATCCGGAGGGCAAGATTAACCATCAACATAAGGAAGAGCCAGTTCGTGATGACGGAGGTGAAGTATTTAGGTCACATCATTGGGCATGGCCATATCAAGACCGATCCGGAAAAGACTCAAGCGATTGACGTTTTTCCACTACCCAAGACCACCAAACAGTTACGCCGATTCTTAGGTTTATGCGGATGGTACCAGCGTTTTGTACGTGACTATGCCACCATAACCACTCCTTTGACCGACATGCTGCGTAAGGGACGTAAATTCGTCTGGGAAGAGCCCAGCTTGCGAGCCTTTGAAGAGCTAAAGCAGAGTCTGACTACAGCCCCCGTACTGCACAGCCCGGACTTTGACAAACCGTTCTCAATCCATTGTGACGCGAGTCAACATGGGGTGGGAGCAGTCTTAGTCCAGGTTGCACAAGACGGCGAGGAGAGACCTATAGCCTTCATGTCTCACAAGCTGAACCCAGCCCAGCGAAATTACACGGTCTCCGAGCAAGAATGTTTAGCCGCGGTGTTGGCAGTGAAACGCTTCCGAGCCTATGTGGAGGGACACACCTTTGAAATCGTTACGGATCACGCTTCTCTGAAATGGCTAATGAGCCAGACTGATCTCAACGGCAGATTGGCCAGGTGGGCACTGAAACTACAGGCATTTGACTTCACAATTCGCCACCGAAAAGGAAGCCAGCATGTAGTCCCCGACACCCTATCCAGAATGTTCGCCCCTGAAGGAGCCGAGTTGGTCCAAGAGGACGACAGCCCCCAATTGATCGATTTGGACCATCCTGCCTTCAAGTCAGCAACCTACACACAACTGATTCACACTATCCAGAATCAACAGCCCCAGCTTCCTGAACTGCGGTTGACGGATGGATTTATTTATAAGCGGATGGGACACGCATCCGGAGACCCCATACAAGAAGAAGAACAGTGGAAGTTGTGGGTGCCCGAAGAATTAACCACTGATCTTATCAGACGGGCTCATGACCACCCAACAAGTGCGCACGGCGGATACGGTCGTACACTTAGGCGGTTGAAAACCTGTTTCTTCTGGCCTAAGATGGCACAACAGATAAAAGCGTACGTAGCCTCCTGTGAGCTATGCAAGTGCACTAAAGCGCCCAACACCATTCTTCGGCCACCCATGGGTAAGGTTGAGGTCCCCGAACGCGTGTTCCAGCGCTTGTACATTGATCTTATCGGTCCTTACCCTCGATCTGCTTCTGGTCACACGGGAGCTGTCGTGGTCCTGGACCAGCTCTCTAAATTCCCTATCATAGAACCACTACGTAACATGCACACTGGACCTATAATCAGCTTTTTGGAGAACCGAGTCTTTCACATGTTTGGAGTTCCGGAGAAACTTGTCTCCGACAATGGGGTCCAGTTCACCTCCAGCAAGTTCCGAGACCTAATGTCCAAATACGGCATCATCCACCAACGAACTGCCGTCTATTCACCACAAGCCAACGCATCCGAACGACTGAATCGTACACTCATAGCGGCCATTCGCGCCTATGTCCACCCGAATCAGAGGGACTGGGATCGCAAATTGTCCGCCATCACTAGTGCGCTGCGCTCGTCGTACCACGCCACTACCGGCATTTCGCCGTATTTCGCAGTGTTCGGCCAGTACATGATCTGTCATGGGAGCGCTTACCGGCTATTGCGGCAGCTGAAATCGCTAGAGGACCCAATCGTGGTTCTAGAACCGCACGAAAAGCTCCAACTTCTGCGAGATCAACTGCGGGAGAAGATTGAAGAAAGTAGACGGATGGGAGAGGAGCGGTACAACTTGCGATCTCATCCTTCTGGCTTTAAGGCCGGCGACGAAATATATCGTCGAAACTTCCGACAGAGCGATGCCACCCGACATTACAATGCCAAACTAGACAAGAAATTCGTGAAGTGTCGAGTCATACAAGTCATAAGCCCCACCCGATACCTCATCGCGGACATGACTGGTAAAACCCTGGGAATTTACCACGCAAAAGACCTTAGACGATGAAGTGCAACTAATTCCCACGAGAAACCTTGGCTTACCCCAATCTCTGCTTAGACGAAGACCTCCGAATAACACCCGACTCCCTACTATATAGTCACTGTCGAGTCTTCACGAACATGGTTGTAGCCTATCCTTCGAAACCGACCTTCGACCCGCCACGGCCCTAACCAAGACCTTTTATATAGGAGACGGGATCGTAATTACTTCGATTTTGGGGGGGGGAATGTGTAATGTGACGCCTACGCCCAGGAATCGAAGTGATTCCGATCCCGAACCCTTGTAACCTGCCAGATGGATATGTCCTCGAAGTGCCAGCGGACTTCATCTGTCGTGCGGATATCGTTGTGCAGAAAATATTTTTTTTCTGTCCAAATATTTAGATCCGTGGATATAAATATTCGAAATATAGAATTAATCCAACCCCGGCACATTTCGAGACATAGCCATCTGGAAATGCCCCTCCACCGTGGCCATCGAGAAAACTATGCCACTGGCGACATCGGGAGAGGTACATTGCCGCCATATGGCGTGCCATTCCACACACAGATGTTTTGTCCGAGGTGACAACCGGAATTTTTGACAGCCACATGTCGGCTTCATTTTTCGTGGCTGTCGTCTGCTAATCGTGTCCATTGTCGTGGAATCAGCTAATGCATTTTTGATTTTTAGTATTTATAAGTGAAAAAGATAAAATTAAATTACACTGTTGTTTCTTTAATTAATTTTACATATGTAAATTAGGTTAGTGATTGTATTATGGCTTAGATGCGAAATATCGAAAGCAATCAAAAATAGCAACTGCTAATTGTTGGTTGCGGCAGATTCCGGTATTCGCTCTCGTTTGTGCCGAAAATATCTATAGAAAGGTAAGACTGCTAACGGATATCTCCCGAGTTCCGTCTCTAACCTCATTCTTGATAGAAAATCCCATGAAGTGGATCCGCCGAAAGAACACCGAAGGAAAGGAATCGAGACGGCGAAAGTGTTGCTGCCAAAAAGGCTTTTCAACAAATAGAAGGTCAGGACAATATCGACCTAGATGAATGGATCATCTTTCGTTGTCAGTACGGTCGTGGATCAAACATCGGATCAGGTTCGTGTTAAGATAATAACTATTAAAAGTCCGAGACGATTCAATAAATGTTTTGATGGCAACAATAGCGAAATTAGATTCGAACGGAGTACAAGTTCTTCCGGAAGGTAGGAATAAGACGACGTCGCCACAAGTCCAAAGTTCAGCAGCTATTGCGAATGTGGCTGAAGAGAAAGCTGACCAGAAAGACGATCCAAATGAAGATTGGTGTGCAGTTGGTTTGGATGGTGGTGAATTGATGTGTTGCGATGAATATCCAAAAGTATTTCACCACAATTGTCACATACCAGCTATAGGTTCCTTACCAGATGAAAGTAGAAAATCATTACAAAATCTACAATCTCATGAGAAAAAGAAATTGCTTGAGGCATTAGTGGCAAGAAACCCGCATAACGTCTCTCAAAATTGGTGTAAATAGTCTCACTCTAGCAATTAAAAACAGAATTAAGGATCTCCGGAATCTTCGATGGAACAACTTGCTAACAAATCTGGACTACAACTTGCGGAAAGTCTGGTTTTTGAATAGAATTTTCAAAGGAAAGCATCATATGCTACCATATTCGATAATATATAATAACGAAGAGCATATTTACTCCAATTAAGGAAAGCAAATATGCTTGCAGATAAATTTAACTAGTTCCATAATATTTCCAATAGGTTCTGCAAGAACTTAGCAGAAATGATGGTGGCTAAAGCTTTGGAGCAACAACCTAACCCAACATCTTTACCTCCTGGTTCATTAATAAAAACCAGAGAGTTATTGGGTTTTCTTAAAAAAGTTGAAAACGGCAAATCTCTAGGTATCGCTGTAATGCCGAATGTTGTTCTTAAAAATTTACCCAAAAAGGAACATTCTTCATATGCCTCCTATTCATCGTTTGCTTTAGGCTTTCTAGCTTTCCATCCGTCTAGAAACAAGCTCTAGTTATATCTATCCTGAAGCCTGGAAGAGATCTGCACTCTCCCGACAACTACATGCCCATTAGTCTACTACCAAGTTTAGGTAAGCTCTTTTAAAGAGTAGTCCTAAAATGATTAAATAATTTCATGGCTAACGATAATATCTTATCTGATTTCCAATTCGGCTTCAGAAACATATATTCGACAGAGCATCAGCTTTTCCGTGTTACGAAGAACGCCAAAGCAGTGAGGTACAATAAATTGTCTGTAGGTTTGGTGATGCTGGACATGGAAAAATCCTTCGACACAGTCTGGCATGATGCTCTTGGCTATAAACTTCACACAGGAACAGGAAGTTCCAGGTCAAAGTGGGGGAAAGCACTTCCCCAGTGAACAGTATTACTGCCGGTCTTCCGCAAGGCTTCTGCCTAAGCCCATCACTATATAACATCTATACGTCTGATTTCCCTTCCTTACCAAACTGCCAAGTTTCAGCTTTCGCAGACGATATTTGCATATACAGCATAGGCGTGGATCCAAATTCCATTATTGCTACGAGTAGCTTTGAAACAATGTTAGAACTTACATATCACTACTACCATCGATGGAAAATTAAAATTAATGTTGCAAGAACGAAGTCAATATTCTTCACCAGGAAGCGTAAGCCTGTTCACCTGCCTAAGCGACCAATAAATTTTTTAGGGCAAACTTTTCCTTGGAGTGAGGGCCTCAATTATCTTGGGCTTATGTTCGACAAAAAACTAAACTTCAGAAGTCATATTGAGCATATTAGCTCCAAAGCGTTTAAGGCCGTGCTCTCGCTATACCCCCTTCTAAATCATAATTCATGTCTCAACACCAGAAACAAAGTTCTCATCGTCAAAATGGCAGTCTAACCAATCATATTATACGGCTCACCGATCTGGATCCAATGTGCTAAATATCAAGTAACAAAGCTTCAGATCACACAAAATATATACCTGAAAATGGTACCTAATAAACCGTTTTACTTTTCTTTTGAAAAACTACATAGCCTTGCTGGAGTTAGTCCAATTTATAAAATCGCGTCGTGATAAACTAATTGCGAAAGCAAATGACTTGCCCAATCTGCTAATTCGTGTCCTGGCGATCTGAAAACCAATAGTCGCTACCACCTATCTCTTTGGCCGTAACCTAGCCTCATTGATTTTAACTAGTTATAAGTAGATAGTTCTAAGTCATGTTAAGCTAATAATAAGTTTAGTATACGTTTTTGCCGGAATTTTCCTCTAGCTAATTAGAATATTCATATAGAAATACGATACAGCACATAGTTCTAAGCAATGTTCAAACGATGGTGAAATGACTTTTTCAGAACGCCTAGCATATTATAAGACCTCTGTACCGCATACGTTCTAATAAAGAAAAATTTTATTCCTTAAAAATAACACTGTCTCATCCATCTTTCCGCTCCATGTAGGTAAGGGATAAGTAGGACATCAAGCTTCCAGATAACTAGCTTGTAGCTAAGGCCCCACGGATCCGTGTTCACATTGTTCACTGATCTTAACAGATGCGAGCCTTGCTGTTGTTAATCTATATGCGAATGTATTTCCTGGTCGGCTTATAAGCTGCTACCTGGTTGCATGCCTCATCATGGTTCCGTGTCCGTTGAGCCACCAATACACTGGGGGCTTGCCATGCCAAAGTTTTCAACGGGGCATTGAAGCACTGCAATCAGTCGTCATGATGCTCATAGTTGATCTCATCATGTCTTGAACTGTCAGTTCTTCTGTCCCCTCTGAATCACCCTGCAGCGAAGCACCTGCCATGAGCATCTCGTCAAGCCTCGTGACGTCAGTCTTCCCAATGGTCCACCCGATCAGCACAGCAAACGTAATAGGGGCTATGCAGACGTTGAGCAAGGTTTCTCCTTCCCCTTGCTAATCAAGACGACCCTCGCTACCTTTGAACGTTCCCAAAAGTATATTCACCTATCTAGTGGAGCAATAGGCGTTCTATACATTAAATGTCACTGACAGAACCACTCATCGCTTAGTAGGGCTGTATCCCTTCGCCTGTTGGACCGCACTCTCAATCTCTGCAACCACATCAATGTTGGAGCGCCCTGCTCTAAAGTCGTACTGCCAAAGAGATAGGTCCCCAGCAGCATGAATAGCGCAGTGAGTCTTCTCTTGAGTTTCTCAAACATTTCCCACTTTCATCTCTAGCACTCGTTTCCCCCATGGATCTGTTTGAGGCATGCCCCATCTGATTGCTCTAGCCTTGAAGTCTTCGCCAACGAGAACATTCGGTACCAAAGAAAGCAGTCCTTGAATACAGAGCCCACACGAGCACTGTTCTGAACGTAGATGGCGGTAATGTCAGTTTTGTTAGGGTACTATGATGAAGAATTTTTATCATGATGTTGCTCCCTCAGCAGCAAAAAGTCAACTTTCATATCCCTCGGAAACTGCCCAAGCATGTTTTAGGCCATTGTACTACGGTGTGGATTTACCTGCAAGATATGGGTGATCGTAGTAACGCTTTTATCTTGGCTACGGCTAGCTAGAAAACCCGACATTTTCAGATATCGGGAAAGACGTGCTTCAGATCCGGTCTTGGATCAGCATCCTTGCAAAGGATGGAGTGTGTCCCTTCATACAATCTTTTCTTTTATATCCCGTCTCATTTGTAGCATAGGGAGCTCCTATTGCGTCCCTTACATCCTTGTGCGGTATGAACACTAAAAGCAGTGGAGAGGTAGTCTCTTCCCTTTGCCCCTATTGTATTGTGGTATCAGTTACGGTTTAGACCGACCTACTTGATTTTCCAACAATAAAAGGGAGTTTAAAAATGCTGATGCTAGCAATTTTGGAATCTTGTTCACTGATCGACATTTTGGTCAAACATGCATTTTTGTTATAAATGCAAAGTCAAAGTTAAAGTCAAAAGCGCTTTATTCAATACTAATCGATATAAATTTTCAAAGAATATAAAGCAAATTCCTAACAATAAACGTACCGGAACTTAATGGCCCAAATGGCTCTCTAAATTTATACGTTATCATTAAACATATTTCTTCAAAAAAACTCTAGCAAATTTAATTAATTATCATTATTACATATTTTGAAAATCAAATGGAAAAAGGAGAAAAAACCAACCAACACTATTCTAAAATTTTTTATAATCGTAACACAACAGTGAAACTTTGATCCTACACCTAATATGTTTTAACTTAATTCAAATAAAATTCAATCAAAAACGTTATCTTATACTAAAAAATTCTATAACAATGTTCCTAACCTAAGCGTTTAGCCTTATCTCTAACCTAATATAATGAACATAACATATACCTAACCTATACCTAATTTTTAACACAAATAAACAACAACACTAAATGTAGCAATAATGAGCTGAAACTCAAAAACTAAATAACGAAAAACACAAAAAACTGGAAATAAACACGAATAGTTTAGACATTGTCACTCAGCCACCAATACCTAGATTGCGCCGTCTCAATTCGATCACCTTCAACGAATATAGCAAATGAGTATATCCATTGGAATTGTTGGTCTCGTGAACTCAAACTCGGAGGATATTTTAACTTCTTATCGGTGGCCCGTCGATATATGTGATATATGACTGGGACGCCGTCAGAATCAAAAACATATCGATTTATGTCCAAATACACGAATGCTTCTGGAGGAACGAAGCCAGTAGCGAGGCAAGTCGCAATATACCCGTCTGTAGGGTGGAACGGCTGTGAAATCCAAGGGTTTTCACTCACAGTCACAGATCTTGCAATATGATTCCGAAGAAGTTTCAATATGAAGATATCGACTCTTGTCACTTGAGCAGTTTGATAAATTCTTCTGTTCGATATACAGGGTTATTCATTTCGTGGTTGGGAAAGTATAACCCTGCCATTTGACATTTGTCAAAATTAGATTTCATCCAGAGCGTGTTTCTTTTAGATGAAAGTGTGCAATTTAGAAATGTGGATCGTTTAACAGTTGAAGAATGCGTGAAAATTATTAAATTTTATTATAAAAATGGTGATTCTGCTGTATCAACATTTAAGGCTTTACGAGCCGATTACGGTCGACATAATCGAACTTCACAGCAAAAAATTTCGAACACAGTGAGAAAATTTGAAGAGACTGGATTGGTTATTGATATTGCAAGGCCTGTACATCATCGCAACATTCGTTCTGCTGAAAATATCGCTGTCATTGCTCAAAGTATGGATGAAGACCCGAATTTGTCCATTCCGCGATGTGCTCAACATTTGGGCTTGTAATATGGCTCATTGTGGCGAATTTTGCATTTGGATTTGCATCTCCATCCATACAAAATCCAACTCACTCAAGAACTTAAGCCTCAAGACCATACACAACGCATAATGTATGCGAATTGGGTGATTGAACATCAAGCCATTGATAACGATTTATCGAACAAAATTTTCTTTAGTGATGAGGCTCATTTTTCGCTCAGTGATTACGTAAATAAACAGAATTGCCACATATGGGGCTCTCAAAATCCTCAGGTGATCGCAGAAAGGCCTTTGCATCCGGAAAAAGTGACCGTTTGGTGTGCATTATGGTCTGGTGGTGTTATTGGCCCGTATTTTTTTGAAAACGATCAAGGAAGAGCCATTACAGTCAATTCTGACCGCTATGGACGGATGTTAACCGATTATTTTCGGAGAGAAATTGAAGGTTATGATCTGGAGATCATGTGATTTCAACAGGACGGAGTCACACAACAATGGCTAATCGAGCATTTTTGCAAGAGGGATTTCCAGGATGCGTGATTTCGAGATTGAGTGATGTCAATTGGCCCGCAAGATCCTGCGACCTAACACCTTTGGATTTCTTTTTATGGGGCTATGGGAAAGATCGTGTTTACGCAAACAATCCTCGAAATCTTGAGCAATTGAAAACCAATATTCGTGAAGTTATGGCCGAGATATTGCCAGAAATGTTTCGAAAAGTCATTGAAAATTACCTCAAAAGGATTGAGGCCTGTAAGAGGTCCCGTGGAAGACACTTGGATAGTGTTGTGCTTCGCGTATACTGGCGAGATTCAATCTTCATACTAAGTAAATATAAAATTTTGTTTCTATCTGAAAAGTTTATGTGTGCTTCCAATCCGTCTCAGGCTTTCTGTATAAACCAGTACATGCACGAAGACATTTCCTTTCGAAAACTCTTAGTTTTTCCATAGTACTAGCACTCTGGTTGTACCAGATTTGACAACCTCATGTCAAAACTGGTCTAACCAGGGTCTTTTAACAGATAATTTTGACCTTTTGATCAATGTGTTTGGAATGAAAGAGTCTTCGTAGGGCCATGACTACTCTTAGTGCCTTGCTGAGCATGATTTTCACATGTTCAGTATAGTACAGATACTGATCGAGATAAACACTGAGGTACCGAACACAGGATTTATGTGGAACTCGTTCTAGACTACCTTTGCCAGCCATGATGTGGAAATCTTTCCGATTGCGCTTCAGGTCTTGACCGACCCCCTGCAGCGTTGTCCGAAACAAAATTGTTTCGCACTTCTGCGCATTGATTTTCATTCGCCAATTGCGTAGAGCTGCACATCATTAAATATTTTTTGAAGATTGCTCTGAACTATTGTAGCTTTGCGGTCTATCGTATAGATGATCAGATCATCAGCAAACGCTACTAATGATCGCGTTGGCGAGACGTTGAAATCAAAGCCGTTCAATAGCTTACGAATGAAGATTGAAAAAAGCAGAGGCGCAGTAAGTGTTCCCTGCTGTAGACCATTTAAGACTTTGAATTCGTGCATTGTTGTCAGATTTCCATCAGTTGCAATAAACGATTTCCCGTATAACATCTTACACATCATGGCAACAAGGTGTCTGGGGAACTTGTCGTGAAGGAGTTTAAAAATTAGTCCATCTAACCACACCGTATCGAAGGCTTTCTCCATATCAATGGGACATGCTCCAACACATTGTCTATCATTTAGTTTCCAACAGATGTCTGAGGTTACTTTTGTTATTGCATGTGTGGTCGAATGCCTGGCACGAAAACCAAATTGGCAATTCGGCATCAACTCATATTCCTCAATGTGGGCGTTTGATGCTCTGTTGAGTATCACTTCAAATACCTTGGTGATGTTAGGCAGCAAGCTGATTGGGCGATAGCTTTTAGGGCATGAAGATTCTTTCCCTTTCTTCAAGATCGGTAATACCTTAGCCTTTTTCCACTCATTTGGAAAATATGAATTGCTCAACATGTTATTGAACAACATGCAATAGTACCTAATAGCAACCTCAGGCAAATGTCGCAGAACTACATATGGAATACCATCAGTACCACATGATTTCTTGATGTTTATCTTGCGAAATATGAAACACAAGTCTTCATAGCTGACAAAATAATCAATAAGATTCACGCTCGGTGTGAGGTCAGATGATAATGTTTCATTGAAATGAAGAATTGAATGGCCGTTCAGGCTTGATTTGAAATCGGAAACTTTTGCTTCAACGACCTCCGAAAATACTTGATTCCCGCTCTCTGGGTTTGGTAGATGAACCGATGCAAAATGTGTTCCAATCAGGGCAAGTTTATGCAATCCCTCACATATAATCCTGTTTCCATTTCTATCCGGAGTCGTACTATCAATTTCGATACCAGCCCTATCGAGAAGATTTATCTGATCACTAGTGATTTCAAGATTCGATATCTTCACTCGAGACTTCTTGCGGAATATGCTATTCATTTTCGCGAACACGCCATCTGGGTCCTGTGGACGAATACCCCTCAGTTTTTCCGCCCATTGGTTGCTGGCCTTACTCCTGAAGTATGACCGGATTAAGTTCCGGACATTCTTCAGGTATAATTTCAATAAAGCAAACGAGGGATGGTTGTTGTCCAAAAATCGTCGATAAATATTGTTGACGCGTGTGAGAAGAAGGCTTTTCAATTTTTACAACCTTGCAATGGTTGGTGTTTTATATCCTTTCATATTGTTTCGATGTTTATTCTTAGGAACTACTTTCTCAATCGTTTCCAACGTCAGCTTCTGTAACTTCGACAAATAGAGTTCTACTTCATCGTTAGTTAGATTCCTGTCATTAGGAACCATTGAGCAAGCGTTGCCATCATCAGAAGGGGGACATTGCTTCTGGTACTCTCGATTAAGCTTCTTTTGAAACTTTCCCCAGTCTGTTTTTTTGAAATTCAACCGATGATTTTCATGTTGAACTGGAATGAGGAAGAAATCATCCCAGTGATGATTGATTTCCATTACGATTGCGTTACGGTCGCTATCATAAGGAAGCCCCTGCAGTTTCCGTTGAGGACTATTAAAGCTGAATTCAAGTCTTGCGTCAGCAATGCAGAGGTCCAAATATGAATTTGTCCTAGGGTATGTTGAGAACTCCGACCCATATAGATTGCACCTGTATTCAATTTGGTTCTCTGTTATCTACGATTTCAGGAATACACCTCTTGGATTATTGGTGACATTCAGCCATGATGTATGCTTGGCGTTCGGGTCACCAGCAAGAATGTAATAACTATGCAGCCTGTTCAATCCGAGTATTTCAAACAAGGAATTGAGCTCCTCCTTAAGCTTGAGAACAGTTCCACCAGTTGCATAGGCAGAGATAACGATGAGGTTATCCCCATCTGGCAGTGAGATTTTGATAACGGACACTTCAAGAGATGTTTGAATTCGACTTTTTCAATATTTTGGAAACAATAGGGTCTTCGAACCAATATCCTGGTGCCACCTCCCCCATCACCTATTAACCTATCGTTTCTTAGGAATTCAAAATCCTTGAATGTCATGGAGTGCCATGAATTGAGGTGGGTTTCAGTAAGAAGCATGATGTCAGGCTTTTGCTTGACAAGAGGAGACAGTCGCGTCGATGTAGACTCACAATGGAGTTGACGTTGATCGAGATGAGACGAATCTTATCCGTGGCAATGTGGCTGGATGAAAACTTAATTTCAGGCATTTGAAAGCCCTAAACGCTGAAAAACAATATTAATTTTCGAATCTTGTTTGCCGATTCTCTCCGATAAGGAATTTAATTGCTGATAAATTTTAAGGAGCAGCTGATTATTGCCTCTGACACTAATTATTTTATTTACTTTGTCTGCTGGTCCTCTCGCAGCAAGTGCAAATGACACCCCGGGCTTGACGAAGTTTGTAGGTATCACACTGCGGTTTGCTTGACTTTGTTTTGGAGTGAATTTTACCTTTCCATCTTGATACCGGAGGCATCCTCGATATGATGCTGGATGACCAAAGGCAGTTCACACAATATAATTTTTCTTTTGGCTCCGCCTGAGCCAGTTTGCCCTCGCCGGGAGCATGGATATCTTTGCATTTAGTACACCTATATTTCATTGCGCGATTGGCAGCCGAATGCCTGAATCTTTGACACCTGTAGCACTGGTTGACTTCCCTTTTTTGGGGGCGTTCCCATCTCACCACACGGAAGTTCAAGTACCTTATATTTTGCAGGGCGCTTGAACTGCTTTTGCTGGAAATCTGGACTAAGTAATAAGGCTAATTTTTACGCTCCACAATCGATCTCCTTGTTGCAAAATGTTCAACAGAAATTAATTGTATTTCTGGTGCAACTTCTTGGAGCACTTGAAGGAGATCGACTGTGTCCTCATCATAGTCCAGACCCTTCAATAAAAAGGTTTGGTTTCTTTCGCTTTTGGGGGTGTATGTAAAATGCGGTATATCTCCAGAATTTAACGCACTTTTTGTTGCCTGGAAATCAACCAACGACTTAGTCCTAATTGTCAATTTATCGGCATTGACTCTTTTTATCTCAAAATCATTTAGCTTATTTCGACTGCCAAAAGCCGAACCATATCTTTGCCTGTTTGCCCAAATAAATTGATTGGTGGGACTTTTTCTTTCTTTTCATTAATCTTGACGGACAGACCAGCAGACAAATCTTTTGGTTTTTTCTCCCTATTTTTAATTTCTAGGTATTCTATAAATTCATTATCTAACTTAGAAATTTTACCTGGATCGTCTTCAATACTCATCGCATTTTCAAGTCCAGCTAGCGCTGCATAGTAATTCTTGCTGTCGTTTGCTCCGCCTGCGCTGAGGACATCCTCCTGATCAGCTTCTTGCTTTGGCTTCTTAGTTTTCTTATCTTCAGTTTTTGAATTTGCTTCTTGGCCTTTCTTGTTTTCTTTAGCTTTGTTGAATGTCAACGTTCCAACGAGTGCTTCTAATGATTTGATTCGAAGCTTGAGCTCTTCATTTTCTTTTTCAATCTTGTCAGCTTTCTCTTTATCTTTAATCAGCTGCTCGATTTCGATTACCGATAGAATTTGCGGTTTTTCTTCTTTATTGTCGTATCTTCTTTTAAGCTCTTTTCGCCCGTTACGTTAGCGATGGACACGATTCTTCTGGTTGATGGCTGATGCCATCGGGCTCTTCCATCTCGTTGTTTTTGCAGCGAGATTAGAAGGAATGTTCTCAGACCTGGACTTCCCTTGAACGTGTTTCCACTTTTGATAATTCTTCAGAAAATTAATTGCAGGTATTTGATAAATGCTCGAATAATTACAGTGATGGTTTTCAATTAAAAAAATTATTTTCAACTGACTTTTGTGAAAAATTATAAATGCATGATTGACCAAGATGTTGATCAGTGAACAAGATTCCAAATTTGCTAGCATCAGCATTGTTAAACTCCCCTTTATTGTTGGAAAAGCAAGTAGGTAGGTCTAAAGCGTGACTGATACCAGAATACGGTAAGGGGTAAGGAGAAGAGACTATCTCTCCATTCTTAAAATTTCTGCTCACATCCTTTTGAGAAGATAGGAGGCTCATTAATAAAATTAATCAGCGGACATTGGTCAGAGACAAATAAAATCGAGTCAGAAATCCATATACGTAGCTCCGAACTTATAAAATTTTTTCATTGCCACAATGAAAGCTTGTTTCGAACTTGGGAAATTTCCAAAACAAATAAAAAAATTGTCCTTGTTAAATACCGGAAGTATATTCAGACGTCTTGTGTTAAGTTATATTCCAATAATTATTTCATTATTGATAATAATTTATGGTGAAAGCCTTGAGGCCTTAATCATCCTTGAGACTAGGGCAGACAGTAGCCATCAAATAAACCATTCCAAACTTCAAAAGATACGACTCGAGATACAATCACACTGATTTCAAAACTAATCCCAACTCCGAAGTTTTCCTCCCTTATGAAATCACCTTCATTACTATAGTAGAGAATTTACGAAGTCATGTTTCTACCCTTCTCAAAAGTGGGATCGACGTAAGAGCTAACAACTGAGCTGTATCCCGCTCGCCTCCTTGAAGTCTACTCAAAGATCCCTTGAAATTCTCTGTACCTTTCACAGTCCTTCATAAAAACCGGTCATTTTCCTTGAAAATGGATTTCTCTCATAGCCTCACGATAAGGACCGTACGTAGAAGAGGGTAACCATGAAAATGTCGAGAAGCAGCAGCAACGGCAGCAAATGGATTTGTTTTTGCTTCTCCTTGGGAATTTCTTGCAGGCGTACTGAATTTCATGGGTCGTTATGATACGAATAAAGAAGAGGGCGAGCGTTTGTGCTTGTCTGTGAATGTGAAGGCCCTAAAGAATTGTAGTGTTAGTGAATCGATGGAGAGACGTCTCACTGGTGAGGCTTCTTTGACTCTAGTTGTTGATTTACCATGGAGGAGTTCAGCAGCGTTTCGTTGATGTTCGACAGTGATGATTTGCTTGAAGTAAGAATATTTTAATTTTTTCTCAGTTTTTGGAAGATATTTAACTGATTCCTCTTTTGCAGCCTCACAGTAAAGTCATTCGAAATCGCCTGAACCTTGGCCAAAGGATCGAGGTCTTAAAACAATACACGAAAACGCCGGACGTAGGACAACTAGCACAAATTTTCAAATGCGGCCGAAGACAGATCAGGAACATCCTGCGGAAGCGTAAAAAGTATATCACAATGTGGTCACGCAACAAACATCGGTATGACGAGGATAGCATCCAGGCATCAGTCGAGTCTACATCCGCCGATTCTCTATCTGCCGATACTATATCCGCACTTACTGACGCTGTTGGCTTCGTTCTGTACGAATGGGTCCAGCGAGCGAAATGTTACCAGATCAACATTACCGACGAAATTTTATGCAGCTTCGGCAAAGAAGCTGCAGATCATATTCAATTCAAATCGTTTAAAGCAACAGATGATTGGCTCGCGAATTTTAAAGGAAAATATAATTTAACTGATTCGGATTTGAATATCAAACTGGAAAAATATTTTATCCCACAAGAACGCAAACCATTGAGCATTAGCGTCGTCATTGCCGATTTACGAAAGGAATATGGCGAGTCTGCAATCCCTGTGGGAAATGAACTTAAAGTCTTGTACGAAGACGATGTTTCGAATCCTTTTGATGTGGCACCGGAGATAAGCAGACGAAAAAGAGAAAGTGTAATGTCTGAAAGTAGCGACTCTGGGCTGCAGATGGACAATGATGATGTACGTGGGAATAATGTTAGTAAAGACAGTGGGACCGAACTTGCGAAGGCAATCAGCAATTATAAAGAAGCCTTGAATCAACTTGGACCGTTGGAGCAGTTTGCTTTGATGAAGGAAAATATTCGCGCTGTTGGACTAATTAATCAATTAGAAAATTTATTCAGGGATAGGTTAACCAATGAGTGTTAGATGATAGTTTAGTTATTTGTAATTTGGTAGCTATGTAATATTTATAACTTGTTAATAAACTTTCTCTTGTGAAAAATTAAACTTATTAAATTTTTTAATGGATTGAATCAATAATTAATATTCTATATTGGTTGCAATAACCACCATCAATGACAAAATATTGATATTGGTTATTGTACTCATAAACCAATCAAAAATCCAAATACTTCGTTTCTAAATATGAGGGTTTGAATCAGAAAAAGGTGATAAACCCTAATTGGTTGCTGATTGGAAATGTCATAACTATAATGTGGACTAACAATGATTGCACATTTAAGTTTCATTTTGAGCTGAGGATTGGCTGTGCTGGGAAAATAATTTAATTGTTTTTAGTCCTTCAAATATTTGGTTATCTTGAGAATGTTAACTTTTTATCGTTTCGACTCAACCTTGATCAATTTTAGGATTTTTTGAGGTGAAGCCCTAACAGTGCGTAGCTCTGACTGATTTTCAGGTCAAGTTCGGAAGCCCATTTTGAAATAACTATCGTATACTATGGCATCCCGGCCAAGCTTAATATGCCTAAGCTATTTATTTATTTATTTATGTTGCCATTAACAGAGTTACCTCTAATACAAATGGTGAAGTATAAGTTATCTCGGATAACATTAAAACTGAAAATGCTGACGATGTGTCTACCCATCAAACACAAGCATCGTGAGAAATGCAATGCATGCAGTTTCCCGGAATCGAATAAGTTCTAGTTTTCATATAATTGTAAAAAGTTTGTTCAATTTGTAATTAACCGTGAAACAATAAAGATCTGGGCAACAGCCCTAAGTTGTATTTTTTTAAAAACAAAAAAGGATCTTTTATTAACTGGCGCCCAACGTGGGGCTGCTTCTTAGCGTCGCGAGTACTTGTTATTTTCGATATTCTATTGGAGGACGAGCCTATAATAGTCCCATGAAACACCTACCGAGGTCGGTAGGACATCCAATAGAAACGAAAAAGTCTTCCGAAGTAAAATTCAGACGAGATAGCGTTCCGTGATAAAATAAACGAACGTTTTGCGCGAGTGTATAACCAATTACGCAGTGCGACACAAGTAACCAACATTTTGTGATCTCCGAAGGAAGAAGCGACGTCCCCCAGGAAAAAGGTCCCCGAGTAAGCGAAAAGCAAAGGCAGACGCTAAAAAGGATTCATACCAGCCTGGAACAAAAAGCAGTCTCAATTACCCATGGAAGCAGTACTATTATTCGTTTTGTAAGTAGAATTAATTACTAGTGGTGACTGTTTTCATTCTAAAAGTTCGATAAAACGAAGAATTTTTATAAATTGTACGTAAAAGTACGTAAGTAAAAATATTGAACATAAAAGTTACAATCGAAATTTCGTAAATGAATTGAACATTTGAAAGCTTGGATAAAACCAATAATTATTTGCTTCGAAACATAAAGTGATACATTTATGAAACGATTTTATTTAGATTCCAGTGAATCAAATATAATTTTAAAAACAAAACTTATGTTTCATTTATCTTAATTTTTCTTCCTCAAATTTACACAAATTGTATTTTATAAATATATATAGACAGATATCTCAAGTCCTCTGGTGAAAATTTATACCAAGTGAAAAAAATATACGTGAATTGTGGAAAAAGTGTGGGAATTGTTCGAATTGTGTGTGCAAAAATTGTAAATCGTGTTGATTGCTACGCCTAAATTGCAAATTCAGAAATTATCCTTCCTTCTTTATAAAATATTTTCCAAATTATAGTTGTGCTACACCGAAAATCATCTAAAAATTCAAGTGTGAAAAGGGTGTGGATTTCGTAAACTTCCGCTCAATTGGTTCCCTTTGATTCGACAAAATTTTGAAAAAAAAACTGCTACTAAAAGAAAACTTAAGTCCCTGATTTGTTAAATCGTCTGCTTGTGTTGTCTTTCTATTACCATGTCGAATCCGAGTAATTTAATCCGCCCGGCAAGAATAGGTGTTAATGCAGCGGATAACGTAGCGATTCCTCCCGCTCCTCCTATCCCTGTGCCCCAAGAAAATTCAAATCCAATCTCCATAAATAGGGAAGAAATAACTAACTACGTTTCACGATACCTTACGGAAAACCTCAGAATCCAATGCCGAGAAATTCTAAATTCTATCCTTAATCCCGCGTCCGACATAAATAACGATGTCGACGGGCCTATTTACGCTGGAAACGACGCGAACCTTACGGACATGGATCGTGTGCCCGACGTAGTGAAAAGTTTAAAAGAATTTTCTGGACAACCAGGAGAGTTCTCATCCTGGAAGAAAAGCGTCGACAGGATACTTAAAATCTACGATCAATGGAGGGGCACACCAAAATACTATGCGATTCTCTCTGTGATAAGGAATAAAATCACGGGCCACGCGGGTATCGCGTTGGAATCTTACAACACTCCTTTGAACTGGGCCAAAATTTCCAGGTGTTTAACATTACATTACGCGGACAAGCGTGACTTGGGAACACTGGAATACCAAATGACAACTTTGGTACAGGGCCACACAACGATCCACGAATTTTACCAAATGGTATATCACCACCTTTCCCTGATCCTTAACAAACTCTCGTGCATGGACATGAGCCAGGAAACACTCAACGCTATGAGTCAAGCCTATCGAGATAAAGCTCTCGATACGTTCATCAGAGGGCTTCGCGGCGATCTCCCGAGGTTGCTAAGTATTAGAGAACCAGCAGATCTACCCCAAGCACTGCATCTCTGCTTGAGATTGCAAAATGTGGATTATCGCACGCAACATGCGAATAGTTCACATAATAATATACATAGAGCCCAAAACCATACGGTACCCCCGATTCCGCTTAGGAAAATTCAACGACAAGTGCAACGAGTTACGCCGTCACCAGCTCCAAGCACAAAGTTTTTCCCTGATTTGGTACATAATCCCCAGCAACCGCAACGACCAATGTTCTTTAATCAACCATTCCCAAATCCTAGACCATTGCCACCTAAGCCTTTACCCCGACCGGAACCAATGGATATCGACCAAAGCATTCAATCACAAGCCCTTAACTACCAAAATCGACCCAAAAACCACCAACAATTTGCCCAAAAGCGTATACAACCACCACAAAACCACGTTCAAACTACCCACCAAACAAATTGCAACGTACCTATCATCTGGAAGAATCTCCGACTGAAGACACTACGCACGAAGAATACGAACAGAACATCTCTACCGAGGACCAACAATACGACGAATCCCTTCAGGACTATATTGATCCACCTGAAGATAATACTTACGACACTACCGAATATATAGATGATGTATATTTTTTAGCCTAAGCCGCTCTTCGCTTCCACATTTTGAACTTGCCCTTCGAAGCGGAGAGGTATTAAAGTTTCTGATTGACATAGGGTCTAACAAAAATTATATACAGCCCAGACACATAAGATACCATTTACCTAACGAACGTTACTTCTTTACCAACTCTATAGCGGGAAGCGTAAAAATAACGCACCACTCTTTTGTCCAAGTCTTTGGCCCCGGAACAGATAAAATAAAATTTTTCATCTTGCCCACTTTGATATCTTTTGACGGTATTATAGGTAATGACACGCTCAAGGAGCTAAACGCAGTCATCTACACAAAGGAAAACTATATGCTAATCGGTCCTAATTTAAAAATACCCTTAAAACAACACCATTCAGAATCCATAAACAATATCGATCTAAGAATTTCACATATGAACAAGGAACAATCAGCCAAACTAAAACAAATTATTGATAAATGTCCACACCTTTTCTCTGATCCGGATGAAAAGCTTACATATACAACTCGCGTCGTAGGTGGAATTCGCACCATAACAAATGATCCTGTATATTCTAAATCGTACCCGTATCCCATGTCGTTAAAAAACGAAGTTGAGAAAGAACTAACAAAATTACTGGATGATGGTATCATTCAACCTTCTAGATCCCCGTACAACTCCCCCGTGTGGATAGTACCAAAAAAATTGGATGCCTCCAAAGAAAAGAAATATCGAATGGTGGTCAATTACCGAAAACTCAACACGGTAACCATCTCTGATCGATACCCAATACCCGAAATAAATGAGGTCCTGGCCAACTTAGGCGAAAACCAATATTTTGCGATAGCCGATTTAAAAAGCGGATTTCATCAGATACCGCTGAAGGAAACCGACATTGAGAAGACAGCCTTTTCAGTGAATAACGGCAAATTTGAATTTACCCGGCTCCCCTTTGGACTAAAAAACGCTCCATCTATCTTCCAAAGGGCTCTCGACGACATATTAAGGGACCACATCGGTAAAAGATGTTATGTTTATATAGATGACATCATTATTTTCGGGAAAAACGAGGCTGAACATTTTGCAAACCTCGAGAAAGTATTCCGCACTCTCGAGGCCGCGAATATGAAAATCCAATTGGACAAGTGCGAATTTTTTCAACAGAATATCGAGTTTCTGGGTTATATCGTGGGTAAAGATGGTATCCGCACTAATCCAGATAAAGTCAAGGCAATCGTTAATTTTCCACCGCCTAGGACCCTTAAAGATCTACGGTCTTTTTTGGGAATATCAGGCTATTACCGGCGCTTCATTAAAGACTATGCGAAGCTTGCAAAGCCTCTGACATTCCTCTTAAGAGGGGAAGATGGACGTGTGTCCAAAAACCTCTCAAAACATAAAGCAATTTCGTTAAACCAAGACGCACTCGAGGCTTTCGATAAAATCAAAAACGCACTCATTTCCAAAGAAGTCCTACTGGTACACCCAAACTTTGAGAAGGAGTTTGAACTGACAACAGACGCTTCCGAATTCGCAATAGGAGCCGTCTTGTCACAAAATGGAAAGCCCATCACATTCCTCTCAAGAACACTCACAAAATCTGAAGAGTGTTATGCCACTAATGAAAAAGAGATGCTGGCTATCATATGGGCACTCCACAGTCTTTGAGGTTACCTTTACGGCTTGCGTAAGGTCAAAATATTTACTGACCACCAACCACTAACCTACGCGCTTTCCAATAAAAATACCAATACCAAAATGAAAATATGGAAAGCAATACTAGAAGAATACAACTATGAGCTTAAATACAAGCCCGGAAAAGCCAATGTAGTGGCCGACACTTTATCAAGACCTCCTCAAACTACAGCAGTCAACTCCCTAACAGCAACACAACATAGTCACGAAAGCTCATCCCGTGGTCTAATTCCTACCGCAGAATCTCCTGTAAACGTCTTCCGAACGCAATTGATATTAAAAATCGGAGAAGAAGACAGTTGTCAAATCACAAACCCTTTTGAAGGCTACACTAGGTACGTCCTTACCAAACCCGAATATTCAGAAGCTAATCTGATAGGCATTTTCAAAAGGTATCTCAACCCCCATACGATTAATGGTCTCTTAACTAACGAAGAAGTTATAGGCAAAATCCAGGACATTTATAGTCTACATTTTAGGGATTACAAAATAAGATTTACCCAACGAACCGTCGAAGACATTGCAAGCGAAGTCGAGCAAGAAGAAAAAATTCTTCAAACGCATCGCAGAGCTCACAGAAATGCGCAGGAAAACCGACTTCAGCTTATAGAGAACTTCTATTTCCCAAAAATGGCGGCGAAGATTAAGAGAATTGTCAACCGATGTGTTGCTTGCAAAGAGAATAAGTATGACCGCCATCCCAACAAACCTTTCCTCAATGAAACCCCTATACCTAGTTACCCAGGACATACAGTACACATCGATATCTCTCAACCGAAAAAAACTCGTCCTAACGGCAATCGACAAGTTTACTAAATTCCTAGTTGCCAAAATTATACCATCTAAATCAGTTGAAGATCTTCGAAGACCACTACGGGATATGCTTTTCTTTTTCTGCGTCCCGGAATACGTAGTCCTGGACAACGAAGGAGCCCGAAAGTCCTTATCCCTAAAATCTATGATGGAGGACGAATTAATGATAAAAGTCTACACGACACCGCCGTACAAAAGTGAAGTAAACGGGCAGATAGAAAGACTTCACTCCACGCTTGTTGAGATAATGCGCTGCCTAAAAAAAGAAATCCCCCCTTGTCCCTTCGAAGAACTCCTTGAACGAGCAGTAAAGGAGTACAACTTCACCGTGCATTCCACTACAGAGAAAAAACCTGTCGAACTTTACCATGGACGCAGTCCTCGACTAAGCCCAGAGGAGCTCGAAAAATCCCGCCTAAACTATATTGAAAAAATAAAACATAAACAGGAATTAGACCTCAAAATTCACAATAAAGGACGTAAACCTTCAAAAAGTTACCAAGTCGGAGACGTTATTTACGTTAAAATACATAAAAGAGTAGGTTCTAGGCTCACTCCGAGATATCGACAGGAAACAGTCAAAGAAGATAAAAATACCACCGTTATAACTATGTCAGGCAAAACTGTCCATAAGAGCAATATCAAAAGCTAATTGCCTCTCTATTACAGCATCATCCCCATGGCCTCATGCGGAGTACAAATCTTGGAATACACCAACTCACAGCTCATTACATTCAATTTAGGATACGCAAAAATAAAGACTGGGACATTCAAAATGATACACGACATTAACATCCAACAATATGCTCAGGTGACATCGGACCTCGCAATTATCCTTGAACGCGACATCCCTCAAAACAGTTCCTTATATCCTTACCTTTCTCACGAGTTGCTACAAATCCAGGAACTTCTAGATACATTAAAGCCAAAATTATCAAAAAGATCACTTAACTTTATCGGATCAGCATGGAAATGGGTAGCAGGAAACCCGGATGACGAGGATTTTTTGACAATTAAAGAGAAAATTAATAACGTTTTGGAAAATAACAATAGGCAAGTAGTAATCAACAGATCAATCATGGATAGGATTCGAAATGTAACATTGGTGACGAACAAAATCATATCTTTGGCACAAAATAATTATAACTTTAAAAATGAATACATTCTAAGTATCCAATACAAATTAAAACTAATAAAAGAAGAATTGTTCAATATAAAATATGCAATACAGATGGCTAAGGATAATATTGTTAATTCACTTTTGCTCTCAACTAAAGAATTTCAGGTAGTCACCAACATATTTGACAAAGAAAGACTTCCATACCAAACACCAGAGGAAGCATTCGAATTTTCCAATGTAAAAATACTAATGAATAATATGACACTATTATATATTGTAAATATCCCGGTCACCACTTTAGATACATACGATTCCCTCATTGTAAAGCCTGTCAATCGCAAAAATACTGTCGTGGAAATCCTTTACGAAAAAATTATTAGAAATCACGAAAAATTTATGCCATCAAAAGTAACTGTCTCAATTTTGGAAATTTAACTATTTGTCATCAAAAGGATTTGTTAGATTTAAGTAATTCATCCTGTGTACCCAATATCCTTAAGAGCCGCGATTCAAAATGCAATCTCATGAACGGAAGGCAAATACCCGTTGTAGAGGAAATAACCACAGGGATGCTACTGCTAAACAGTTTTAATGGAACGATCGAGGTTAATAACATTCCCCACGATCTCGATGGGACATTTTTGATAAGCTTCAGCAATGCTACCATCAACATCGGCAAATTCATGTTTTCGGCTAATGAAGTCTCCAAATACCAGGCACTTCCACCAGTCCTTCAACCAACTCCACAAGAAAACGCTACCCGGATGACGAGGATTTTTTGACAATTAAAGAGAAAATTAATAACGTTTTGGAAAATAACAATAGGCAAGTAGTAATCAACAGATCAATCATGGATAGGATTCGAAATGTAACATTGGTGACGAACAAAATCATATCTTTGGCACAAAATAATTATAACTTTAAAAATGAATACATTCTAAGTATCCAATACAAATTAAAACTAATAAAAGAAGAATTGTTCAATATAAAATATGCAATACAGATGGCTAAGGATAATATTGTTAATTCACTTTTGCTCTCAACTAAAGAATTTCAGGTAGTCACCAACATATTTGACAAAGAAAGACTTCCATACCAAACACCAGAGGAAGCATTCGAATTTTCCAATGTAAAAATACTAATGAATAATATGACACTATTATATATTGTAAATATCCCGGTCACCACTTTAGATACATACGATTCCCTCATTGTAAAGCCTGTCAATCGCAAAAATACTGTCGTGGAAATCCTTTACGAAAAAATTATTAGAAATCACGAAAAATTTATGCCATCAAAAGTAACTGTCTCAATTTTGGAAATTTAACTATTTGTCATCAAAAGGATTTGTTAGATTTAAGTAATTCATCCTGTGTACCCAATATCCTTAAGAGCCGCGATTCAAAATGCAATCTCATGAACGGAAGGCAAATACCCGTTGTAGAGGAAATAACCACAGGGATGCTACTGCTAAACAGTTTTAATGAAACGATCGAGGTTAATAACATTCCCCACGATCTCGATGGGACATTTTTGATAAGCTTCAGCAATGCTACCATCAACATCGGCAAATTCATGTTTTCGGCTAATGAAGTCTCCAAATACCAGGCACTTCCACCAGTCCTTCAACCAACTCCACAAGAAAAACGCTACCGTAGAATCCTGTTACTCGAAATGATGGAAGAGATGCATCTTAATAACACTCACCATATTAACCTCTTGGAAATAGAAAGCAAAATTACAACATGGACAAATTTTTCAATAACAATAGCTATCATCATTCTATTAATCATTATACTCTTCAGATTCAAACGAAATCACAAAGGCAAGATCGTTATCAATCACCAATTGCAAGATCCTGAAATACATCGAACAGAAAGCATCACAGCAATACCTACCGTTCCAGAGTATCAATCACAGCCAGTCATCTCCAGCCAAATTCAATCGAATCAGCGAGCATCTAAGTTCTATGACGGACCATTTTTTTAGCAATCGAGGACAATTGCATTTCAGCCCGGATGAGTTATCTCGGATAACATTAAAACTGAAAATGCTGACAATGTGTCTACCATCAAACACAAGCATCGTGAGAAATGCAATGCATGCAGTTTCCCGGAATCGAATAAGTTCTAGTTTTCATATAATTGTAAAAAGTTTGTTCAGTTTGTAACTAACCGTGAAACAATAAAGATCTGGGCAACAGCCCTAAGTTGTATTTTTTTAAAAACAAAAAAGGATCTTTTATTAACTTATATACTAAGAAACACACAAAAATAACAAATTAGTAAACTAATAAGTTTTTGTTTCAGTAAATAAAGAGAACGAGGAAAAGGACCAATTTGTAGACGATCATGATTGCGAGGTAGCCTTAGCAGTGGAGAATGGAAGTACGGGTTAATCCGAGCAGAAGGTACAAGAAAGATACTAGCATTTCTACCCGAGCGCAGATTTAGCCTATAATAAATTCGAGAATCAAGATTTGTATCCGTAAGGCGGTTACATATTTTAAAGAGAAGACATTCATCAAGTATCAATCTGTGAATTTCAAGAGAAGGAATCTGAAGGAAGGACAGGCGATTTTCGTAGGTCGCATAAGGGATTTTGAATTTGAAAAATAGAAAACGGGTGAACTTCCTCTGGACAGATTCAAGGAGAACAATCAGATAATCATTGTGAGGTGACCAAATTTGAGAACAGTATTCAAGAAGATAACGTACGATACAGATAAATAGTTTGATAGCAGACTTAGGGTTAGAAAAAATAGAAGCATGCCTAAGAACGAAACTCGAAACAAGGGAAGCTCTAGTGACTAAGTTTATGATGTGAAGGTTAAATTTGAGCTTTGGGCCGAAGATAACCCCTAAGTCTTTCACCTGATCCACTACTGTTAGAGGAGTTTGATTCAGTATATACGAATGGGATATTCATGAGCTTTTCAACGAAAACGACATTTTGTGGGATTTTGGTACATTTAAATTCAAAAGGTTAGCCTTACACCAAGAAGACAGAGATAACAGATCGTTTTGGAGAATATGACAGTCAGCAGGCGGGTTGATTGCTCTGTAGATCTTCAAATCATCCGCAAATCAGAGACAGGAAGAGTTAAACACTGATGTGAGATCATTGATAAACATGGTGAAAAGGAATGTTTATCAATGATGGTGAAAAGGAACGGACCTAAGATGGAAATTTGTGGAACTCCAGAGCAGGGATTGAAATGACTTAGAAACCGAGTCATCAATGACAACTTGGCATGTTCTAGAAGCTAGGTATGAAGTTAACCATGACAAAACGGAGCCACTCACACTATAATGCTGCAATTTGCAAATAAGAATGTCATGGTTGACAGTGTCAAATGCCTTAGAGAAATCAGTGTAGATAGTATCCACTTGAAGACTGTCATTTAAGGCTACCGCCACAGTGTCAGTAAGTTCCAAGAGATTGGTTATGGTAGAACGATTTGGCACAAAACCATGCTGCTCAGGAGCTATTTGGGAACAAAGAGAAGAATAGAGCTCTAAGTGGACAATTCGTTCTAAAATTATAGAAAAGGATGAAAGTTTTGAGATAGGGCGGTATTTCTCCACCATGGTCGGGTCACCACTTTTGTGTATTGGAGTAACATAAGCAATCTTCCAGCAATCTGGCATGTGACCTGTTGTCAAACTTAGATTGAAAAGCAATGAAAGTGGAAAGCTAATGGTAGATCCTAATGCTTTAATAAAGAAATTAGGAATGCCATCCGGCCCAGGTCCAACGTTAGGATCAATAGAGTTGATAATAAGTTCAACTTGAAGAGGATTCGTGACTATCGAGGTGATAATAGGCAAAGGCAATACGGATAAAGAGGAAGGTATAGAAGTCTTGTTATATGAAGAAAATGTAGAGGAGAAAAAGGTGGAGAATAAGTTAGAAATTTCAGAAGGGGAAGAAGCAGTCTTGCTATTCCACTGAAAAAAAATTGGAAACGCACTTGAAGATCTTTGAGCTTTAACAAAAGACCAAAAGGGCTTAGTTTGGTTGGAATGAAGAGACTTTTCGATATTGTCATAATATGCTATTTTGGCTCTCAGAACCTCCATATTGGCAATTGACCGATACCTAACAAACTCTTGACGATAATCAATTGTTCCATGAGATTTCCACAATTTATGAGCCTTATCCTTATTTTCAATGGCTTCCTTAACATGCCTCGTAAACCAGGGAGGATTAGCGCCTGCCGAGGAGGCATAAAGTGGAGTGAAGTTATGGATACTAATAAATAGAAAGGAATAGAATTTTGATATTGCTTTTTCACAATCCAAGTCAGCAAAGAAACTCTGCCAGTCAATGGTAGAAAAATGCGTGGAAATTGAATGGAAATCGGATTTGTAAAAATTGAACCTAGGCCGCGTACGAGTTTTGCATCGTGCTAGATATTCCAAAGAAAGGATCATAGAGAGGTAGTGTGAAATGAGTCGACCGAGATACAGAAAGATGTTGATCAGCAACGTTGGAAAGCACTAGATCCAGCAGTTTGTCGTTAACATTATGTACAGAATTAAATTGAGAGAGGGAGCAGTGATTTAAAAAAGAGGAAAGAACGATGGATAGATTATTCGTAGAAGACGGAACTGATGTAGGAAAAGATGACCAAGAAACCGAAGGCGAGTTGAAATCTTCACAAATTAATAAAGGGGAGTCTGGGAAGAAGGAGTCAATGTAAGATGAAAGCTCATCGAAGAACGTTTCATATGTAGGAATTGAAGAGTTACAAGGAACGTAAGTAGAGGCAACAAGAAGAAACTTATTGTGCGAGGTTTGGACTTTTACAAGAATACATTCTATAGGAGAAGATGGAGAGAAATTTGAACAGGCTGAAGCTGACAAAGTAGCTTTCAAGACACCCCCGCCATCCATTTTAGATGAAGCTGTGATGTCTCGATCCCGTCTAAAGATATTGTGTTCAGTCGAAAGTTCATTATTAAGGATACTTCCATTCAACCACGTCTCTGTAACACAGATGATATCGTCCGACGCGGTAAAGCAAGACGTATTAAAAATATTTAATTTGGTCCTTAGTCCCCTAACATTTTGATAATAAATTTTAATGTTATTAAAGCTATTATGTACTATTTTTTTGCATGAACCGAAGGATTGCGGAAAAAATTTGTCTTTTTAACAGGTACGAATGGTTTCACTAGTGTATCAGGAAGCCAGAACTCGGGACGACATACAGAATCAATGCTTGGTAGAGCTGTAAGTTTAAAGGAGGATACTACTCGATCCGGCAGATTTTCCATTGTAATCTTAGTACAGCTTATGATTCCATTTAGATTTCCAAGTTTCGCTTTAATAAAGTTGAGAATGTCGTTTACCGAAGTTTCATATGCTAGTCTCGAGATGAAAATTTGATTCGGTGGAGCAACAACACGGTATAGTTGATTATTATTAACACCTGCAGGAGACGTTGAACCACCAGGGTCACTGTTATCGATAATTGGAATTACAATTGGATCGCTTCCAGGATCATCAAAAGCAGGTTTATCAATAGGAAGAATGTAGTCAGCATGGCTACTGCTTGGGTTATTAGACCCTGCAGGAGATGGATACATATTTTTAGAATATTTCCTGCTTCTGTGAGTCAATTACAGAATACCAGCTCGCCAATAACCTGCCATCATGGCCGGATGAAGTGGAGTGGAATGTGCTAGAATTCTCGCCAAAGTCACTAAACCACGGTGATTTGTATTTTTTTCTTGGAAGGAAAAAATTATTGCATATTTGTTCTTGAGCAATAAAGTGCAACACACAAGTTTGTATTTTGTTATCGCCTCCCTCCGCTCCGAAATTATTTCAAACTTAACCGGGTGAGGTCTGAAGTCATCTGATATGTATTATATTAATTGATTATCCTTAATGAATTATGGAAGAAGTGCGATTTTATAATATTGAAGGATATAGGGCGGTACCCTCCTCCGGGCTGGAAGAGGTGGAGGCACAGTAATATTTGCAAAAAATACAATTAATTCTATCCCCAAGAAAGTGACGCTTGACAAATATAACATTATAATAATTGAAGGAAGCCTTTTTATTAATCGGGCAGTTCGCCCCACGAGCTACTCGAAACACTCATCCGCAACGCGTATGCTGTTTTGGCCGGCAACATTATGCCACAAACTTTCGTCATAGTCCGCGTAGCGATACCCGGCAGATATCGGTCATCCCTACACCATTTCGATCAGCTGGCAAATGTCGGAATGATATCTGCTGCTTAACTACCTCTTTATGTCGGCGGCACGTTGAAGAAGAGGTGTCGATAGAGACATGACATGGTGTGTGTTGGTATCTGAGGAAAGTATCAAAACGGGAAAAAGTTAATAGTTGGCGATTTTCTTGAAGATTTCCTATTCGAAAGTCAACGATTTAATATCCGTTCGTGCGAATAAATAGTGAGCATCTGCGTTTTCGGGGTAAGTATTTTAGAAGGTGGTGTGCCGCAATAGGTAATATTTTTTCTATTCGTTCGGATCGTTTAATATCCCCTGTAATGATTTTTATGTCTAAGTCCGAACGAGGAACCGATCTTTCATCGGTTCTAGACGTTAAGTCTAAGTAGTGCCAATGGATGGTACCAACCGGTCAACCAATCCGTGCACCGTAATCCGTTTTCGCGGTGGCTGCTTGTCGGCCAGCTAGGTCGGAGAGGACTTCGGTCACGGGTCTTCAAATGGATTACGCTCATTTACAATTTTTCAGCCACCACTAAACGCCCGTTTCAAACGCGTCAAAAACACAATCATACGGAGAAGAAGCCTACTTTACGTTACTCCGTATTTCTTCATTCATCCAGTCAAAGTACCAAACAAACCTAATTTCTATTTCGCGTTCCCGAATTTTACTGACGCGGTACCGAAAAATATACTACGCTAACTTAAACCCGACGAAAGCTACGTTAAGGAAAAGGCAAAACCAACAAAGGTACCACGTACCGCGCGCGACGCGAAACCGACCTCAGTGGATTTTCTCAAACCCTACCCTCGCGGCGGCATACTTACCATGCACTCTATTTCCCGCTGAAAGAAGGGACCACTGGAAAGGAAAGTCGTTGTTTACATTTTACAATATAGTGAGAAGATATTAATCGGTTACACCTATAGCCTTTTATATTTGTACAAAAATCAAATATTCCAGTCCTAGCGCGTACAACTTTTACTCATTTTATGCATTGTGTAAATTAGTAGAAACGTTTGATGTTATAACATTGGTACATTTCTTTAATTTTTTTGAATCTTCATAAAATAGGTGTACCATTGCATTTTCGCTCTTGCCTACAATTTATTTAACGCTGTCTTATTATTGATAATTCTTATAAATGACAGGAACTCAGATATTTCTAATTGTATGGAAGGTACAGTTTAGTCAAAAGTATTGAAATCTACTCAGTCAAAGATTAAATGTTATAGGTACGTACTCATGAGACCATTATTATATATACAATTTTTTTTTTATCAAATATACGCTTTTCAATCCCGTTATTCCCGAAAAAATTTTATTAATACTTTGTTTAATATAACGATTTATTCTATAATAATTATTAAAAAAAAAAAGTAAACGAATCCCGACTACATTAACAAATTATTTGTCATAATTACATTTAATCATCGGTTTTGGTTTCTCAACGCAAATTTCGCTAATGCAAATGTGTTGAATAAATTAATTATGTTTAACGATTTAAATGGTATAAATTATAGTTACGGTAAGAACTGATTCCATTCGTATCAATATTTGTATTGTTTTGCCACTCGTATATTAGAATATCATCAAAAATTATTTTTCTCGTAACAGAGTAAACTTATATAATCTTTTAAGGAGGCAAAAATCGAAAATCGAAATCGAAATCGAAAATTACAAGGAAGCGATTAAAATAACTGGAAATTTCGTTCCTATGGCAATCAGAAAAAAAGTAGTCTGCTCCTGGACACTATTGAAAATATACGAGTATTATACATACATGATCACTCAATGTAAGTTGGTTGAGGTAAAAACAGTTGTCATGGAACTAAAAATTACTAATTATCAACCTCCAAGAACTGCTTATCGTAATATCCTATCTTTGTCTAAACAATAATAGGTAATTCAATTGTGTACTAGGAGCCGAGTTGACAGAGGTTGTCTGCCCGTCGTTTAGTCTCCGATGATGAAAAATACATTAATTACCGTCAGTCAAGTTTCTACGAAACGACAAATGAATGTCTTTGGAATCTGCTTTAAGAGTTCCTGGAGGTGTACATTGATTTTATGGCATATGTAAAGTAATTATACGTTACATACATATGCCTCGTCCTAGGGCTCTTACAATAAAATACAATTTGATATATATTGCTTTTTCATCTTTTTGAAAGTAGAAACAACATACCTCCTTTTGCTTCAATTTTGATAGCAAACATTGCTCATACTCCCAATAAAAATTTGTACATTGTTCACAGCAAATCTGATTACTATTGTGGGAATGCTAGCAATACCATCTTCATAGCAAAAAGTCAAATATCTTGAAGTATCGCTCTCTCGTTATAATGAACATTATTCCTTTAATGAATCGATAGTCAAGATGAGAGAAAAGTGCGTGGAAACTGGTTTTGGTGATTTTTAACCGGCTTTTACTTTATGATCCATAGTAGTACCAATATGAACTTTTTCTCTGTCGACCTCCTCTACATTTTCTTTGAAATCGAATGAATAGTCTGATAAAATACGTATCTTCTTTCACCTTACCGCTGGTAAGCAGCAAACTGTAAAACCTCACACTTTCACGAGCCACCCACACGTTTTTTGCTCTAAACTAGAATAACGCACCCGAGACAGTTCAACACAGTCTACAGTTCAAGTCGAACCCGAACTCGACAATGGTGAAAATTAGATGCGGTGCCTTGAAGCAGTCTTGGTTTAATTGCTTGCTTTTGGTTCACTTATGAGACTACGGAAATCAAAAGTACTAAGCTGAGCACCATACAAGTTTTTCCTTTTTTCAACGCATGTCCATCCAACTGAATCCAAGAGCCATCAAAACATCCCATTACGTTCAACCACATCCACGTTTTAATGAAATCCATTCGAAATGATTATACACAGCCAACTTTCTAGAACTTGATTTCTGCGCCCGCATGCGACCGCACTCCATTATTAATTCCTTAGGTATGGATCCAGGCACGTAAGGTCAAATCTTCCAATAAGGTCTTTAATTTAGACAGAAAAAGATACATAGTACAGATAACAGCATTTATCTACGTTGGATTACCTTCTTGATAACTGCCTGATAAGATGAATTACTGTAGTTATTCCCGTTCACCGCTACCGATTTGCCACTTTTTAATGGAAGTTTTTCCATAGTGAACTTTTACAAAACATCTTGTACACCTGACGTCTATTTATTCGTTTACGACCGACACGAAACTAAATTTCACAAATATAAAGCGATTTTACACTTTTTCCGACACCTGTCTCCAGAAAAACACTTTGCAGCAAGAAGACATGAAACTACCTCCATACTCCACTACCATGTGGCTGTCAATTCACTTTGACATCCCACGACAAAATTGACGTGGGATGTGCACCCATCACAACCAACATGAGATGCCCAGCCACATAGCAGCAAGGTGTGTTGGTAGTGGTCGCCAGCGGCGTCGCATGATTCATTACAATATTTACACCCGATAATAAACTAACGCAGATAATCTGATACACCTCTCAAAGTCTTTGTTTTATGTATATATAAATCTGATCAAATTATAATAAAATTGACTCCATTGCTTGAAGTCAGAATATAATTTCCTGATTTTCTGGAATGTAGGATTTACAGGTACCTAACAATTATCATTAGATGTCGGTATTTAAGAGATTGCTATTTATCTTGATAGAAAAAGTAATTTGTGTGACCCGTATCCATTTCATCTAACTGATAAAGGTTTATCTTAAGTCTATCTGAAAAACATAATTTCCTCATTTCTTTTTTTTTTGTGTCTTTCTGTCAATTTTTGGTTGTAGCCTTCATCTATCTAAATGATAGAAATAAGATACATTGGAAAACGATAGGGCACTACTATTTAGGCTTATATTGTTTTATGAAATTTGCACCATAATTTACGTCACCCTTCATTCTTTTATCGTAAGTATAAATAATATTGCATTTGGGAAAAATTCTCGTGCTAATTTAGATCTTTAAAGTAGGTAGGCAAGATCATCCAATAGTTCATATATGTGAAATAAAAAAAAAATGGAATAGTCCTTACTGAATATAGTTAGACCGGGAATTTAAGTAAATCACTACTCCTCTTAGTAAATGTTACCTTGTTTTTTCGTTGAGTGAGATTTGGTGAAAGCGTTTGTAGCGGCAGTTGTAGTTTTTTTTTTGAATGAATGAATTCAAGAGCCTCTTCTCCTTTGAACTATGATTGGATGAGTTTTTCTCTTTGTCTTTGTCCTTCTCTTTTTCCTTATTCTTGTCCTTGTTTTTATTCTTAAACCTTGGAAAGATGCAACTGTTTGGCAGAAACCCGCCTAATTTTTCCTTCTTCGTTGTTGTTGCAGTGGGTGCCGTTGATGAGAGTGAGGCTGTACTTGCAGTTGATGCGATAAATGATGATGAAGCTGTTGGTGATACAGGGCTTTTAGCGTTTTGTGATGTATTTGTTGACGACGCTGATGAATTTTCGCCTGGACTTGTCGAACTTGTTACTGAGTTTAGAGATTCATTGACGGGTGATGTATTACTACGAGTTTTGCTGTTACGATTGCTCAAATTAGTGATGGAATTATTTGTCTGAGAATCCTTAGTGCCGTTTTTGACTATTCTTGGCGAGTCTGTTTGATCGGAGCCGCTTTTGCCCTCGTTCGTTCCATTGATATCGTTTTCATCTCTAACTTCCTTTACGCTATTTTTAACATTATTTGCATTGTTACTGATAATTGCACTTTGCGCAACCGAAGACGATGAGTTGTTTTTGTCAACGGGGGTTCGCTAGAATTAACAGAAGCACTATCAGGTCCAAGTTCCATGTACGTTACATTATTGTCGGAAGAGTAAAAGTTATTTCGTGATGAATTTTGTACACCACACAGTTGTTGTTGAGGCATCTGTTGTTAGTTTGTATTTATCTTCCAATTGAAGATGAACTCCAAGCACAAGGCCAGTCTGATTCGACATTGAGCAAGTGAATCGACACGCATTTGATATGCGGCTTGTCTGCGAAAATTTCAATATTTTTAGCATCGCGACACTATGAATTTTGATTTCATATTATACACACCTCTCACACGATATAAGTTTAGCGGATCAGTATGTACAAGTGAATGATTAAAAGTAGGAAAACAAACTCCCACCCGCGAAAATCGTCGACAGCTCTTGGGTGGCGGCCACTACTTCCACTACCATGTGGCTGTCAATTCACCTTGACATCCCACGACAAAATTGACGTGGGATGTGCAGCCGTCACAACCAACATGAGATGACAAGCCACATAGCCGCAAGGTGTGTTGGTAGTGGTCGCCAGCGGCGTCGCATGATTCATTACACCCCCAAATTTTCTAAAGGTTTGCGTGCAGGGACGTTTGTATGGACGTTCACGGTACTTGGATGCGCAGGCTATGACGCCGTTGAATCGATGCGGTCGGGACGATATGCTCTCGTACCTAGCTGCTGTCATTGATGCCCCATTCTAACTTTTGTGGACATGGGGCAGACTCACGAGGGACGAAAGAGTGAGTCAGTTTGTATAGGTCAGGTACGATAAAAGGAGTGCTCCTTGTGCTGCACAGATGATTGTATAAATTAGAAACAAATACAATTGTTATCGATTAGTCATCTAATTTATTAGTTTATGAACAAAGTACATCATTTTCTCTGTCCCCGAACAAATCTTCTAAACGACCAACCAAAACCGCTAGTCTTAAATGCATTAACCAGGCAACTACACGTAATATTATTTTGCAATAGCAAATGCCTCGGCAAGCATAAATTGCAATAGTGATCCCAGATAAATGATATCCCGGAGTTCTTGTCATTTCAACTTGTGCTAAACGACATTAGATCCATTTTGATTTAGAGGAAAAATAGCTAATTAAATAGACTCGTTTTGCAACACAGTGAAGGGTCGATGATACGCTTATTAGAAGCCTACTCGTCTCGGGTGTTAACCCTGTCATAAGATTCTGAGTTGTAAGTGCACTTTTAAGTAAAGATTTAACTATGTAACAATTGAAAGTCCTTTTAATGATTAAGAATGGGAAATATTTATACAACTGGGCCTAATGAAACCTTGATAGTATCAGGTTTAGCGACACTTTCCTCACTCGTGTGTAATTGAAGCTAACCCCGTGCTGCCGGGGAAGTGTATGCGCGAATGCAAAGCGTGATGTTCAATTCAATCCAAGTGATGATCAAATCTGAATAAATGCATGATACGAGTATGTACACAATAATAAGCGTTACACAATTTTCTCCTCAATTTAACTAGCGTACATATGCAGACCTAGTTGGGCTTGTATATAAATCGAGGAGATTTAATGGATCGTATAGAACATCATTCTGCCAAAAGTGCTCGCTACGTTACAAGTGGTCAAATAGAACTCGAGAAAGCACAAGAGTATCAATCCAAGTCTAGAAAGAAAAATGTCAAGATAGCCATATGCTTATTCATAACTCTAGTTAGGGTTTTGTACTAAAATTCACTATTGCGATCACGACCTGTGTCCATCTGTCCGTCACAGTACCTTTTCTCCGAAACTATAGAAGCAATAGCTATGAAACTTTGTAGAAAGGTCAGAAGTGGTGACTTCAAAGGGGTTTAAGGGGGGTCTCCCCATATAGGGAGGTGACCATTTAAACAATTTTTTTCATCATTGGTAGTCTTTTCAAAACAAGTCTTATAATTGCCTTATCAGTACCGTGGGGGGAAGGGGAAGTGCAAGAACTTTTCGCATACCCCCTTGCGATTGGACACCTTTCATCCGAAAAATCAGAAAAAAATCATGAATATACGCCTTTATAAGTACAATAACAACAAATAAGTAGGAAATCGAAATTCACTCAACTTTGTTAGTAATAAAGGGTGATTCATAACAAGTGTACACATGTAAATGGGCCTTAACTCTTATTTATCACCAACTTCAGGTCCATATATTGACAGATTATGACAGTTTGGTCTTTTACAATTTTAACCATGGCGTCATACACATTAGCCAAACGTTTTGTTATTGTTAAAACTTTTTACAAAAATAAAGAATCGCCAGTGCAAACATTTCGCACTCTACGTGAATCGAATAATTTTACGAAATGGACCCATAAATTGGCCGGTGAGATCATGTGATTTGACTCCTTGTGACTTCTTCCTTTGGGAATTTCTGAAGGATCGTTGTTACGCTAATGCTCCCCAGACTACCGAAGCATTAAAAAACAATATTCTAGCCAACAAACGCCTAATAACGGCGGAAATGTGCGAAAATGTCATCGAAAATTACAATCAACGTTTGATAGTCTGTAAAGGAGCACGAGGTGCACATATGCCCAAAGTCATGTTTCATCTTTAATTGTAAATTTTCATAAAAAATAAACATTACAGCTCAATCTTTACAAAAACTATGTTTTTTACGACAAAAATGTGTTCACTTGTTCTGAATCACCCTATCTATTTTACGTTTTCTTGAATAAAATTTTAATGGTACCCTTAAATTCAATAAAGTTCAGTACACAGATGAGTATTTATAAGGTTAACCTGTCTTGAAAGTTTCGCAAAGATCCAATGGTATTTAACGAAGTTATAGCGATTTGAATTTTCCTGTATTACTATGGAACAAGATGCGCGATATTACTATGGAAATATATGGCTATGGAACAATATGCATTTTTTACCAACTCAGACACTACAGCTTTGCTAGGATTTGCATGAAAGTTTCAGGAATTAAAGGTATCATGAATATCTTTGAAAGTCGGTTCAGCTAGTGGTATCAGTAATCGTAAAACAAAATAGTGGCTGTTTTAAATGAGAAAATTGAATAATTTTTACTTATTTTTCCCCAAATTCAACGTTTAATGTGCATGCTTTTAACACTTGATTCAATTTAATGAATGACTGAAGATGAGTACTTACAATTAATACTCATACGTGAAACAAGTTGAGGAGGCAGGAGAGAGCTCGTAACAAAGGGGTTTTGTAACCATTCTAGGATTCGAAAAAATAGGTCATTAATCGATGATAACAGTACAGGAGAGTGGCCCATGAAAAAAAAAAAAAAAATTCATCAAACGTGGCCAATATGAGCCTCAAATGAAAGTTCTTCATGAGAACTTTTAAAAACAATTCTTAAACTGACAGTTTTTGCTCTAGTGGGGGCACACGTGGAGAAATACTCGAAAAATGTGTTTCCCCCCTCGCGATTGGACTCCTGTGATCTAAAAAATCTGAAAAAATTACCAAAAGAGATATTTATGAGTATAAAAATAATAAATACTTCAGAAGTCAAAATTCGTTCAACTTTGTGATCTTCGAATTTCACATTTTCTCCAATAAAATCGTATGGATATTTTTAAAGCGAACAAAAAACGATATTTAAGTAGCCTTGCACAAGGTCCTAATACTCCGTAAGTTTGATGAAATTTGTATTATATTCACGGAAGTTATAGCCATTTGAAATTTCCACAATTACAACAACAATAATACACTATTTTGGTATTTTATGGACTTTGCATGGAATCAGACACAGGAATTTTGATTTGATCTTCTTAAAATTTTCAGATAAGATCGATGACATAAATGCTTTTGGGATTTCATGATTTGAGTGATTTTTGCTAGTTGAAAATGGAGAAACAATGGATTTTCTTCCAAACGAGCAAATCTCTTTGTCATGTTTCTTGATTTTATTCGTTGCTGGTGACTGCATTTTGTAAGTTGAGTATCAAACCCTTCTGGTATGAGCGTAGGTCTGTCTACCTAGCTTGTTTTTTCTTGGAAGGAAAAAATTATTACTAATTAGTTCTTGAGCTACAAAGTGTAACACACACGTTTGTACTCTGTTATCGCTTCGCTCCGCTCCGCTCCGAAATGATTATAAGCTTAACCGGGTTAGGTCTGAATTCATCTGACGCGTCGCAAGTGGCTAAGAAGGGTTACCAATTTGCGCTTCGTACAGAACATATTAATTGATTATTCTTAATGAAGTATGTATTTAGCCGGAAGAAGCGCGAAAAATGTTTTTTTTTTTTTTTTAATTTTTGCGAGATCAGGAAGCACAGGGTCCTAGTGTATCCACTTTAGATTTGAAGAATGATCCTGAAATCGAGGTAGCCGAAGTAAGTATTAGTATATTTGCTATACATGAGATACATTATTTGAGTATTAAGCGGATTTTACTGATTTTTTTCGATCTTTTACAGGAGGCCGTGGAAATGGAGGTATCAAATCGCTGCAAAAAAATGAGTCAGAAAGCCAGTATCTAGCCGAGAAAAATGCAATCCTGAAGGATACATTGGCTCATTTAAAGAAGAAGGACGAAGCAGGCGTATATGCTGATTCTTGGGCGACATCGCTCCGGCAGCTATCTTCTACGCAAAAAATTTATGCCAAGCATGCCATAGAAGAAGTTCTTATTATGGGGCAACTTGAGCAATTGACAATCAACACCGTTAACATGTCGTCTATATCCTCGTCGCATAGATCTTCGACACCGCTGATGGCGTATTCGTCCTCACCTAGTGAAAGTGGTGTTTTCATTACGTCGAATTTGCTTAGACGGGAGTCGCCATTAGTGGTAGCACCAGCTTTGGAAATTCCAAGTGAAAACGCTACCTGGTCAAGAAATCCTGCGCCAGTTTACGAAAATATTCAGTAGCTGGTAGCGAATAATGAGTTTATTTAATATAGACAAAATATGTATTCATTTAGTATTATCTTATTTTTTAATAAACATTTTTGCTTAAATTTTGAAAAACAACACGACATTTTATTTTGATTTTTGCCAAGGAACAGATTCAATTCCATTGAAAAAGATTTTGAGGTCATTTCTGATTTTCTTCGCAGCATCTTTTGAATTGTTTGCTCGCGTTGGTTCCAAAGGTAACATTTGCCTTTGTTCTGATCTCCAAGCTCCATATTGAATTGTAACAATCTCAGTATTTTCAATGTCTACACTTCCACGTAAATAAACGTCTGAATTTTTTCTTCGCAGGTAGTTGTGGAGATAGCACGTTGCTAACGTTATAATTGTTGCTTTCTCTGGCCGCAAATTTATATTGTTCAGTAGAATTCTAAAACGGGAAGGCAGAATCCCAAAAGCATTTTCGATTATCCTTCTTGCTCTCGAAAGACGATGATTGAATATTATTTCACTATCATCAATATTTTCTCCTCCAAAAGGCTTCATTAAATGCATCCCTAGAGGAAAAGCATCATCACCAACAAACACATACGGCACTTTTATTGTAGTGTTCGGCAGCAGACAAGAGTCTGAAATTCCCAGAATATTTTCGGAAAGTTTTTCGTGAAATTTACAACTTGAAAAAACCCCTGCATCAGATACGCGTCCATTTGTACCTGCCTCTACCATAATGAATTCATAGTTTGCGTTCACTATCGCTAACAAAACGATGCTGAAGGTTTTTTATAGTTGAAATAATATGATCCTGAATTAGGTGGTTTCTTTATTTCAATGTGTTTCCCGTCGATTGCTCCGATACAGTTTGGGAAATTCCATCTTCTTCTGCTGTTTCCCTCCAATCATTTTCTGCTTTCGGTATCTGGAAAAGAGCATAATATATATTTGAATACTTAGTATCACTATTTTTAAAATTACATTGATATATCCTTTTAAAGCTTTTATAATCGCAGAGAACGTCTCCATAAAAATTATTCCAAGGCTTTGAGGAGACATTGCAGTCAGAAATTTCAAATCTTCAAAGCTTTGTCCACCGGCAAGAAAACGGGGAGTGGCAGAAAGACTTTCATTGGTCGTTATCGCGTCCCTCATTAATGTGTCTTTTTTTTCTTTAAACGGTTTCACTGCCTTTAGCAGGTCTTCATAAGTTTTATGATCCATTCTTAAAAAGTTTCGTAAGTCACACCGAGCACTTACATATAGTTTACTCAATAAATTAGTATGTGAAAACTTTTTTACTATAATATCATAATCCAAGCATTCACTTATCAGAATATATGATAACACTAAATCTGAATATATCTCACTGCAGAACGTTCTTCTTCAAGAAGCTTCCTAATACTGATGTTTATTTCCTGGTTGAAGAAAATATTTGCGTGTCTGTGGCCATCGTGTTGGCTGTACTATGCTTTACGTGTGCTTCCAGGCAATGCAAAAACATCGGTATAAGGGGGAACACAAAATGCTGTGAAGTACTCCTTTATTGCTGTAGTACAGAATCCGTGTCTAAAACGACCTTCACCGATCGAGTAACCGGACGAAATGTGTTTTTAGGGTATTGTAAAATCATTTTACAATACCCTACTAGTTTCGCGTCCTGTCTGTTCGTCTGTCCGTCCGTCCGTCTGTGCGTCCGTCCTTCCGTCCATCCGTGTGTCACACCAGTTTTTCTCGCAAACTACATAAGCTAGAAACAAAAGATTCTGTCTTTTCATGAAATTTTCCATAACCAAATCGCAAAATGGCTACCCTATGTCCTCGATAGCCTCACGAATTCTATCTTTGAGGTTTTGAATCGACGCTGGGCTGTTTGTGTAGACCTCCTCTTTCACGTGGCCCCAAAGGAAGAAGTCGCAAGGTGTTAAATCACAGGATCTATTCAAAATAACACCTCTTATTGGAAAACCCTATATGTAGGAATTTTGATAAACATTTTAGAAACGGTTTGTATTATAATTAAACGACGGGGTCAAAACACTTGAGACAAAGTGGCGACGAATATAAAAATATATTAGCCATAATAATTCTTCGAACTCAATTTATGGAATATGTATATTAGTCAAGTTTTAATATGCAGAATATATGGTTTGATTTACTAATTGTTTTACAATACCCTTCTGGTAGGAGCACTCTCCTGCTACTTCAACTTGTTTATGAATTAAAATATGTTAACAAATGTAACGGTGATGGGCTGCCTAATAAAATCCTGTCAAGGATATATAAAAGGCTATTTTTTTCAATACCTTCACCAGAAAAATTTAACACCAATTGAATGTACGAAGTTTATAGAATATGCAAACGTAATGTTGCCGACCTTTTTCTTGTCAAGGCTATAAGGTTGCTTAATTTAAACAGGTGATTAAAAAATGGTACCTTCACCGATCAAATAACCAGATAAATTATATATAAAAAAATAAACATAATTTTTTTACGAATACGATGGTATACGGTTGCCTATGATAAACTTGTCAGAAATTAGGGTTGTCAAGCGTTGAAGTCTGAAAATTTTAGACGGTTGGAAGTGAGCAAGAAAGACAGCCTTTATTGCATCCAGCGCGATAGACGAAGATGCAGCATAGCAACCGGTAGCCCCACATTAGCCGCTTGAAATAGTGCAGGAGCGGGAAAGGGATAGCATATACGCAATATTAAATGCGGTGGAGTAAGACGTGTGGCCTAGTGGTTAGAGCATGAACGCATAAGCCGAAGGTCCCAGGTTCAAATCTCGTTGGGAGCAACGTGATTTAGTTCAGGGGATTTTTCGGACAGACTACGAGTGCTCACTCAGTGGTGATATGTACTGATTTAATCAGAAAAAATAATCTTTTATATATCCTTGACAGGATTTTATCAGGCAACCCATCACCGTTACATTCGTTAACATATTGTAATTCATAAAAAACACATTTCGTCCGGTTACTCGATCGGTGAAAACCGTTTAATATACGTATCTTAGCCTACTAGTCTAGTTCGATTTGTGAACATATCTCAGAGATGCAAAAAAAATAATAATAATACGACGCAGTAAAAAAAACTCTGAGTTTATAAAAACTCGCCGTCTTTAAGTATCTCGACGTTCGGGTCTCAAATAGTCTGTGATGCTGCATTTTCAATCCGCTGGACTTATCATTAATTTGAATTTCTTATATGTTCTTTAAGTCAAGATGTCCAATCGGCAAGAGGGGGGGGATAACACAATTTTGGTACGTTTCGCCTCTCCCTGGACCCCTTGATTTCTTTCATATTCTTATAGTTCTAATCAAGACCTTTCATTTGATACCCGAAAAACATTTTTTAAGGCCTACTTCGTTATTAGGGGAGGACCCACTTAAAAAAATTTTAAATTTTTGGCAAGAACTAAACTTTTGAGAGATCATCATTTCTGTTCTTTCCGCAAAGTTTGAGCATACTAGCTTTTATAGTTTCTGAGGAAACTTGCTGTGACGCACAGACAGACAGGTCACGAAACTAGTAGGTCTTTGTAAAAAAAATTTGTTACAAAGACTTTAAAAATGATTGAAAACTGATTTTATTGAAAAATAAGAAGTCTAAACTCCATACCTTAAAGTACTTGCAATACATTGTAACTTAATTGTAACGTAATGCAATTTCATAATTCGTATACATTGCAACTTAATGCAATACATTTTTGCAACATATGCATCTAATTTCGAAATTCCATGTGCATCGCAAATTCTTTAGTCAAAACAAAATATCATTTTCTTTTCTGAAGACTGGAGAATTCGCGACGCGCATGTATAAGTTTTCGCATAGTCAGCGAAAACATGTTCCCACGAACAACGTTATCATATTCTCACCGCTTTCGTGAATCGCGCTGACCAGTCAGATGAACAAAATTAGTATTTAAGTTAACTGTTATCAAATAAAAGTTGTCATTTGTTCATCACACTTATAAGGTGTCTATTAATTCTTACGAGTAAAAACTTCACCATTTGTATTTGGGAACATCGGTATTGTACCGAGGCCAATTTATTTATTTCTTTATTTATTCATTGCTATTTTACAGATATAATCCAATTACAAAAATAGTAATAATAGTGAAAGATAGAAAGACTTAGAAAACATATAAGAAAAAATTCAAAGCTTAGCGAGTGCAGAAGTTACTTTATTTTTAAAATGGAGATAAGAAGTGGGGAAAGATCCAACCTGAAGATCATCGTGTTTACGCGAAATCCTTAGCAGAGGAGAGTGAAAATAAGTCACGCTCCTGGCAAACGGAACATCAAAGATTTTGGAACTTCTGGTAGGACGGACAGCATTTCTGACCGGGAGTTCAGCTACCAACTTCGTGTTAAGGTAACCAAGGGAGAGACGATAGAGGAAACACTCATCCAGATAAATATGGCGGTGTTCTAAAGAAGGAATACCAAGGATAGATAAACGAACATGATAATAACAATAAGGAATACGAAATTTTAACAGTAAAATTCTCGTAAACTTACGCTGAACATATTCGATCGAGGATTTAAGGTAAACGAAATGCTCCTCATTTCTGGGGAGCAGTATTCAAGGATAAAACGAACTAAACTTACAAATAACTTAATACAAGAAATGGGATCAGAAAATATGATGGAGTGACGTAAAATAAATCCAGATACACGTGATGCTCTGGAAACAATATCATAGACGTGAAGATCGAATTTCAGTTTGGAGTCAAAGGTGACTCCAAGATCTTTGATATGCGTCACGGTGCTAAGACATTTATTTTTTTAATGAAGAAATGACCAATGAATGGATAAAGCTTGGAGAAAAAGGATACATGTATACATTTAGAAACGTTAAGAGGAAGCCGATTAGATTGACACCAAAGATCCAAGGAATTTAGATCAGCTTGCAGTATGTCAAGGTCATTTTGAGAGGATACGACCTTGAATAATTTCACATCGTCTGCATAAAGAAGGCAGGAGGAGTTAATGACTGAAGGCAGATCATTGATAAAGATGACAAATAAAAGCGGACCGAGAATGGACCCTTGGGGAACGCCGCTAGACGGGATAAAAGGGGACGAGGTAAAACCATTGAAAGTAACATGACATATTCGATTCGAAAGGTAGGAGGAGAGCCACTTGAACAAATTGCCAACGAAACCAAGTGCATGAATTTTTTGGAGCGAAATATGGTGATTGGCCGAATCAAAGGCCTTAGAAAAATCAAGATACAGGGTTTCTACCTGAAATCGATACTCAAAGGCTCCAGCAACAACCGTAGTAAATTCCATAAGGTTGGTCATAGTAGAACGACCTTTGATGAAACCATGTTGTTCAGGAATCAGCTTATCCTCCACAGCCGCAAGCAGTTTGGAGTAAACAATACGTTCCAGTAATTTGGAAAAACAACACAATAAAGAGATGGGGCGATAATTTGAAACTAGAGAGGCGTCACCTTTCTTAAAAACAGGGAGGAGGAAAGCTCTTTTCCAGTTAGAAGGGAATAGGCCAGTAGATAAGCTTATATTGAAAAGTAAAGCTAAAGGAACAGATATAGTGGATGATAAAGATTTAACGAAGAAATTAGGAATGCCATCAGAACCAGCACCAACAGAAACATCAAGAGTATTGATAAGATTTTCAATTTTAACAGAAGAACAAGTGATAGAGGAAATAGTGGGTTGATGATAAGCAGGAAAGGGTGAACTTTGCGCACGCGTGGTAGAGAGATTGAAAAGTGAAGAAAATAATTACAGAAAAGTTCGCACATTTCCTGAGGAGATGACGCGAGCTGCCCATTTAAGGTTAATGAGGAGGGATTTTTAATCGACGATTAAAGAGAACGGATGTACTTCCAAAATGGCTTGGATTGGTTAGAGTTAAGCGAAGACTCGATACTCCTGAAGTAAGAGGCTGTTGCCAAGTTTACTTCCCTTTTTGCTGCAGATCTAAACTGAGTATAGTTTACACGATCCTCAGAAGACCTGGTACGTAGAAAGATACGACGAGCCCGATCCTTTTCTTTCAGGGCACAAATCACATTGTGATTCAACCAGGGTGTACCATGGGAGTCACGAGCACAGGTAAAGGGAGTTGCTGCTGATATGACAGAGTTGAGGAAGTCATAAAATTTCTCACAGGCGTCATTTGAATCAAGACCATGAAAGAAGGTATTCCAATTAACAGCGGATAAAGAATTAGAAATTAGGGAGTAATTGCCTTGTAGAAGTTAAAGTGCATTTTTTTCTATATACGCTTTGGATTGGTTCGATCAAGTGACACTTCATACCGAAGCGCGGGGTGATGAGGATCGAGGGGGACATACGGAAAAAGAACAGGAGAATGCTTCAGAGAGGAAGAATCTAGGTTGCTAAGGACTGAATCCAGGAAGCGATCATTAATATTGGATAAATTATTAAATTGAGAGAAAGAACATAAAGACATACAGGAAGAAATTAAGAGCGAGACTTGTGAGGGACCTGAAACATGATTTCCCACCCAGGACAGAGAGGAAAGATTAAAGTCACCACACAGTATAATAGGGTAGCTAGAAAAACGAGTCAAAAAATATGAGGAAAATTCAGAAAAGAAAGTGTCGTAGACAGAATATGGATAACTACAAGGAATATATACACAAGCCACGAGGAGAGGACGAGCAGGTGAAAAAGATATCTTAGCGACAACGCATTCAACAGGAAGAGAAAAGTGAAGATCAGAGAGAGGAATTATGGTAGGCAATAAGAACACCGCCACCATCTCTCTTATTTGACAATTGTCGAACGCGATCTTGCCTTATTGAAAGATGGTTGGAAAAAATCTCGGCGTCATGAAAACTGTCAGTTAGCCACGTTTCTGTGAGGCAGATTATTTTATCACAGGAGAGAAAGCATGATAAACAGAGACCCTTCAGCTTAGATCTTAGTCCACGTACATTTTGGTAATAAATGAAAAATGAATTCTGCTTAGTGATAAAGTTAGGCTGATTAAAGGAAGAATGACTAGAAGCTAATGTTGTTGAAGTTTTGGTTTGAATGTTCGAAAATTTCTTTTGGAGTTCGAAGCAAAAGACTTAACTAAGACCATTTTATCAATGCTTTTATTTATTCAAATAAGCGGTGAAAGAAAAGCATTTCATCGCTCTACAAAAAGTGTTCATGGCGCCATAAGGAGTTTAGTGAGGCGAAAAGTAGAAAATGTCTTTTTATTTAATTTTCACTGTTAAAGTCTAGTTAGCAAGTGGTATAATCTTGAAAGAGCAGGAATAGAATAGTCAGATAATAGAATTCCGTTCACCGATTGTTACGGATGACCAGCTTCCATCCGGAGACCACACCACGACCACTAAGGAGATCGGGATGCATGTCATTTACACACCCCAAACCCGCTTGAGCATCGAGGTAGCAGTTGACCCATTGTATTTTTGACACAAATACTACTCTCATACAAAAGAAGGAAATGTTATTGTTATATAATTCAGAAGAAAAATGTTATTTTTGTATGACAAGCAATGTTATTTATCAGTCGAGCTAGAGTAGGGCGTTTAACTTAGGTAGGGAGCAAATGGCAGCAACGGATGACGAACGACATCAGAAGGGGGCCGGTCGACCATCACTCTTCCCAACAAGGATAACCTATGGCAACGCATCTAACGCAAGCGCTCCACAAAGGCTATCACCTACTCGGAAGGCGTTTAAGGGGCCCACTCCTGGTCACCGCACTAGATGGATCAACCGTAATCAAAGATAATGTCAACATCAACACCGTGAAGGGATGCAGCGCGCAAACGGAAACATAAACATGCGAGGCTACTGTAAAATATATTGATTGTCGTTACGAATGCAAAGACTTACCTCGGGGGACTTGCCGGCTCCAATTTACACTTTCCTGACGGCGTCTCTGGTGCGACGCCAAGACGAGGCGAATCCCAAGTTGAACAATACTCGCGATGTAATGCAGGCATCACGACCAGGTACACATATCACCTGTACTACGCCCAAGTCGACATTCGGAAATTTCTAAATCATTTCACTAATTCCTGACATGCAACATTATCACGACGTACAAACCAATCACTTGCAACATATAAGTAATGAAGCGGACAAACATTTCTATCGGGGACGCCATTCCGCAATTCATTTAACACTTTCTTTAAAGACAAATCTGAACACTGACTTGCGAGCCAACCACTTACACTGTTGACATAACAAGCGATTGAATGCAGGGCGTGCGATTCTAGCGACAATAACACGTTTTTCAGGATGGAAATAAACTCAATGGCGTAAGCTAATTGTTCGAAATCGCGTTTGTTTCCACTTTCTGCTGACAACTACAAAATGTCATTCGGCGATGTCATTCTGCGACGATCCAGTGACCCACATATTGGGACTGCCCAGCTGATCCCAAAATAATGGGTAATGCAGACCAACTCGCGTACAGCAACCATGGGTGCGGAGCCGAGGTAGCGAAGATGGTTGGTAGCCGCGCTACGAACCGCGCCAAAAGGAGAAAAGAAGTTCGTCGTACGAATGGGAGGCCAACCACCTCCAATGTAGCGGGCGTCCATTAAGGCGAACGAATTTAAAGGGCTGAGGGATAACGGAGGCCCTCTTTTTTTGGTTTGACTTCAGGGCAGAGAGATCGAAGGATACAAGACTAGCAGCGCGAAAAGGTGATTGGGACTAAGATCAACTTCATCATCGTCACCACGGCACTCATCGATACCACGGAAGAGCAATTTCGTTCAGCGAGGAGCTGAACAGAACGAGAATCCGGCTCCCGAGATTGGCGCAAATAACCAGACGATCGTTTGCTGGGGCCCCAAGTTAAGGATAGTTTAGCGAGGGTAGGAAAAGGTACCTATTTCTTTTTTTTTCCTTTTTTTTTATATTATATCTGCTTTTATATTTATTCCATTGAAATCATTTGTGTGAATATATTGATCTACTTAACACGGAAATATTCTTATTGTTGTTATTGGAAAAAAGGTATTTTTGGATTGTGCGCGACGTTCAAGCGGGGAGATTTTCTTTTCCTCGTTCGGATTAACAGATTTTCTTTCAGGAGGTCGTGGTGTGGGTAAACAGGGTAAGTTGGACAGGTTAGGGTCGAGTGTAGATAGAGGAGGTGAAACGTTTATCTTTCTTCCCTTTTGGTGCTAGTGGTTAACCCTCGTGCGTGCGCTGACGGATCGTCTACTCGCTGACGATCCTATTGTTGAATCCATCCAGCCTAGGGATAGCGAGTTGGCGCCTGCGCCGTCTCCGACGGAGCGAACCGGGCCCGCAAGGCTGGACAGCGCGTCTACCCTTGAAGTGTAAGGGTGACAAATTGGCGCCCAACATGGGGCTCATTAAGTTAAGTCATTATAGAAGTGGAAGTCAGTGTGAATTCGCGGAAGTGCTTTTCTAGGGTGATTCAGTGAGTGAAAGTGATTAACTAGTGTGAATTTGCGGGAGTGATTTTCTAGGGTGATTCAGTGAGTGATAGTGATTAACTAGTGTGAATTTGCGGGAGTGATTTTCTAGGGTGATTCAGTGAGTGATAGTGATTATCTAGTGTGAATTTGCGGGAGTGATTTTCTAGGGTGATTCAGTGAGTGATAGTGAATATCTAGTGTGGAATTGCGGGAGTGTTTTCTTAGGGTGATTCAGTGAGTGATAGTGTGTTGTTTCCTAGTGTGAATTTGCGGGGGCGTGTTGCGACGGAAGTGCGAGTGTTGGTGAGATTGTAAATTTGCGGGGGTGTATCGCGTTAAAAGTGCGAATGTTGGTGAAAGTGTGAGTTTGCGGGGGTGCGTTGGGATAGAAGTGTGAGTGTCGGTGTGAGGGAAAGGGCGAAGGATAAATCCGAATTTGCGGGTTGTTTGGAAGTGAGTGTTTTCTTTTTTTTTTGGTCTGACTGTGGAATGAATGATTGTGGAGTGAATGCGTCGTTAGTGGTGAATTGAGAAAAAGTAAACCATTGGAACTGAGGAATAATATTTTTTTTTCCTCTCTCGCTAGTGTTAGTATAGTGCAGGTGAAAATAGTAGCGGAATTCATATATAGATATATATATATATATATATATATATATATATATATATATATATATATATATATATATATATATATATATAGGTATATAAAATAAGTAGTACGTAAATTTAATTTAAATTAGTAATAAGTTAAATATGGCCGGGAAGGGAAGGATGCTGATAAATCGTTTGGCCAGCGACGAGCTCCAATATGAATTGGCTATTAGGGGGCTGCCTGCTGGCACAGTGGATGAGATGCGAGCAAAGTTACGGGTGGCGGTACGGGCGGAGAATTTAAAAAACACCAGTGTGAATACCAAAGAGTACCCTTTCACACCCGCAGAGGACATCAAGGCGCTGGAGGAAAAATGGGCAGAAGTTAACTCCCTGGTGGAAGGATTCTCGGGTGATAGAGAGTCGGGAGAGTATTGGAAGATATTGGCCAAGATCGAGTTTTGCCAGTGAAGGTTGGCGAATATCCAAGCTGAGGATCCCGAGGAGGAAAAGATCGTGGACAGATTGGAAAAAGATTTCATGATAGCGTTAGGGGGCCTGGATATAACAGCAGGTGGCAACTTGGAGGAGATGGAGGAGGAAACCGTTCCCAGATGCAGGACATCTACTCCGAAAGCGAGGTTAACGGGAGAAAAAACCAGCACTAAGCCGGGAGGCAGAGTTAACGATGCACCCGGGCTGAAGGCAGGTCCTCCCGAAAGGATCACGGAGAAGGTAGAAGAGGAGAGTGACACGGGAGCGGAGAAACAAGTAGAGGAGCCGAGCGCAATCACTGAGGGGCGGCTACTTGAATCGGAAGGGCCAGCAACTCAGACGGTGGAGGTACATCGGAATGATCCGGGAGCAGGCAAGGTTCCAGACGTGTCCAAGTGGGGGATCAAATTCTCCAGCGATTCTCCCGGTTCGGTAAGTGCTTTTCTGGAAAGGGTAGAGGAGCTTCGGTTAACGAAGGGCGTGACAAAGCCACAGCTGATGAGGATGGCCGCGGAGCTTTTTGAGGGTAAAGCCCTGATTTGGTTTCGTTCGGTACGGGAGCGGGAAGCTTCTTGGGATGAACTTTGCCAGGAGCTGTGGACAGAATTTTTACCCCCAAATTACAGTAAAAGGCTGTGGGAAGAAATTCGTCAGCGGACGCAAGGAAGGAACGAGTCCATCGGAGTTTACGTGGCTATCATGGATGGACTGTTTCGCAGATTGGGAGAACCCTGCTCGGAAGCCAGGAAGCTGGAGATTTTGCTGGATAACATTAGCCCGTTCTACCAGGTGAAGTTATCATTAAGAGAGGTGACATCGGTTGCGCAGTTGGTGCAGTTGGGACGGAAAATGGAGGCTACTAAGGCGGCGGTTGATGCGTTTGTGCCCCCACCCAGCCGTAGGACGTCAAAGCTATTAGAACCAGATTTAGCCTATGAGGAGGTCCCTACAGTGAGTGAAATAGTTCCGGAGGGCAGGGCTGTAGGAGTCAAGTGCTGGAACTGCAACGGTGTAGGACACATCTCCCGGGAATGTCGCCAACCACGTAGATGCTTCGGCTGCGGTCGGTCTGGAGTAACAAAAGTCACCTGTCCGAATTGTTCTACTCAGCGGGGTCGAGCGCCGGCCCGGGCGGGTCCGTCGGGAAACGAGCACGGTGCTCGTTAGGCGGCAAATTGAGCACCGGAGCCGGGGAGGAGTTGGGGGCCGCGGGTACGAGTTTTTTATTTTCAAATAGTCGGGGGGACGAACGACCACATTTGGAGGTTTGGGTGTTGGGCAAGCGCTTCAAGGGCCTCGTTGACTCGGGGGCGTCCAATACAATTGTCGGGGGAGATGGTTGGTCCGAGATGCGAGAAATGGGGGTGGAGATGATTACTGCCCAGAATCAGGCGGTGAGCCTAGCCGACAACGGCCAGTGCCCGATAGAGGGGAGGGCTTGGGTACCTTTTCGGTTGGAGGGCAGGGTGAAATGGCTGGAGGTATTGGTGGTACCGGCTCTTGCTCACAAAGTTATCTTGGGGGTAGATTTTTTGCAGCAGTTTGGGGTCCTTTTGAACCTGCGGGATAACAGGTGGGGTTTTGCATGCCATGAGGCGGTGATGTTGGGGGGACATCTACACAGTAGGTCTGTATTGACCCAGTCTGAAGAAGAGGAGCTAGGCCAGTTAATTGGGATAGAGTTCCAAAACATGGGGGAGGGGCTGGGTTGCACTAATCTGGTGGAGCACGTCATCAAGACGGATGCAGCGCCCATCAAGCAGCGTTATTATCCGGTCTCGCCTACCATGCAGAAGAACATTAATACGGAGCTGGACGAGATGTTGGCGCTAGGCGTAGTGGAGCCCTCTAAGAGCGCATGGTCTTCCCCGATATTAATGGTGAAGAAAAAGGATGGGTCGTACAGATTCTGTGTAGATTTCCGTAAGGTGAATCAAGTCACCGCACGGGATGCGTATCCCCTTCCGTATATTTCCGCCACTTTAGATAAGCTACGGGATGCAAGGTATCTATCCACTTTGGATATTAAATCAGCTTACTGGCAGGTCCCAGTGGCGGAAGAATCACGTCAGTTCACGGCGTTTACCATCCCAGGGCGGGGTCTTTTTCAATTTCGGAGAATGCCGTTTGGTCTGTCGAATGCGCCAGCGACCTGGCAGCGCCTAATTGACAAAGTGTTGGGCCCGGAAATGGAACCTTTCGTGTTCACATACCTCGACGACATTATTATCGTAACACCCACGTTCAGTCAACACCTGGAGGTTCTCTCCGAGGTATACAAGCGTCTGCGGCAAGCGGGACTGAGGCTATCGCGGGAAAAATGTCATTTTTGTCGAGCCGAGCTGAAATATCTGGGTTACGTGGTGAACGAGAACGGGTTGAATGTCGACCCTGAGAAAGTCGAGAGCATGTTAAAAATACCACGGCCTCATACGGTGAAGCAGATCCGACAGTTCCTTGGGATGGTATCGTGGTATCGGAGGTTCATTCCGGATCATGCCTCTTTGGTAGCACCCTTAACCGATTTACTGCGCAAGCATAAGAGATTTGACTGGACCACCAAATGTGAGGAAGCCTTCGAACGCTGTAAATTGAAACTGGCCTCAGCACCTATTTTGACGTGTCCTGATTTCAGCATCCCATTCAATGTGCAGACGGATGCCTCAGATGTGGGTGTGGGAGCCGTGTTGAGCCAAACTTTTCCGGAGGGGGCGAAGGTGGTCTGTTATTTGAGCCGCGCCCTGACCAAAGTGGAGCGAAAATATTCAACCACCGAGAGGGAGTGCTTGGCAGTCCTTTGGGCGGTGGAGAAGCTACGCCCGTATATCGAGGGCTCACATTTTCGCGTAATAACGGATCATCACTCTTTGGTTTGGCTCAACAATCTAAAGGACCCTACGGGGAGGTTGGCTCGCTGGGCTGTCCGTCTGCAACAGTTCGATTCTGAGGTAATGCATCGCAAAGGCAGCGAGCATTTGGTTCCGGATGCATTATCGAGGTCAGTCACTGTGGAAACGGTGGAGGTGGCCAAGAACCAAGGGGATGTTTGGTACGAGCGAATGAAGGCGCGGGTACGCACTAACGGAGAGCTATACCCCGACTGGAGGATCAAGGACGAAGAGCTGTGGAAACATGTACCGGGACGATATCCTGCGTTAGAAGGAGCCGACTCGTGGAAAAGGGTTTTGCCCAAGGGTGAAAGGCGAGAAGCCCTCATGCGTTGCCATGACCAACCAACGGCGGGTCATATGGGGATCGACCGAACGATTCATCGGCTGTCGCAGTTCTATTACTGGCCGAAGATGTCCGCTGACGCTCGTACCTATGTGAACCGATGTAAGGTATGTCAGGCAATCAAGGTGGAAAGGAAGGTTCAGCCTGGTTTTATGGTTTCGCGTGCAGGAGAAGCGACAAGATCGTGGGAGATGATTTGTGTAGACTTGGTGGGCCCACTACCTCGATCTACACGCGGACACTGTTATGTTCTGACCGTTCTGGATTACGTGAGTAAATTTTCTCTACTATTCCCACTACGGAAGGCCACGGCAAGGGAGATCTGTAGGTTATTGGAGGAACATGTATTCCTGCTGTTTGGAGTTCCGAGGTGGTTAGTGTGCGACAACGGTGTCCAATTTCGCGGGAAGAGCCTACAACAATTAGTCGAGGGGTACGGAACGCGGATTAAGTTTACTGCGCCATACCATCCCCAGGCGAACCCTGCCGAGCGTAGGAATCAAGACATCAAACGCATGTTACGATCCTACGTGTCGGAAAATCATCGGGACTGGGACCGACAATTGGCGAAAATCGCTTGCGCGCTACGAACCTATAGGCACGAAACCATGCGAGTCACCCCTTACTTTTACAATTTTGGCACGGAAATGCGGGTTCTGCAGGAACCGGGTGAAGGGCCAGAGCGACCTCAAGAGGAGATGGATCCTGAGCAACGGGCAAGGGATCTAGAGAGACTGCGGACGGAAGTATCGCAGCGTATGCAGGCGGCTGCCGAACAAAACTCTAACCGGTATAACCTCAGGAAGCGGGATATGGGTTACCAAGTGGGGGACCGAGTATGGAGGAGGAACTATACTATCTCCGACGCATCCAAATTCTACTCAGCCAAGTTGGCTCCTGAGTACTTGGGTCCGTTTAGGATAGGGAAGAAAGTGTCCGGTTGGACTTACCAGTTACGGGAAGAGAAAGGCAGAGACGCGGGTACCTGGCACGTCAAGGATTTGAAGCCGTTCATAGAATAGCGGGACAAAGCTAAGACGCTAAACACCAGAGAAAGGGGGGAGGGAAGCAGTAATAAAGGGATATAACGACACAACAGACATGTAATTTCAATTGCAAATGTTTACCTCTAGATTTAAGTATTCGGAAGTAATTACGTTGCTCCGCGCCGTCCGGGTTATGTCCGCGTTGTCGGGGCGTGTTGTTCCGATCGCTGCGCGTCTCTGGAACCGCCACATGCAAGACACGCGAACTCAATTTGAGTGGGTGCTTTTATCTTTTTTTTTTATTTTATCCGCTGGCTTTGTGGGGTCCCGAGTCGCTAGTTTTCCCTTCTGTCACATAGAGTTTGCGATCTAAAAACGAGTAGTGAGACATTAGAATAATGATAGTTATTTAGACAGGTAGTTACAAGATAGGGGATCAGGGATGATTGGTGGAGGGATAGCTATTTAGACAGATAGTTATAAGATAGGGGATTAGGGATGATTGGTGGAGGGAAAGTTATTTAGACAGGTAGTTATAAGATAGGGGACTAGGGATGATTGGTGGAGGGTAATTACCATAAAAGGATATAGGATTAGCACTTGTTAGAAGTAGATCGGTAGCGTCATTGGGGTTGGAGTAGCAATAAGTGGTATGGCTCATATAATGAAAAGGATTATCACATCAATAGCAAAGCTATACATATATATATATATATATATATATATATATATATATATATATATACCCATACCGTTTTACTTAGACGCACAGGTAGAGAGGAGGCATAAATAGAGATAGGGATAAAGCTCGATAAGAAGTAGGGAGTAGTGAATTGGCCACAGTTTTGGAACTTTATTAAGATATCGGAGTATATGGGAATAGGTTTGGAAATTGAAGGAAGTTGCGAGTAACCTGTTACTTTAGAAGTGCAGCCGGTAGCAGTAGGGCATAGCGAAGGAGTGAATTTCCAGGGAAATTCACTTGAAGTAGGGGGGGAATGTTACGGATGACCAGCTTCCATCCGGAGACCACACCACGACCACTAAGGAGATCGGGATGCATGTCATTTACACACCCCAAACCCGCTTGAGCATCGAGGTAGCAGTTGACCCATTGTATTTTTGACACAAATACTACTCTCATACAAAAGAAGGAAATGTTATTGTTATATAATTCAGAAGAAAAATGTTATTTTTGTATGACAAGCAATGTTATTTATCAGTCGAGCTAGAGTAGGGCGTTTAACTTAGGTAGGGAGCAAACGGCAGCAACGGATGACGAACGACATCAGAAGGGGGCCGGTCGACCATCACTCTTCCCAACAAGCATAACCTATGGCAACGCATCTAACGCAAGCGCTCCACAAAGGCTATCACCTACTCGGAAGGCGTTTAAGGGGCCCACTCCTGGTCACCGCACTAGATGGATCAACCGTAACCAAAGATAATGTCAACATCAACACCGTGAAGGGATGCAGCGCGCAAACGGAAACATAAACATGCGAGGCTACTGTAAAATATATTGATTGTCGTTACGAATGCAAAGACTTACCTCGGGGGACTTGCCGGCTCCAATTTACACATTCCTGACGGCGTCTCTGGTGCGACGCCAAGACGAGGCGAATCCCAAGTTGAACAATACTCGCGATGTAATGCAGGCATCACGACCAGGTACACATATCACCTGTACTACGCCCAAGTCGACATTCGGAAATTTCTAAATCATTTCACTAATTCCTGACATGCAACATTATCGCGACGTACAAACCAATCACTTGCAACATATAAGTAATGAAGCGGACAAACATTTCTATCGGGGACGCCATTCCGCAATTCATTTAACACTTTCTTTAAAGACAAATCTGAACACTGACTTGCGAGCCAACCACTTACACTGTTGACATAACAAGCGATTGAATGCAGGGCGTGCGATTCTAGCGACAATAACACGTTTTTCAGGATGGAAATAAACTCAATGGCGTAAGCTAATTGTTCGAAATCGCGTTTGTTTCCACTTTCTGCTGACAACTACAAAATGTCATTCGGCGATGTCATTCTGCGATGATCCAGTGACCCACATATTGGGACTGCCCAGCTGATCCCAAAATAATGGGTAATGCAGACCAACTCGCGTACAGCAACCATGGGTGCGGAGCCGAGGTAGCGAAGATGGTTGGTAGCCGCGCTACGAACCGCGCCAAAAGGAGAAAAGAAGTTCGTCGTACGAATGGGAGGCCAACCACCTCCAATGTAGCGGGCGTCCATTAAGGCGAACGAATTTAAAGGGCTGAGGGATAACGGAGGCCCTCTTTTTTTGGTTTGACTTCAGGGCAGAGAGATCGAAGGATACAAGACTAGCAGCGCGAAAAGGTGATTGGGACTAAGATCAACTTCATCATCGTCATCACGGCACTCATCGATACCACGGAAGAGCAATTTCGTTCAGCGAGGAGCTGAACAGAACGAGAATCCGGCTCCCGAGATTGGCGCAAATAACCAGACGATCGTTTGCTGGGGCCCCAAGTTAAGGATAGTTTAGCGAGGGTAGGAAAAGGTACCTATTTCTTTTTTTTTCCTTTTTTTTATATTATATCTGCTTTTATATTTATTCCATTGAAATCATTTGTGTGAATATATTGATCTACTTAACACGGAAATATTCTTATTGTTGTTATTGGAAAAAAGGTATTTTTGGATTGTGCGCGACGTTCAAGCGGGGAGATTTTCTTTTCCTCGTTCGGATTAACAGATTTTCTTTCAGGAGGTCGTGGTGTGGGTAAACAGGGTAAGTTGGACAGGTTAGGGTCGAGTGTAGATAGAGGAGGTGAAACGTTTATCTTTCTTCCCTTTTGGTGCTAGTGGTTAACCCTCGTGCGTGCGCTGACGGATCGTCTAATCGCTGACGATCCTATTGTTGAATCCATCCAGCCTAGGGATAGCGAGTTGGCGCACGCAAGGCTGGACAGCGCGTCTACCCTTGAAGTGTAAGGGTGACACGATTAATAAAAGTATTATACAGTGTCCAACTAATGATTTTTCAATTTTTACTCACTTTGAGAAAAAAAACTTGCTAACGAGACTCTGATTTATTTGTGTTAAAGTAAAAATGTGTACCTTTATACGAATAAAAAAAAATTATTTAAATTGTTTGTTTTCCATGATATTGTTCCAGTTGTGTCATTGTAGGGCGTTGCGGAGTTAATCTTGCCCATCTAAATTTTTCGCCTTAAGCCGCCGATGGTCCATTTTATCAATGCTTTTATTTCGTTAGGATACAAAGGTCACAGAGGCGTTGTCAGTCACCTTTCATCTGTTGATTCCTCTTACTTAGACTTGCCAAACCAATGGCTAAATAACTTCAAAACCATGGACTTTTGGGCTTTCGGAACGACCGTGGTCTTGGAGTTATTTAGGAGTTGGATTTATCTTCCCGTACGCTCATTATAGTTGCCAATTCCAATCTGAGCTCAGTGAGTTTATATTTATCAGGTTTGAGACGTTTCGTAGCTTCTTCGAGGCATATAGTAAAATTTATATCTACTAAACTACTTTTTATCCTTGCGATTTTCTTGGAAAATCACACATACAGTTGTAATCCGCAATATGCTTGTAATGAATTACGAAGTTCATTTCAAAATTCGGAGTGTTTTTCAATGCCTCCAAAAATTAGTGCACTTCAATTAATTCCAAAAGTTTCCATCCAAAAAACAGGTAGAATAAAATATATTTTTAATTGGTCTTTCATGAGGAACACAAAGTCATTTAGATGTGCATTACATTGATTTATCAGAATCACTTATCCAAGAGATAAATTCATTCTTTTACGCCACAGTGCTCGCCGGCAAAAAAACCCAACAATCCTTGTTAATTTCTTACTAAAATTCATTAGCGCCAAAAGCTACAGAGAATGTATCATGCCCGTTTGCGCTCATAAATCACAGTCAAAAGAAACGATTCCTTAATGACTTCTTCATGTCGAAATGGTCAAACCTTGGTCAAATTACATGGACCATTTTTCGATTGCTCGTACTCAAAACTTGGACAGCTGGCCACAGTCGACCGTCATTAAACCGCCAAACAGACCCACCGACGAACATTCAAGCGGACAGACAGTAGGATTGGTAGATCGCAGCTTCAGTCCAGCTATTACAGTTGTTGTTGCTCCATCACCGCGAAAATAAGAAATGACCCAAGGCGAAATTGTATACGACCAGGTCACGGCATTTTGTGGCTTTTTTCGCTTATGGGATCGAATGGAATGGCAGCGAATGAAATTATTATTGCTACGATCGAGTCACGAATTCCAAGATTAGTTTCCTTGGCGCGAACGTGAAAAAATTTGCATCGTGCCAAACGTAGCAGTACGAGAACGTACCAAAGATCACCGTTGGGCGCAAGGAGCCTCGTAGATGGGACGAACGATGGTAGGATGGGGCAAGGGTCGCGAAAGGCAGCAGACCGCAAGATCGCACTAAATTAAAAGAAATGGATTGAACCGAAAGACCCGACGGGGAGCTTGTGGCGGAGCTAATATAATAAAATTATCGTAATGAAAGGTACAAAGGCAAGATCGTCCGCAGATATGGAAAGGAGGAGGATGCTGGGCTGCAGGCCTTCGAGGAAGACATTCATGTATTGTTCATTCTTGTGGTTTAGTGAAAATTTCAAAAGTAATTTTCTTTGAGTATTTTTGCTATTTTGCCTGAATAAATTGCAAAACTTCTTGAAAGATGTCTGAATCAATAAAAATTAATCTTTCAAACTGAACACACCCACGTGATTATAAACCTTACGCTTTCCTCACAACGCAAAAAAAAGAGTGGACAATGAACGGTACCTAATTGCATGTGCAATACGCGTATTATTCTTTCAACTTAAGGTGCGTGAGAATCATTTGTTGCGACCCGTCAAACAAACAAACTATTCAAATACTCTTACGAGTATGTGCCATTGTCCACGCGAATTTCTTAAGACGAATCCATCCTAAATAACATGTGAGTCGTGCACACGCATCTAACAAACAAGAAGGAGGATGGGAAAATCAGAATCGGTCTTGAGCGCAGGTGAGTCCAAGATGTTGGTTCTACGGAGCAATGAAGATGCTAACAGGCCCACGGAGGATTCTCAAGGCTTTCCGCGAGGCTCGCTGTGCGTGGGAACTGGGAACTGTGGCCTGGGTTGAATGTCAGGTACTCATTCGAACTGACAAGTTGATGCCGAGCATTATTCAAAGCTTGTTTGTTATGGCTGGCCATTGGCAGCGAACGATACCTAAGCAGTCTAGAAGTGCTTGGCCAAAGAATACAACAGCTCATTCGCTCCCACGTTATTTTCTGCAATTTTACAATTACAACGCGCCTTTGATGTATACCTTCGTGACTTGGTTTATGCTCGAAACTATCACCTGCACTTTGGCTCCTCAAAGATTGCTCGCAACGTGATGAATTTGAAATTCAATAAGAAAGAACGTTGCGAGCTGTGAGACAGCGTGGGCAGAGGGTATTGAACACGAGATTAGCTTTTATGTGAACTTAAAGGTAATTGAATTGGTTTTTCTTTGTAGTTCAAAAGCATGATAATAAATTGTTTGTTTTTATTTGATTTTCATTTACATAATAGGTTATGCGATTTTTACTCGCAGAACAATTTACTGCTCAGTAAATTCCTAGTAGCAAGCATAATTGAGTTTCACTACCCGATTGAAATCGTCTGCCAATATACTTGTAAGGATGTAAAACATTAAAAAAATGTTTATTTATACAATATATATATATATATATATATATATATATATATATATATATATATATATATATATATATATATATATATATATATATTTATTTATTTATATATATATATTTATTTATATATATATATATATATATATATATATATATATATATATATATATATATATATATATATATACATGTATGTATTTGCAGGAAGCGAAGTTCCGAGAGGGGCTGCAGTTCTACGAAGAAGAAGAGGATATATCGATGCATATGTATACATATATAAAAGGTGATCCAACCATAATGCACGATTTTACCTTAACGTCAAGTTTTTCGCCCAACTTAATTCGACATTTCTTTGTTTCAGGGTTTCACAAATTCGATCATGGAGGGATACACAATTGAGCAGTGCGTTAAGGTTGTTGAAGTCTTTTACGAAAATGGGCGTTCAAATCAAAATGCATTTCATGCACTTCGTGATATTTTTGGTCAGCACAATCAACCAAATGTGTCTGTTGCGAGTGAACACATAAGCATACTCGGATATATTCCCGCTTCATAACTGCAATAGTAGCGAGCAAACAACACCTATGTATTCGCACTTCGCCAATGAAAATTAGCCATGGAAACACATGCGCAAGTAAATAAGCGAGCAGTTAAGTGAACGAGAAAGTTCAACCCGCAACGATATTCACATCGTGAACGAACGGGGTGCTTCGAAGAGAGGTAAGCGGAAAGGAAAACCGAAAGTTCCGGCATAAACACTCTTTCGCTCAATGTCCCCAGTTTCGCTATTTTACCTCAAGAGATCTTGGGAAAGCCGAAAGCTTAAACTGAAAGCACTCTTTCGAAGTCGAAAGCTTAAGCGAAAAACACTCTTTCGCTCAATTTCCCCAGTTTCGCATATTCACCAGCCGAGCAAGCGAGACGAAACGGGGAGGAAAAACTTTCGTGGAACGAGAGCGCACGTGTTCGGCTACTCAGCACCTTTAAAGAGAATTTAGGTTGAAAGCTCACGAAAAAATGGTATTTAATGTTCTTGGGCAGTCTTTTACCAGTGAGTTTGTATTCAAATCCAAAAGGGAGCGTGCTGCTACCCAGTTATCACTTAGACGCTTAAAGTATTCGCGATTTAAAGTTCAGCCGAAGATATCGTCCAGTGTTCAACGAAGTGGTGAGGGGTGAGGTGTTGGCTTGCGCCGCGATCCTCAATCGGCCTTTTTGCGTTCCACGCTGTATGGCCACCCCGAACCATTAACACGTCCATTTGATTCTCTACAGGCTCAATATTGATATAAGTCTTCAATAATGTAATTTGTAAAATGTAATGTTAGATAAAAATAGGAACAGAGAAAATAAAATAATTAATAAAATAAACTTTTTTGGTTGATTTAGTGAGAACGGACAGAGTAGCAGGTAAGTGGTGTTACAGGAGTTCTTTCCTCGGGAGCCTTGATGATGTATATTGGATACACATCGAATGTGCTCCCAGTTCATACCAGTATACATAGGGTATACTGGTTTGTAACAAAATTGGTGCAGCCGGTAGGATATCGGTTTTGCAGAGACCACAGTGTAGTGCGCTGTGTAGCAAATTTAAATGGGCTGTAAAATCTATTCACCCAGCCGATATCTCAAACCATTCAACTCCTGTAAGACACCATTGCTACTCGTACTGTCCATCAAGCTGGATCAACTTTCTTAAAAAAAAATCAAATAATAATTTTGATCATTTAGTATACAAAAATATCAATATTCAAATACAAAATTAAGGTTACTCATACTTTCCATCAAACTAGAACAACCTTCTTAAAAAAATCAAATAATAATGTTAATTATTTAAGTAAAAAGAAATAATAATATCAATACATAACTATCATATCAGTGCTATTCAGTCCATAAAACTGGATCAACCTTCTTTAAAAAAAAATCAAATAATAATGTTCATTATTTAAATAACAAGATATAATAATATCAATACTATTCAAACAGTCCATAAAAGTAGATCAGCTTGCTTAAAATAATTAAAATCATTTAAAAAACAAAAATATAATATCAGTATCTAAATACAATATTGTTACTACTCATACAGTACATAAAAGTAGATTAAACTTCTCAAAAAAGAAAATAAAAATAAAATTGATTGCTCAAATAACAAAATATAATATCAATATTCAAAAACAAAATTAAGGTTACTCATACTTTCCATCAAACTAGATCAGCCTTCCTAAAAAAAAAATCAAATAATAACTTTAATCATTTAAAAAACAAAAATATAATATCAATATCCACACATCATAACGGTGCTACTCACACAGCGCATAAAACTAAATCAATCTTCTTAAAACAAAAAAAAAAACAAACAATTATTTCAATCAAATAAATAACAAAAAGAAAGTATGAATATCCAAACTGTAATGATTTTCTACTTTCAACTCGAACGCGGAACCGACCTCTCATCGGTTCTAGACGTTAAGTCTGAGTAGTGCCAACGGATGGTACCAACAGGTCAACCAATCCGTGCACCGTAACCCATTCATGCGGTGACTGCTTGTCGGCCAGCTAGTTCGGAGAGGATTTCGGTCGCGGGTCTCCGAATGGATTACGCTCAATTACAATATTTCAGTCACCTGAAATTGCCCGTTTTTCAAACGCGTCAACAATTACTCATCCAGAACGAGAAACCTACATTACGTTAGTTCTGGATGTGATCTATCCACAGATCTCAAATCAAAAACGCTACAAAATCCCATAGGCGCGTTACCGATTCACCGACGCGGTACCGAAAAATATACTACTCGAACTTAAACCGAAGAAAACTACTCTAAAGAAATGGCGAAACAAACAAAGGTACCGCGTACCGCGCGCGACGCGAAACCGACTTCAGCGGATTTGCAGAAACCCTACCCTTGCGACGGCATACTTACCCTACACTCTCAGTTCCCACTGAAAAAGAAGAGTCACTAAAAAGGTAAGTCGTGGGTTACTTTAGCAATTCATCTTATTTTCAATTTAAATTTGCGTTGGTTATAATTATACAGAGAAATCCTTAATATATCTGTTTGCCCTAGAATGCAACACACAAAAAGAGAATAACGCACATTTTTATACAATATGCAAATAATCGCGTCACAATGATGAATGCAGTATTACTGAATATATATATTAAACTTTTTCTAAAAGGAAAACAATGAAACCTCAAAAGAAAAATGAAATAGCAAGCTATCTAGAACCCTATTATTTTTAATAACCAGTCATATACGTTCATGTTTGATTAGTGGGTATTACAGCAATTTATGCATTCTACTGAACTAAATTCTAATGCAGTAATATGTTTTATGCTATATGAAATTTTGGGGGGAACTATCCTATATCTCCTGGTGCAAACAAGCAGGTTATTAGAACTATCACTCTAGCTGTGTATTGTTTATACGTCTTAAAAGAGCGCAAGTTCATATGAACATTTTGGAAATAAAATCCATTCACACGCACCCTAAACCTTAAAATCAAGTGAAAAAGATGATTTCCTAGATGAACCACGAATAGTTTGAAGAATGCTTTAGTTCAAGCAAAACAAAAACAGACTTTTAATTTAAGAGCCGATATAAGGAAAAGAGAAATATTGATATTTGCTTGTAAACATTGTTTTTTTTTTTTTGATCTGAAATTAGAAGCTACTTTAAACTTTAAGGTGAACAAGAGGTTTTGCTCTTGAATAGTATGAATTTTATTCCGATTACTCAAAGTCTTATAGATGAATGTCAATTTTAAAATTAAAATCCCTAAATGCCCTGCATTACTTGACTTACTATGTAATTCCAATACAATAAAACTATTCGCATATTAGTTTCAAGTGATTTCCTTTCTAACATTTGAGGGATAATCACGCTCTTGGATAAATGAAGAAATAACATCTTATCACTAAGGATTCATAACTTTTTACAATGCTCGTAAGTATTTTCTCTCCACTAACGTTCATCAATAAAGAATGAATGAATGTATTAAAATCTTAGATTAAACTTCATTGAAGGAACGAAAATTTCAAATACTATTTACACACAATATCAACACTCGCATCAGTTTAAAGACTACATATTACTAAGCAATTACTTCTGAACATAGTTACGTCTTTTAAAAACATTTTTTTTTTCTTCATTTCTGAATATAGTGAAAACAACTCAATTATCATTTCACACTCCTAAACTAAACACACAGTTAATTATACTTTGTTTTTCGTGAGATCTCATCCGAATTCAATTATAGAAGCTTCGATTATGTTCAATAATAACTTTCTTTGTACAAACAAAATATTAATTTTATGCCCAAAGATTTTACATTACGTATACTCGTATTTATCTAAAAATTCAACCGTGCACTCTCGCATCCACACACTAGTTCATTTGTACACAAATATCGCATTTTTTTGGTAGTAATTTTCTACTCGTTTCACTGCAATTTAAAAACATTCTATAATTATGTTCTTTCAAAACTCGGCCTTCGTTTGTTTCAATTTCACTTTGTTTTTAATTACATTTGATTACCAATTATTACCACCTCTAAAATTACCACGAAATTGATTCTGGGGGATTTGGTTGCTATTTCATTTTCTTTTTTAACACTCCTGAGCATGCAAAATATGGTTTCAAATATAAAATTCAATTTTTTTTTCAAAAATTCACTGAGATGTATGTTTTTTGACATATGCAAAATGTCTTCACGAAGCTAGATCTGTAAAACAATTTTCATATTGAGCGAGGATGAATCTTCTGTAGACTTCCGCATTACAGAATTAATAGTGTCGATTTAATTTAGAAAAATTTAAAAGGCCTTTTAATTTTTCTACTTGAAAATAATGATGGTGAATTGATTAGTCCTTAAAATTTGGAACTGAACATAATTTGATATTTCAAAATAATCAAGTATTCTAAATGTCATTTCCTCGCAGGTCAAATAATTTCACATGCTCTTCAAAATAATGTTGTTTGGATTAATTGCTATTGAAATATAAAAACACAAAAAAAAACCTAACATTTAAAAATAATATATAATAAACTAACCTATATTATTAAATTGAACTAGGCATTGAATATTTCGATAGAAATTAAATTCTTGCAAATAATTTTAGATATCAAAAACATCGGGAACACTAATCAATAATTCTCTTCTCATATAAACTCAATTAATTCCTCGTTATTGAGATGTTTCTAAATCAATCATGTACTAATTGAGTTGATCATATTATGACCCCCAATATTTGTCACCTGCTCTCAACCTCGGCATTGCATACAACACAAACCGCGGGTAAACATATTTTCGGCGATCTAACTAATTTGCCTACTTTACTCGCCTTCAGAGTTGATGAGATGCATTTAGGTGAGAAATTTTCATAGTGAGCAATGTTGCATCAGATACTTAATTAACAAGGTTTCGTTATATCCGAAACTCTGCGCCTAAACTCCACTATGGCAGCGATTCCGGTTGCCCGGAACTTATTCCGTCAAATGAATGACGTGGGCACTGCCGATATTTCAACATAAAACTCACTTGCTAACCTCCAAATATCCGTCTGTATGTTTATCCATAAATATGTCACCTTCCTCGACCAGGCATCTGTTGGGATGTTGCGAGGCGTCCAGTTCAGCAACACCCTCATTTATCGGTCGATAACTTGGATTGATGGGATTGATTGGATGAGATAAACGCCCTGCCTTCCGCTGCAGACCAGACAAAATATTGCTAAACTTTTCTAATTAGTTATTAACTAAACTAACCTCTTTCCTAATGTTTCTGCTCCGGTGAATGTCAATGCCTCACGAATAACGTTTTCCAAAAACTCTTTACGCACACCACGCGTTTCTTCATAGATTAAACCGGGAATACGTTTCACTCCACCACGTCGCGCCAAACGACGTATAGCTGGTTTTGTAATACCTTCGATATTCTCACGAGGAACTTTACGATGACGTTTCGCGCCTCCATGTGCTGTCAAAATTTCCGGTTGTCACCTCGGACAAGACATATGTGCGTGGAATGGCACTTCATATGGCGGAAATGTGCTTCTTCAGATGTCGCCAGTGGCATAGTTTTCTCGAGGGCCACGGTGGAGGGGCATTTCCAGATGGCTATGTCTCGAAATGTGCCGGGGTTGGATTAATTCTATATTCCGAATATTTATATCCACGGATCTAAATATTTGGACAGAAAAAAAAATATTTTCTGCACAACGATATCCGCACAACAGATGAAGTCCGCTGGCACTTCGAGGACAAATCCATCTGGCAGGTTACAAGGGTTCGGGATCGGAATCACTTCGATTCCTGGGCGCAGGCGTCACATTACAAAACATAATATTAGTGATCGAACTAAATCAGTCTGCCTTTAAAATAAACTCAAATACTTATATAGATCATTTTAATAACCAAAATATAATAACAATACTCAAATATAATATTAATCCTACTCATACTATCCATCAAATAATATCAGTCCTAAAATCAAATAGTCATATTGAACATTTAATTCTTCATTCATTTACTCCGTCATTCATATACCTTAAATCTCATCTTTCTTATCTGAAGTTCATTCGAACTAACTCCTAACTCGTTCAAACCCAACGTAGAATTTATAAAGATATAAAGTTTCAATCAACTAACATGCAAAACACAAAACATTACAAGTAAATATTAAACACAAATAAGCAAAACGAAAACTTAATACGAGCAAACAAACGCGTGCCCATTGTTATCGAAATATGATACCACTTATCACTCCGACTGCTTGGACAATACGCGTACCCACATGCATATTAAAGTCTTATCTCTTGAATTGAATGAGCATTCGAATTAACTGAAGCATAATTAAAAGAGCAAACAAAAACAAACATTTAACTGCAAATTGAATAGATAGACATCTGGGCAATATTTTTAAATGCAAAAACATTGAAGAGCAAACTAAATAAATTAACTGCGCTAAACAAATAAAAAAAAATAATTTACATGAAAACGGCAATTTTCCAACGCAAATAAACATGAAACTAATTTAATTTCAAGTTACACTGAAACAATTAAAGTATGGGAACTTTGAACCAACAGAATTTTAGTTATTAGAACAATACAACAATGCAAACGGTTTCACCGCAAAACCAATTATCTCTTTCAAGTTCCACTGCAATTCACTTTCAAATCACCAAATTCATAATGTTAAGGAAACGGGAAAAGTGGCAGTCAAGTCGGTAAAACCTCGGCAAAACTATCAGCAGACACGCTATTTCGATGTCTAAATTGCACGATCACTGGAATGAAAACCAGTTGATTACACAACAGCCTCTGAGCCGTCAACGTAAGCTGTTGGCGGACATGCTATTTTTAGTTATAAGTCCTGAAAGAAACAAATAATAGCCTCTGAGCTGCCCGACTTAAACTTTCGGCAGACACGCTACATTTAGTATTAAGTTACCTATATGCAAAACAGACATCGCTTTACCATCCACTCATAGCCTCTGAGCTGTTGATCCAAAATGGTTTACAACACGCTATCAACCATGTACCCTTTAAACAAGCCACTACGTTTCCTTGCACAATGAATGCATTATATAACTGCTAACTATTAGAAAAAAGTCACAAATAAAACCCCTGTAGAAAGCGCAAGACAATTCAAAACCCACCCATTTCCCACCCTTTTACTTCATATATTGCGAAAATACCAAATAGCGTCTTAGAATGCTATAATATATACTTTAAGATGCTTTAAACAACCGTTTTCTCAAGATCGGGATCAAAAATTTATTAACGGCTAATGAAGTGACCTCGCACGGCACTGTACTGTCTTCCAGTAAGGTTCAGGACAGCATTATGCGAAACTAAGTAGACACACACTAGGGAAAAATTAGACGGAACACATATAGGGTCTTGAATGAAGACCGAAACTATATGTTCCCAAGCCCATATAGTGATTGTGTCGCTTCGATCATCTTTTAGACACACACTAGGGAAAAATTAGACGGAACACATATAGGGTCTTGAATGAAGACCGAAACTATATGTTCCCAAGCCCATATAGTGATTGTGTCGCTTTGATCATCTTTAACAATAATTTCTCACAAGATATTTTCAATGCAGTACATCTATTTTACAATTCACTAAAATCAATAAAAGTATATACCAGAACTATTAAGCTTACAGTCTCTCCTTTTAATTTCAATTTAATGAAACAGATCATCATCATTCACAACTCATACAATATTTCTATACTTAACAAAAAATCTTCATAATAAATAGTAGATTCCAACTTATAAATAATCCACAACTATTTACACATACTGCTGAATAAATTTCTAATAACCCTCCCTTTTTACAACTACAAATGAATAAAAAAGTATGTAATTTACAACTTAAGCCAATTAAACGACAATTAAATGCATATACCTCAAAAGCTCTTCCTCCTACACAATCGTATAGCATAGATGAATTAAAAGCCCTGCCCACTACGAAATGCATTAAGCCGACTTAATTAAAAACAAATGCTCTTCAAGGCAATTACCAGCCAACCACGAATTAGTACATACATATCATATACTTCACATACTTCCTAGCAATCAGCGCATGTAAAAGCTACAATACATCGCTTCATTCAATTTTCTCATGCATCATTGCAGAAGCAATGCTAATCATATCTTCAAAGCTCGTTAGCGGCGAGCAAAAACAATCACATAAACCTTCAATCCATGACTCCCATTCCCATTAACACCATTAACCATGCATATTAAGGGGAAAGTTTATTTATCACACTCACTCGCACCCTATAAAGCCAAGATAACTTATACTAAAGTCGTGGGAATACAACAACAACGACTCCCAAGCTACATCAATGGTAAGCTATTCTCTCGGCAAAACTTCTTCCGAAGCGAATCAATTCCCGAACGTAACGATCGTGTGAAATATTCATTCCCCGCTTACATATTAACTCATTCGCAATAAATAACCGCTAAAGCTTTTACAATATTTCCTATTGAAACTTCCCTACTAACCTATTCGCACAATACACAATTTAATAAAATGCTAGCAGAAGCTTACATAAAGAGCTTTTTTATAGCATTAATGAGAGTAATTTAATTGAATATTAATAAACCATGAATAGAATAAAAAACGAATTTCTTTGCAAATTTAAACTATTTTGGAAGCCGTCCACATTAAATCCTCACTAACGCTAACTGTTATAATTTACTAAAACCTGTACTAAACAAATAGTAACACCCTAATACGAGTAATAACCACTAACCAAAAGCAACATCGAATCAATTAGTAACTAAAATATTTGAATATACGCAAGAGAACTTTAATACTATTTGAAAGAAATGAGGAAATTAAAAGCCAAAAAATAGAGTAGAATAAAAGTTCCAAGATGATAAGTAATGTTAAAAATAAGAGAAAACCATTAACTTCAGAATATAAAAAAAGATCGGCATTGAATATGAATCTTAAAAGAAGTTGTAACCATATTATTAAGTAAAACCAATTAAAAGAAGAAATTGTAGTCCGCTATTTTTCAATTGTTAAAAAAAATATATAATAGTTTGTTGTCCGGCACTAATTGAACAGTAACACACTAATAATAACCACTACCTAAACAAAATGTAAAATTCTATCTTTGGCAATTACAGTTAATAATTACAATTACAGTTTTCAAAAGGAAAATAAAAAGAAGAGAAATGCAGAATATGTAACAATTAAATATCAGAATCTATTTTGAGATGAAAAATGCTGAAATAAAAGCAAATCATTAACTTCCAAAGAGAAAATCGGCATTGAATGTGAATGTTAAAAGAAAGTGTATTGTATTGCCAAGTAAAGCCGATTATACACCTATTGCAAAGAAGAAATTTAATTCCGGTATTCTTCAATTGTAAAAAAAAAAATAGTTTATTCTCAAGGAAAAACGATTTCGGGCCGGAAAATATGTTCAGTATATTCTTCAACATTATATATTAGTAAAACGGAACAATTTATAATCCTGTAGTTTACGGCAGAAATGAAATATTAACATCTTAATTTATAATTGTATCAAATGAAACAAAGATTATTTATTGAGCAGAATCAAACCGAACACGAGCTTGTTGACTTAAAATTTTATCAAACAGAAACAATAGTGATTAATTATACTGATTAATGATTGAAGCAAACAAAATATTAATCCACGATTATATAGAACCGACCTAGATCTTAGTTCATTGTATCCAAAGAAATACTAGAGTATCATTACAGTAACTTATGATTAAATCAAACAAAACATTGTATGAAATCAAACTTCAAATTATTAATTTATAATTGTAGTAGTTTATGAAAGCAACATGGATATGTAATACTTATTAATTAACATTAACTCAAGGTACCAAACAAAATATTAAATATGTATAAAAGCGAATCTCAACTTAGTAATTTTTAATTGTAGTAGCTTATGAAAGCAACATGAATATGTAATGCATATCAATTAACATCAACACAAGGTACCAAACAAAATATTAATACATAATTGTATAAAGGCGAATCTCAACTTCGTAATTTTTAATTCTAATAAATTATAGATGCAACATTGACATGTAATAGATATTGATTACCCTTAACTCACGGTACCAAACCCAGTATTAAAATATGAGTACATCAAATCAACGATCGAATCAAACGGAATGTAAAATTGTACAGAATCAAACTTAAGTTAACGTCAATTAGAAGTTAAAACGCCTACCAATGAAAATACGAAATTAAACGACAGAACTACGATACCATCTAGTAAAAGTTCAAACCAGCAGCAGAACAACGGTAAAAGATACGTTGCGAGAAGTACAGTGGATAACAGCAATGGCGGTAACAGCACGAAATATAAGTACGAATGATTTGCACAAAAGGGGTATGTAGCGAGACTCAACCAACAACAAAAATTGCGAAAAACCAAGAGTGAGCGTAATCTATTGGGGTACATTAAGTAATTCAGATCACCGGAGTAGAGCGACGATTTATCGTACTCTCCAAGTACACTAAATCCTTTTTTCAACTGCCGGAGGAATGTTGCGAGTGAACACATAAGCATACTCGGATATATTCCCGCTTCATAACTGCAATAGTAGCGAGCAAACAACACCTATGTATTCGCACTTCGCCAATGAAAATTAGCCATGGAAACACATGCGCAAGTAAATAAGCGAGCAGTTAAGTGAACGAGAAAGTTCAACCCGCAACGATATTCACATCGTGAACGAACGGGGTGCTTCGAAGAGAGGTAAGCGGAAAGGAAAACCGAAAGTTCCGGCATAAACACTCTTTCGCTCAATGTCCCCAGTTTCGCTATTTTACCTCAAGAGATCTTGGGAAAGCCGAAAGCTTAAACTGAAAGCACTCTTTCGAAGTCGAAAGCTTAAGCGAAAAACACTCTTTCGCTCAATTTCCCCAGTTTCGCATATTCACCAGCCGAGCAAGCGAGACGAAACGGGGAGGAAAAACTTTCGTGGAACGAGAGCGCACGTGTTCGGCTACTCAGCACCTTTAAAGAGAATTTAGGTTGAAAGCTCACGAAAAAATGGTATTTAATGTTCTTGGGCAGTCTTTTACCAGTGAGTTTGTATTCAAATCCAAAAGGGAGCGTGCTGCTACCCAGTTATCACTTAGACGCTTAAAGTATTCGCGATTTAAAGTTCAGCCGAAGATATCGTCCAGTGTTCAACGAAGTGGTGAGGGGTGAGGTGTTGGCTTGCGCCGCGATCCTCAATCGGCCTTTTTGCGTTCCACGCTGTATGGCCACCCCGAACCATTAACACGTCCATTTGATTCTCTACAGGCTCAATATTGATATAAGTCTCCAATAATGTAATTTGTAAAATGTAATGTTAGATAAAAATAGGAACAGAGAAAATAAAATAATTAATAAAATAAACTTTTGCCTTGGTTGATTTAGTGAAAATGGACAGAGTAGCAGGTAAGTGGTGTTACAGTGAGTTCTTTCCCCGGGAGCCTTGATGTTGTATATAGGATACGCATCAAGTTGAGCTCCCAGTTCTTACCAGTATACACAGGGTATACTGGTTTGTAACAGATATATGTTGAACGTACTGTGTCCGCGATAAGGTAGTTCATGTTTGGCTGAGGAATGATCTTGATTTTGTAGAGAGCATTTAACATACACTGCGCACAAGTATATGTCTTGCATAGGCAAGTGTCTCTACCAGCAACTGTGAGTGGTTTCATAAAGAATGGCCGGTGTTTTATGAAATATGAATAACAACATCTCTTGTCAGGGTTCCCTTTTTGAATGAACGATAAAGGTTTTTCATTATATCCAGTAGATATCGCTTTTACACTTTTTTTTTATTAGTTACAATTTCTCGTTTGGTCGCGATCACATTTTTTTTATTTTCTCAATCAAAATGGTTGTCTTTGATGTAGTTTGGTTTTACCTCATCCGATCAATGCCCCAAGTCTCACGCAGAATAGCAGTCTTCATTTTTGACTTTGATACGCTTTGTCCTAGAAAAATTCGTTTCAAGGCTACCTTTTCTTTCACTGTCTTTAAGCTTTTGTGATGATCTTTGATGGCATTGTATAACGTAGAATATTCATTATGCTGAGAAACTTTGCTTGACTTTTTATTGTAACTCGTTGGTATCTCTTTTTGTATTTATTACACTTCCTTGTCCGTTTTTCCAGTTCCCACTGCAATTTCAGATTTTTTCTATATAATGAGGATCGGTCTCATCGTATTTGCTTCGGCCTATAGGCCCAAGTGAAACTGGAGTTCCTGAACGTGAGATTGAAGGTAGTGTAATGTCCATAATTTGGTGAGAAGCTTTTTGACGTTCTCGTCGTTTCTTATCTGCAGTTTTCCATTTACGCTTAGCAGCTCTATGTTCTCGTGCTATCATACCTTTCACAATTTTTTTTTTGCGTGGTACCTCTCCAGTTGTCTTCTTTTGGCTTCAGCATTTTTTATGGGGTCCAATTTTAACTTAAGCCTATAACGACGTTGCTTTTCTGCGGATGTCAAAGCTATTTAGTGCTGGTAATCGCAGGAGTGATACCCACTGCCCTCCTTGCCAAGGAGCGCCGCAGAATCTACCTGCGGAGGAACGAATGCGACAGAGATGCTGTCACCCACGAAGAACGAGAACGCTCACTCAGTGATTGGCAACAGTCCTGGGTGAGCGATACAAAAGGTAGGTGGACCGCATGCCTTATTGGTGACCTGAGGCCGTGGCTCAATCGAAGGCATGGTGAGACTGACTTCTATCTAACTCAGCTACTGAGTGGACACGGATACTTTCGGTCTTACCTGCACAAGATTGGTAAGTCACAGTCTCCTGACTGCATATTCTGTGCTGGAGAGGTCGATGATGCCTACCACACATGTTTTGTATGCAAGAGGTGGGAAAGGCAGCGCGGTGACCTCATTGAAGAAATTGGAGATCTCTCTCCGGATGAACTCACTGGAGAGATGCTCACATCCGTTGACAAATGGAACTGTGTGGCACATTACGCTCGGGCAGTCCTTAAGATAAAAAGGAAAATATATGAGTGCCTGGAGGCGTCCAGGGCGGAGGGGTCTCTTTTCTAGAAACCCCTCTCCCTTCCCCTCCTTCCGCTGGAAAAGGGATCCCTGTAGCCCGGTGGCGCCTAAACGCGTAGAGAAACGAGGCTTAGCCCGAAGTAATGTGTCAAACGGTTCCAGGCTAGGTTCTCAGATTGACAGGGGAGGTGTTTAGTGGGTAGTCCAAGGGTATCCTCCATGGGAGTCCCACACTGCCAGACTCAGCGGGCGTAAATGCCTTCACCACCCTACCACAAAAAAAGCTTTTTAGTGCAGAAGTTTATTTCTAAAAAAAAATACACAATATACGAGATGTGAAAATTAAGTAATGAGACAGATTCCATGAAAAACGTATATTTAAAAATTATTCTACAACTCTGCCATCCCCTTCAAAGTAATCCCTTTGGGCAGCTATACAACAATTTCAGCGCATTTTCCATGCTTCGTAACATTTCTGGAACGTTTCGATGGGGGTGTCCGCGAGTACCCTCGTCACGGCCACCTGGATGTCTGTAATCGACTCAAAATGGGTACCTTTGACCACCGATTTTGTTCTAGGGAACAAAAAAAAGTCACAAGGTGACATATCGGACGAATAAGGCGGCTGTCGCAACACGGCGATCCCTTTAGAGGTGAAATTCTAGGACACGCTCAGGGCGGTGTGGCACGGTGCGTTGTCGTGATGAAGGGTCCAGTTCCCAAATCCCGAAATCGTCGGTTAAAATTTGTCTTTGTCATACCCCATTCCGAGGCCAACATTCGAACTATTAAGCGCCAATCTTCACGGATTAGGGCACGCACACACTGTCCGCCTCTCGACTGTTCTACCGCTCTTCACCTCGTCTTCCACGCTTTCACGCCCCTCCTTAAACTCTTTATGTCATCGAAACACCTGGGCACGACTAAGAGCACTATCACCATGCGCTTTTACAATTTTAACGTACGTTTCCGAAGCTGTTTTGCCCAATCTGGAGCAAAATTTTATCGCGACGCGTAGCTCTTGATTTCGTTTCTCCATTTTCGTGACGAGCACCACCAACACACGTCTTCTCAACACGACACAGCAGGCGAACTAAACAAGCTAGAGCTATGGTAAATATATCAATGGAGAGGGGGAGAATGCCGGGGAAGGGGAACGAAATTTCAAAGTCGCAGGTTTACCACAAGCGTGGCTATAAAATCAGTCTCATTACTTAATTATCACACCTTGTATGTACATATATATATATATATATATATATATATATATATATATATATATATATATATATATATATATATATATATATATATATATGTCTATATATATATATATATATATATATATATATATATATATATATATAAATACATGTATGTATATATATATATATATATATATATATATATATATATATGTATATATGTATATATATGTACATATATGTAAACATACTCGTATATATTGTGTGTATGTATATAAAAGGGTTGTGCAACCAGAACGCACGATGTTAATTGTAAATAAAACAAAAAGTTTTCAGAGAATTATGTTACTATTCTTTTTATCATAATAGAAGGATCTATGACAATCATGCGAGAAACAAAATATTTCCCAAATGCTTGCCACAGTTACAGTGGCATTCTTCTATCCGATGGTTCATATTTTCAATGACTCTGAGACATAATCGATGTTCAATGTCATTAATGTGCTAAATTATCTCATTTTCTTTTAAACATCCGCTTTTTCTTTCAAATACCGCCATGATTCTAGCAGCCAATTAACATCGCCACAATGTTCGATAACATGGCCGTTGAATTTCGCGCGTAAAAGAGCCATTGTTTCGTTGGCTGTGTGGCAAGTGGCACGATCCTGTTGGAACCACAAATCGTTCAGGTCCACAACCTCAATTTCTGGCCACAAGAAGTCCATTATCATCTCGTAATAGCGAACAACATTCAAGGTAACTGCTTGGCCGTCCTCATTTTCGAAGAAGTAGGGGCCGATGACGCCGCCTGCCCATAAACCGCACCAAACAGTCACTCTTTGTGGATGCATTGGCTTTTCAACAATGGCTCGTGGATTTTCATTTGCCCAAATGCGGCAATTCTACTTGTTAACGAATCCACTGAGGTGAAAGTGTGCCTCGTCGCCAAATATGGTTTTCTTTGTAAAGGCACCATTCCCTTGTGTCTGTTCAACCAACCATTCGGTGTATTGCCGACGCTTGAAATGGTCAGTAGGCTTCAGCTCTTGAGTCAATCGAACCTTGTCAGCGTCTAAATTCAAATCTTTATTCAAAATTCGCATCAGTGATGTTCGTGAGATGTTCAATTGTTGGGCACGACGACAAGTCTAGGTTAACGGCTCTTTTGCCACACTATCGCGAACAACAGCAATGTTTTCTGCACAGCGCACTGGGCGAGCATGCAAAGATGATTTCACGTTTCCTACAGACCCGGTTTGCTGAAATTTGCGCACAATTCCCCCGATTGTGGACATGTTGCGAGTGAACACATAAGCATACTCGGATATATTCCCGCTTCATAACTGCAATAGTAGCGAGCAAACAACACCTATGTATTCGCACTTCGCCAATGAAAATTAGCCATGGAAACACATGCGCAAGTAAATAAGCGAGCAGTTAAGTGAACGAGAAAGTTCAACCCGCAACGATATTCACATCGTGAACGAACGGGGTGCTTCGAAGAGAGGTAAGCGGAAAGGAAAACCGAAAGTTCCGGCATAAACACTCTTTCGCTCAATGTCCCCAGTTTCGCTATTTTACCTCAAGAGATCTTGGGAAAGCCGAAAGCTTAAACTGAAAGCACTCTTTCGAAGTCGAAAGCTTAAGCGAAAAACACTCTTTCGCTCAATTTCCCCAGTTTCGCATATTCACCAGCCGAGCAAGCGAGACGAAACGGGGAGGAAAAACTTTCGTGGAACGAGAGCGCACGTGTTCGGCTACTCAGCACCTTTAAAGAGAATTTAGGTTGAAAGCTCACGAAAAAATGGTATTTAATGTTCTTGGGCAGTCTTTTACCAGTGAGTTTGTATTCAAATCCAAAAGGGAGCGTGCTGCTACCCAGTTATCACTTAGACGCTTAAAGTATTCGCGATTTAAAGTTCAGCCGAAGATATCGTCCAGTGTTCAACGAAGTGGTGAGGGGTGAGGTGTTGGCTTGCGCCGCGATCCTCAATCGGCCTTTTTGCGTTCCACGCTGTATGGCCACCCCGAACCATTAACACGTCCATTTGATTCTCTACAGGCTCAATATTGATATAAGTCTCCAATAATGTAATTTGTAAAATGTAATGTTAGATAAAAATAGGAACAGAGAAAATAAAATAATTAATAAAATAAACTTTTGCCTTGGTTGATTTAGTGAAAATGGACAGAGTAGCAGGTAAGTGGTGTTACAGTGAGTTCTTTCCCCGGGAGCCTTGATGTTGTATATAGGATACGCATCAAGTTGAGCTCCCAGTTCTTACCAGTATACACAGGGTATACTGGTTTGTAACAGATATATGTTGAACGTACTGTGTCCGCGATAAGGTAGTTCATGTTTGGCTGAGGAATGATCTTGATTTTGTAGAGAGCATTTAACATACACTGCGCACAAGTATATGTCTTGCATAGGCAAGTGTCTCTACCAGCAACTGTGAGTGGTTTCATAAAGAATGGCCGGTGTTTTATGAAATATGAATAACAACATCTCTTGTCAGGGTTCCCTTTTTGAATGAACGATAAAGGTTTTTCATTATATCCAGTAGATATCGCTTTTACACTTTTTTTTTATTAGTTACAATTTCTCGTTTGGTCGCGATCACATTTTTTTTATTTTCTCAATCAAAATGGTTGTCTTTGATGTAGTTTGGTTTTACCTCATCCGATCAATGCCCCAAGTCTCACGCAGAATAGCAGTCTTCATTTTTGACTTTGATACGCTTTGTCCTAGAAAAATTCGTTTCAAGGCTACCTTTTCTTTCACTGTCTTTAAGCTTTTGTGATGATCTTTGATGGCATTGTATAACGTAGAATATTCATTATGCTGAGAAACTTTGCTTGACTTTTTATTGTAACTCGTTGGTATCTCTTTTTGTATTTATTACACTTCCTTGTCCGTTTTTCCAGTTCCCACTGCAATTTCAGATTTTTTCTATATAATGAGGATCGGTCTCATCGTATTTGCTTCGGCCTATAGGCCCAAGTGAAACTGGAGTTCCTGAACGTGAGATTGAAGGTAGTGTAATGTCCATAATTTGGTGAGAAGCTTTTTGACGTTCTCGTCGTTTCTTATCTGCAGTTTTCCATTTACGCTTAGCAGCTCTATGTTCTCGTGCTATCATACCTTTCACAATTTTTTTTTTGCGTGGTACCTCTCCAGTTGTCTTCTTTTGGCTTCAGCATTTTTTATGGGGTCCAATTTTAACTTAAGCCTATAACGACGTTGCTTTTCTGCGGATGTCAAAGCTATTTAGTGCTGGTAATCGCAGGAGTGATACCCACTGCCCTCCTTGCCAAGGAGCGCCGCAGAATCTACCTGCGGAGGAACGAATGCGACAGAGATGCTGTCACCCACGAAGAACGAGAACGCTCACTCAGTGATTGGCAACAGTCCTGGGTGAGCGATACAAAAGGTAGGTGGACCGCATGCCTTATTGGTGACCTGAGGCCGTGGCTCAATCGAAGGCATGGTGAGACTGACTTCTATCTAACTCAGCTACTGAGTGGACACGGATACTTTCGGTCTTACCTGCACAAGATTGGTAAGTCACAGTCTCCTGACTGCATATTCTGTGCTGGAGAGGTCGATGATGCCTACCACACATGTTTTGTATGCAAGAGGTGGGAAAGGCAGCGCGGTGACCTCATTGAAGAAATTGGAGATCTCTCTCCGGATGAACTCACTGGAGAGATGCTCACATCCGTTGACAAATGGAACTGTGTGGCACATTACGCTCGGGCAGTCCTTAAGATAAAAAGGAAAATATATGAGTGCCTGGAGGCGTCCAGGGCGGAGGGGTCTCTTTTCTAGAAACCCCTCTCCCTTCCCCTCCTTCCGCTGGAAAAGGGATCCCTGTAGCCCGGTGGCGCCTAAACGCGTAGAGAAACGAGGCTTAGCCCGAAGTAATGTGTCAAACGGTTCCAGGCTAGGTTCTCAGATTGACAGGGGAGGTGTTTAGTGGGTAGTCCAAGGGTATCCTCCATGGGAGTCCCACACTGCCAGACTCAGCGGGCGTAAATGCCTTCACCACCCTACCACAAAAAAAGCTTTTTAGTGCAGAAGTTTATTTCTAAAAAAAAATACACAATATACGAGATGTGAAAATTAAGTAATGAGACAGATTCCATGAAAAACGTATATTTAAAAATTATTCTACAACTCTGCCATCCCCTTCAAAGTAATCCCTTTGGGCAGCTATACAACAATTTCAGCGCATTTTCCATGCTTCGTAACATTTCTGGAACGTTTCGATGGGGGTGTCCGCGAGTACCCTCGTCACGGCCACCTGGATGTCTGTAATCGACTCAAAATGGGTACCTTTGACCACCGATTTTGTTCTAGGGAACAAAAAAAAGTCACAAGGTGACATATCGGACGAATAAGGCGGCTGTCGCAACACGGCGATCCCTTTAGAGGTGAAATTCTAGGACACGCTCAGGGCGGTGTGGCACGGTGCGTTGTCGTGATGAAGGGTCCAGTTCCCAAATCCCGAAATCGTCGGTTAAAATTTGTCTTTGTCATACCCCATTCCGAGGCCAACATTCGAACTATTAAGCGCCAATCTTCACGGATTAGGGCACGCACACACTGTCCGCCTCTCGACTGTTCTACCGCTCTTCACCTCGTCTTCCACGCTTTCACGCCCCTCCTTAAACTCTTTATGTCATCGAAACACCTGGGCACGACTAAGAGCACTATCACCATGCGCTTTTACAATTTTAACGTACGTTTCCGAAGCTGTTTTGCCCAATCTGGAGCAAAATTTTATCGCGACGCGTAGCTCTTGATTTCGTTTCTCCATTTTCGTGACGAGCACCACCAACACACGTCTTCTCAACACGACACAGCAGGCGAACTAAACAAGCTAGAGCTATGGTAAATATATCAATGGAGAGGGGGAGAATGCCGGGGAAGGGGAACGAAATTTCAAAGTCGCAGGTTTACCACAAGCGTGGCTATAAAATCAGTCTCATTACTTAATTATCACACCTTGTATGTACATATATATATATATATATATATATATATATATATATATATATATATATATATATATATATGTCTATATATATATATATATATATATATATATATATATATATAAATACATGTATGTATATATATATATATATATATATATATATATATATATGTATATATGTATATATATGTACATATATGTAAACATACTCGTATATATTGTGTGTATGTATATAAAAGGGTTGTGCAACCAGAACGCACGATGTTAATTGTAAATAAAACAAAAAGTTTTCAGAGAATTATGTTACTATTCTTTTTATCATAATAGAAGGATCTATGACAATCATGCGAGAAACAAAATATTTCCCAAATGCTTGCCACAGTTACAGTGGCATTCTTCTATCCGATGGTTCATATTTTCAATGACTCTGAGACATAATCGATGTTCAATGTCATTAATGTGCTAAATTATCTCATTTTCTTTTAAACATCCGCTTTTTCTTTCAAATACCGCCATGATTCTAGCAGCCAATTAACATCGCCACAATGTTCGATAACATGGCCGTTGAATTTCGCGCGTAAAAGAGCCATTGTTTCGTTGGCTGTGTGGCAAGTGGCACGATCCTGTTGGAACCACAAATCGTTCAGGTCCACAACCTCAATTTCTGGCCACAAGAAGTCCATTATCATCTCGTAATAGCGAACAACATTCAAGGTAACTGCTTGGCCGTCCTCATTTTCGAAGAAGTAGGGGCCGATGACGCCGCCTGCCCATAAACCGCACCAAACAGTCACTCTTTGTGGATGCATTGGCTTTTCAACAATGGCTCGTGGATTTTCATTTGCCCAAATGCGGCAATTCTACTTGTTAACGAATCCACTGAGGTGAAAGTGTGCCTCGTCGCCAAATATGGTTTTCTTTGTAAAGGCACCATTCCCTTGTGTCTGTTCAACCAACCATTCGGTGTATTGCCGACGCTTGAAATGGTCAGTAGGCTTCAGCTCTTGAGTCAATCGAACCTTGTCAGCGTCTAAATTCAAATCTTTATTCAAAATTCGCATCAGTGATGTTCGTGAGATGTTCAATTGTTGGGCACGACGACAAGTCTAGGTTAACGGCTCTTTTGCCACACTATCGCGAACAACAGCAATGTTTTCTGCACAGCGCACTGGGCGAGCATGCAAAGATGATTTCACGTTTCCTACAGACCCGGTTTGCTGAAATTTGCGCACAATTCCCCCGATTGTGGACATGTTGCGAGTGAACACATAAGCATACTCGGATATATTCCCGCTTCATAACTGCAATAGTAGCGAGCAAACAACACCTATGTATTCGCACTTCGCCAATGAAAATTAGCCATGGAAACACATGCGCAAGTAAATAAGCGAGCAGTTAAGTGAACGAGAAAGTTCAACCCGCAACGATATTCACATCGTGAACGAACGGGGTGCTTCGAAGAGAGGTAAGCGGAAAGGAAAACCGAAAGTTCCGGCATAAACACTCTTTCGCTCAATGTCCCCAGTTTCGCTATTTTACCTCAAGAGATCTTGGGAAAGCCGAAAGCTTAAACTGAAAGCACTCTTTCGAAGTCGAAAGCTTAAGCGAAAAACACTCTTTCGCTCAATTTCCCCAGTTTCGCATATTCACCAGCCGAGCAAGCGAGACGAAACGGGGAGGAAAAACTTTCGTGGAACGAGAGCGCACGTGTTCGGCTACTCAGCACCTTTAAAGAGAATTTAGGTTGAAAGCTCACGAAAAAATGGTATTTAATGTTCTTGGGCAGTCTTTTACCAGTGAGTTTGTATTCAAATCCAAAAGGGAGCGTGCTGCTACCCAGTTATCACTTAGACGCTTAAAGTATTCGCGATTTAAAGTTCAGCCGAAGATATCGTCCAGTGTTCAACGAAGTGGTGAGGGGTGAGGTGTTGGCTTGCGCCGCGATCCTCAATCGGCCTTTTTGCGTTCCACGCTGTATGGCCACCCCGAACCATTAACACGTCCATTTGATTCTCTACAGGCTCAATATTGATATAAGTCTCCAATAATGTAATTTGTAAAATGTAATGTTAGATAAAAATAGGAACAGAGAAAATAAAATAATTAATAAAATAAACTTTTGCCTTGGTTGATTTAGTGAAAATGGACAGAGTAGCAGGTAAGTGGTGTTACAGTGAGTTCTTTCCCCGGGAGCCTTGATGTTGTATATAGGATACGCATCAAGTTGAGCTCCCAGTTCTTACCAGTATACACAGGGTATACTGGTTTGTAACAAAATTGGCGCAGCCGGTAGAGTTAATATGTAAGCGGGGAATGAATATTTCACACGATCGTTACGTTCGGGAATTGATTCGCTTCGGAAGAAGTTTTGCCGAGAGAATAGCTTACCATTGATGTAGCTTGGGAGTCGTTGTTGTTGTATTCCCACGACTTTAGTATAAGTTATCTTGGCTTTATAGGGTGCGAGTGAGTGTGATAAATAAACTTTCCCCTTAATATGCATGGTTAATGGTGTTAATGGGAATGGGAGTCATGGATTGAAGGTTTATGTGATTGTTTTTGCTCGCCGCTAACGAGCTTTGAAGATATGATTAGCATTGCTTCTGCAATGATGCATGAGAAAATTGAATGAAGCGATGTATTGTAGCTTTTACATGCGCTGATTGCTAGGAAGTATGTGAAGTATATGATATGTATGTACTAATTCGTGGTTGGCTGGTAATTGCCTTGAAGAGCATTTGTTTTTAATTAAGTCGGCTTAATGCATTTCGTAGTGGGCAGGGCTTTTAATTCATCTATGCTATACGATTGTGTAGGAGGAAGAGCTTTTGAGGTATATGCATTTAATTGTCGTTTAATTGGCTTAAGTTGTAAATTACATACTTTTTTATTCATTTGTAGTTGTAAAAAGGGAGGGTTATTAGAAATTTATTCAGCAGTATGTGTAAATAGTTGTGGATTATTTATAAGTTGGAATCTACTATTTATTATGAAGATTTTTTGTTAAGTATAGAAATATTGTATGAGTTGTGAATGATGATGATCTGTTTCATTAAATTGAAATTAAAAGGAGAGACTGTAAGCTTAATAGTTCTGGTATATACTTTTATTGATTTTAGTGAATTGTAAAATAGATGTACTGCATTGAAAATATCTTGTGAGAAATTATTGTTAAAGATGATCAAAGCGACACAATCACTATATGGGCTTGGGAACATATAGTTTCGGTCTTCATTCAAGACCCTATATGTGTTCCGTCTAATTTTTCCCTAGTGTGTGTCTAAAAGATGATCGAAGCGACACAATCACTATATGGGCTTGGGAACATATAGTTTCGGTCTTCATTCAAGACCCTATATGTGTTCCGTCTAATTTTTCCCTAGTGTGTGTCTACTTAGTTTCGCATAATGCTGTCCTGAACCTTACTGGAAGACAGTACAGTGCCGTGCGAGGTCACTTCATTAGCCGTTAATAAATTTTTGATCCCGATCTTGAGAAAACGGTTGTTTAAAGCATCTTAAAGTATATATTATAGCATTCTAAGACGCTATTTGGTATTTTCGCAATATATGAAGTAAAAGGGTGGGAAATGGGTGGGTTTTGAATTGTCTTGCGCTTTCTACAGGGGTTTTATTTGTGACTTTTTTCTAATAGTTAGCAGTTATATAATGCATTCATTGTGCAAGGAAACGTAGTGGCTTGTTTAAAGGGTACATGGTTGATAGCGTGTTGTAAACCATTTTGGATCAACAGCTCAGAGGCTATGAGTGGATGGTAAAGCGATGTCTGTTTTGCATATAGGTAACTTAATACTAAATGTAGCGTGTCTGCCGAAAGTTTAAGTCGGGCAGCTCAGAGGCTATTATTTGTTTCTTTCAGGACTTATAACTAAAAATAGCATGTCCGCCAACAGCTTACGTTGACGGCTCAGAGGCTGTTGTGTAATCAACTGGTTTTCATTCCAGTGATCGTGCAATTTAGACATCGAAATAGCGTGTCTGCTGATAGTTTTGCCGAGGTTTTACCGACTTGACTGCCACTTTTCCCGTTTCCTTAACATTATGAATTTGGTGATTTGAAAGTGAATTGCAGTGGAACTTGAAAGAGATAATTGGTTTTGCGGTGAAACCGTTTGCATTGTTGTATTGTTCTAATAACTAAAATTCTGTTGGTTCAAAGTTCCCATACTTTAATTGTTTCAGTGTAACTTGAAATTAAATTAGTTTCATGTTTATTTGCGTTGGAAAATTGCCGTTTTCATGTAAATTATTTTTTTTTATTTGTTTAGCGCAGTTAATTTATTTAGTTTGCTCTTCAATGTTTTTGCATTTAAAAATATTGCCCAGATGTCTATCTATTCAATTTGCAGTTAAATGTTTGTTTTTGTTTGCTCTTTTAATTATGCTTCAGTTAATTCGAATGCTCATTCAATTCAAGAGATAAGACTTTAATATGCATGTGGGTACGCGTATTGTCCAAGCAGTCGGAGTGATAAGTGGTATCATATTTCGATAACAATGGGCACGCGTTTGTTTGCTCGTATTAAGTTTTCGTTTTGCTTATTTGTGTTTAATATTTACTTGTAATGTTTTGTGTTTTGCATGTTAGTTGATTGAAACTTTATATCTTTATAAATTCTACGTTGGGTTTGAACGAGTTAGGAGTTAGTTCGAATGAACTTCAGATAAGAAAGATGAGATTTAAGGTATATGAATGACGGAGTAAATGAATGAAGAATTAAATGTTCAATATGACTATTTGATTTTAGGACTGATATTATTTGATGGATAGTATGAGTAGGATTAATATTATATTTGAGTATTGTTATTATATTTTGGTTATTAAAATGATCTATATAAGTATTTGAGTTTATTTTAAAGGCAGACTGATTTAGTTCGATCACTAATATTATGTTTGGATATTCATACTTTCTTTTTGTTATTTATTTGATTGAAATAATTGTTTGTTTTTTTTTTTGTTTTAAGAAGATTGATTTAGTTTTATGCGCTGTGTGAGTAGCACCGTTATGATGTGTGGATATTGATATTATATTTTTGTTTTTTAAATGATTAAAGTTATTATTTGATTTTTTTTTTAGGAAGGCTGATCTAGTTTGATGGAAAGTATGAGTAACCTTAATTTTGTTTTTGAATATTGATATTATATTTTGTTATTTGAGCAATCAATTTTATTTTTATTTTCTTTTTTGAGAAGTTTAATCTACTTTTATGTACTGTATGAGTAGTAACAATATTGTATTTAGATACTGATATTATATTTTTGTTTTTTAAATGATTTTAATTATTTTAAGCAAGCTGATCTACTTTTATGGACTGTTTGAATAGTATTGATATTATTATATCTTGTTATTTAAATAATGAACATTATTATTTGATTTTTTTTTAAAGAAGGTTGATCCAGTTTTATGGACTGAATAGCACTGATATGATAGTTATGTATTGATATTATTATTTCTTTTTACTTAAATAATTAACATTATTATTTGATTTTTTTAAGAAGGTTGTTCTAGTTTGATGGAAAGTATGAGTAACCTTAATTTTGTATTTGAATATTGATATTTTTGTATACTAAATGATCAAAATTATTATTTGATTTTTTTTTAAGAAAGTTGATCCAGCTTGATGGACAGTACGAGTAGCAATGGTGTCTTACAGGAGTTGAATGGTTTGAGATATCGGCTGGGTGAATAGATTTTACAGCCCATTTAAATTTGCTACACAGCGCACTACACTGTGGTCTCTGCAAAACCGATATCCTACCGGCTGCGCCAATTTTGTTACAAACCAGTATACCCTGTGTATACTGGTAAGAACTGGGAGCTCAACTTGATGCGTATCCTATATACAACATCAAGGCTCCCGGGGAAAGAACTCACTGTAACACCACTTACCTGCTACTCTGTCCATTTTCACTAAATCAACCAAGGCAAAAGTTTATTTTATTAATTATTTTATTTTCTCTGTTCCTATTTTTATCTAACATTACATTTTACAAATTACATTATTGGAGACTTATATCAATATTGAGCCTGTAGAGAATCAAATGGACGTGTTAATGGTTCGGGGTGGCCATACAGCGTGGAACGCAAAAAGGCCGATTGAGGATCGCGGCGCAAGCCAACACCTCACCCCTCACCACTTCGTTGAACACTGGACGATATCTTCGGCTGAACTTTAAATCGCGAATACTTTAAGCGTCTAAGTGATAACTGGGTAGCAGCACGCTCCCTTTTGGATTTGAATACAAACTCACTGGTAAAAGACTGCCCAAGAACATTAAATACCATTTTTTCGTGAGCTTTCAACCTAAATTCTCTTTAAAGGTGCTGAGTAGCCGAACACGTGCGCTCTCGTTCCACGAAAGTTTTTCCTCCCCGTTTCGTCTCGCTTGCTCGGCTGGTGAATATGCGAAACTGGGGAAATTGAGCGAAAGAGTGTTTTTCGCTTAAGCTTTCGACTTCGAAAGAGTGCTTTCAGTTTAAGCTTTCGGCTTTCCCAAGATCTCTTGAGGTAAAATAGCGAAACTGGGGACATTGAGCGAAAGAGTGTTTATGCCGGAACTTTCGGTTTTCCTTTCCGCTTACCTCTCTTCGAAGCACCCCGTTCGTTCACGATGTGAATATCGTTGCGGGTTGAACTTTCTCGTTCACTTAACTGCTCGCTTATTTACTTGCGCATGTGTTTCCATGGCTAATTTTCATTGGCGAAGTGCGAATACATAGGTGTTGTTTGCTCGCTACTATTGCAGTTATGAAGCGGGAATATATCCGAGTATGCTTATGTGTTCACTCGCAATATATCCAAGCTTGCATGACTGGTAATTGTCACAACTGTAGGACAGAACAAATAATGTACAATATACATAATGATCTTGATTTAGTTAAATGGCCTCATTGGATCAGGGAATCGGAAACGATCGAAAAGTCAGGCAAAAAAGTAAAAATCACAAAGAACGTTGAAAAAATCGTTGAAGGGCCTGTTTCCGAATCAATGGAGAGGTTTAATCAGACATTATTGTAGTTGTAAGAAACACATTTATAACATCAAAATACAATATAAGAGTTATCGAGCCGCTATAGATAATTTGAAAAATGGCGAAACTATTCTGCATATCGATTTCAGCGAACACTTTAACTGTAAACATTTTGAAGAGGTGCAAACCCCTCACTTTGGGGGTCATGAAAGCAAGTAACACTAAACGCTGGAGTTATGTACACCAAACCTGAAGGATAAGACACACCAACGGTAATTTCATTTTGTAGGATATCCGCAAATAACAACCATAACCCTGCCTCTATTTGGGCACACCTGCATCCAATTATTAGCACCATAAAAGCTAACTCTTCTCACATAACTACAATTTATTTCTTCTCCGATAGTCCTGCTACCAAGTACCGACAGAAGCAAAATTTTTATTTCATAAATTCTAAAATATTCAAGGACTACAATTTCATTCGCGTTACATGGAATTTTTTTGAAGCCGGTCACGGAAATGGAGCCGCCGATGGTGTCGGTGGCTATCTCAAACGCCCCGCAGATGTAAAAGTAGCTGCTGGTTCAGATATTTCTGATGCAGAAACCTTTTTCCACACCCTGAAGGAATTGAGCAAGGTCCGGCTGTACTCAGTGACTGACAATGACATTCAAAATATTGAGAAAAAAAACTCTTAATGAAAAACTAGTGCATCAAGTTTTTACTGACACTCCAGATGAACTTCAATACAGAGAACTTAGTTGCTTTTGCCGAAGAGGAATTAGTGAAAAGAATTCAGATGAATTGAACGAGAAAGACGTACTAGCCAATCTACCTAATATCGGTGCTATACCTAGAAAAACTTACTACAATACGGTTTGTTCCTCATCTTCTAGCTCTAGCGACGAGCCTCTTACAAACTTTGTCCAACCATCAATTTATAATATAAAAGATAAACAGCTAATTGAAAAGGAAAACGTTCATCCATTAAAGATATCAGCCGGTGTTCATGTTTTAGTAAAAATTTCTTCTGTCAAAGACAAACATTATATTGGGTGTACACCTTAATAACCGGAATTTGACGCTAGATGTTCGTACGAACAAATATTGTGAAAGCTCGAACTATATATATGTATATGGCAATTTGAAGGTACATTTGACAGCAATCAAAATCAGTCAACAAAACAATTTCATCTTGTGTGCATCATCATTATTTTTCACGATGAATAACTTCAAAAATTGGAGAAAAAGACAGCATTTGCGGGAAGTTCTGTTGGGTCATTTTTTTGCAAAGAAAACTGCTGCGGAAAGTCATCGTTTGCTTGTAGAAGTTTATGGCGACGATGCTTCAGCAAAAACACAGTGCTTTGAGTGGTTTCAACGCTTCAAAAGTGCCGATTTTGACATCAAAGACAAAGAACGCCCAGGACAGCTAAAAAACTTCGAAGACGAAGAATTGGAGACGCTACTCCATGAGGATTCATGTCAAACGCCAAACGAACTTGCCAAATCGTTGGAAGTGACTCAGCAAGCCATTTCGAAACGTTTGAAAGCCGCCGGATACATTCAGAAGCAAGGTAATTGGGTCCCCTATGAACGGCACTTCTGTATGTCTGAAATGCAGCTTGAGCGCCATAAAAAGAAATCAGTTTTACATCAGATCGTGACTGAGGATGAATAATGGATCCGTTACGATAATCCCAAGCGCAAAAAGTCATACGTGAAGCCCAGCCAACCAGCCAAATCAACGGCGAAGCCAAATATCCAGGGCGCCAAGGTTATGCTGTGTATTTGGTGGGATCAGAAGGGGCCGTTATATTATGGGTTGTTGAAATCGGGCCAGACAATGACAAATGACCTGTACCGAACACAATTAATACGTTTGAAGTGTGTCATCATCGAAAAACGCCCGGAATATGCGATCAGACACAAGGCTATAGTTTTTCATCATGACAACGCTCGGCCGCATGTTGCAAGACCCGTGAAAAACTTTTTGGAAAATAGTAGATGTGGAGTTTTGGCACACCCGCCTTATAGTCCGGACCTTGTTCTGTCTGATTTTCATTTATTTCGCTCAATGCAAAACGCCCTCACCGGAATACGCTTCACTTCAGAGCAAGGCATCCGAAATTGGATAGATTCCTTTTTGGCCGCCAAGCCGGCGCAATTTTTTTGGGATGGAATTCATAAATTGCCTGAAAGATGGGGAAATGTTGTAACTTCCGATGGAAAATACTTTGAATAAAATATATTGTAAGACTTTTCCACAATAAAGCATCAAATTTAATAAAAAATTCCGGTTATTAAGTTTTACACCCAATACTTATCTAGATGTCACTAAAAGTGAAGTTAATGAAGAGAGAGAAGTCAAAATTATGTTTTATAAGACTGTAGTCGTGTAATTTTGAAAAGTGAAAAATGGTCCGCCATCGCCACCATTGGTGAAGTTCCTTTGATGACGGAATTCGTACAGAAAACTGCGAAAAAGATCTTCCACCCCTCATAAAACGGTGGAAAATAGTCGGAACTTGGACAACCAACAACCGTTCAATAAATTGACAGATTTTCTGAGTTCACTGCATCTTAAACACCGTGAAAGAAACTGTTCCCACTTTTAAAAGCGTCGGAAAAAGATAGTAAACTTTCTCCATAGTCCACGAACCACAAGGAAATTCGTTTGCACGCGATATTGCCATCGCTGAACTTCAAAGTGACTTGCGTCCACTTCACATCGACAAGAGTCTTCGGACCTACCTGCTTTTTTTGCTTTTTAAAACTTTCAGGCACGGAACCGTGCGAAGTCTGAGCATCGAAAAGTGCCGTCTTCCCGTATTGTCCATCAGTTCTGCGAGTTTTCTTTATACGACGCGGAGGCATAACTTTACATTTACGAATGAATCACCTGGTCAGAACTTTTGCATGCGTTCTATAGCTGCAGCGCAGCCATCGTGAACGTAAACATAATGTCAGTGGATGGCGCATTCAGTTTTGCGTGTACATCCCTGAATTTGGCCTGAGATAAGAGCGTGCAGTGACTGTGAAAGCGTAAATGAATGTACGGAGGGTGTTTGCAAGGTCTACAAAGAGCATTTAAAACACCGGAGCCTGAATACGTTGATGAGTACATGCGATTTCAGCTAGCTTTTCGATTTTGCAGGTCAATTGGCTGACGTTAGTTGCTTGGTATACTAAAGATCGACGAATACATACGCGGTTTACAACAGGGAATGTGTCAGGGGGGAGGATTTAAGTAACGAGTGACAAGCCACCGGTAGCACTGATTAAGTGTTGACCTATCCGTAATTCATTTAGATTAGACCATAAGTAGTTTGACCATGTGTGAATGTGTGCGTTTTTTCTTCTTGTACGTTTATAGGATAATTAGTAAAATAAACCAAATGGAAACATTTCATCGATATTTGCCCGCTTACATCGTCATCGAGCGCTCATAAGGATGCGGGTGAGAACCCATTTTATTAAATTTTGTTTAATATTGGTATATTAAACAAAAAAACCCACATTTACACATTCTCAGTTTTCTATATACATATATACTCACGACAAATTTGTTTCGTACAACTAAATGTTTTATTCGGTTTTTTGGAAAACAAAAACGCCATTAGAAACGCATTCACTACAGTCAAACTAAATATAATTAGATTTCCGATTAAGATAGAGTTCAACTTAAGTAAATCATGTTTCGATGAAACCGATTAAGCTCGTGCACTTTCAATGAATATTCAATTTCAAAAGCATACGAAAACACAAGGACAAGAGGTGGTGTAAGTGTGATTATTGTGTATTAAATCGGGCAAACTATTCCAAGCTAAATAAATTAAAAATAATTGTACAACATCTGTAGTTTTTTGATTCGCGCAATTGACACTATTTGTTTTTAACAAAAATGCGTTATATGAGCACAGTTTTTTTTGAAGTTCAGATTAAGAACACCATATTCGCACTCTGCATTATCTTCCAATTATTTTCTGAATATCACAATATCGACTGAAATCAACTTAATTGTGTTCTAAATAGGACGAAACTTAAAGCATATTAATAGACGCTTTTGAAATCCTATCATTTTATTTGTCTTCTATTTTAAAATTCCATAATTTAGGCGATCCAACTTATCTTTCTTAATAATCGTCACAGGAAGCAAATTCTATTGAAAATAATACAGCCTACTCTCTGTTATACAGGGTTATCCATTTCGTGCTTGGGAAAGTATAACCCTGCCATTTAATATTTGTCAGAATTTAATGTCAACCAAACCGTGTTTTTTTTAGATGAAGGCTTATCATTTAGAAATATGGATTGTTTAACAGTCGAAGAACGCGTTAAAATTATTAAATTTTATTATAAAAATGGTGATTCTGCTGTATCAACATTTAGGGCTTTACGAGCCGATTACGGTCGACATAATCGACCTACACAGCAAACAATTTCGAACACAGTGTGAAAATTCGAAGAAACTGGATCGAATATTGCAAGGCCTGTGCATCATCGCAACATTCGTTCTGCTGAAAATATCGCTGTCGTTGCTCGAAGTGTGGAGGAAGACCCGAATTTGTCGATTCCTCGACGTGCTCAACATTTGGGCTTGTCTTACGGCTCATTGTGGCGGATTTTGCATTTGGATTTGCATTTTCATCCGTATAAAATCCAATTCACTCAAGAACTTAAGCCTCAAGACCATACACAACGCACAATGTATGCAAATTGGGTGATTGAACAACAAGCCATTGATAACGATTTTTTGAACAAAATTTTCTTTAGTGCTGAGGCTCATTTTTCGCTCAGTGGTTACGTAAATAAACAGAATTGCCGCATATGGGGCTCTCAAAATCCTCAGGTGATCGCAGAAAGGCCTTTGCATCCGGAAAAAGTGACCATTTGGTGTGCATTATGGCCTGGTGGTGTTATCGGCCCGTATTTTTTTGAAAACGATCAAGGACGAGCCATTACAGTCAATTCTGACCGCTATGGACGGATGTTAACCGATTATTTTTGTAGAGAAATTGAAGATTATGATCTGGAGAACTTGTTGTTTCAACAGGACAGAGCCACAAGCCACACAACACAGGCTAATCGAGCACTTTTGCAAGAGGAATTTCCAGGACGCGTAATTTCAAGATTGAGTGATGTCAATTGGCCCGCAAGATCCTGCGACCTAACACCTTTGGATTTCTTTTTATGGGGCTATGCAAAAGATCGTGTTTACACGAACAATCTTCAAAATCTTGAGCAATTGAAAACCAATATTCGTGAAGTTATGGCCGAGATATTGCCGAAAATGGGCCGAAAAGTTATTGGAAATTACCTCAAAAGGATTAAGGCCTGTAAGAGGTCCCGTGGAGGACATTTGAATGATTATGTGTTTCACCTATAATGGCAAGGTTTAGTCTTTATATTGAATAAAAACTTTTGTTTCCATCTGAATATTTTATGTGTATTCTTTAGCTTTACTTTCCCAAGCGTAAAATGGATAACCCTATATTTTGCTAAAACGTTATTGACTTCTTACTTTAGACATTTATAAAGTACATATGTAAATTTATTTATTCGGAAGTATTTTGTTATGTATTTTTAAATATGATGAATGGAGATTTAAATTAGTAATTTTGGTCTTTCCCTTTCTTTCGACCTGACCGGGTATAGGACCCGCAACGATGGCAGGCTCCTCCGCTAACATGGGTTAGCTATCGGGCACGCTCTTCCCTTTTTATTTGCTTAACAGGGGCTCTTGCCGGATAGAGTGGCCTTCCCTTCGCGTGCCCTTTTATGATATAGGGTTATGTGATTCCATTGCGCAACGCTATAACATAAACTGGTTACGTTTGTATTCCTCATTTGATGGAAAGAGTCACGCAAAGTACTTTTGTGTGAGTTTTTCATTCAAACGGGAAATACATGGCCACGTCTACGTTTGGATCTTGATCCGGTTGCGAGGGTGCGAGGAGGCACCGCTTCCGCCTGGATGCCCCACTCTTATTAGTGAGCCATAAGTATCGTCGGTAACGACGAAGTCTCTGTAAGTCCATCCGTTTCCTCCGAGCCCAATTTGTTCTCTGAACCAGCAATTTCCCAGCGCTTAGTAGGCTACCTCAGCCTCGATACCAGTCGATTGGCATGTTAACATGTTTAATTCGGAAATGCGAAATTCTTTTGTAGTGGGTTCTTATGCTAGGCAGAAAGAAGCCGCCCCACAACACCGCAACGCTAGCCCGCCAGCGCATTCACGCGTCCCCAGACAAGGCCAATCTCGGCGGATCTCAACATCCTCTTTCGCCGAGGCAGCAGACCATCGCTGCAGTCCTTTACGGACATTCAGATATACTTACATTCACTACAACAGCGAGCTAGTTTGCTATCGCTTCCTGAGGCAGCATTCCAATGCTGCTATCCTTTATGGACTTTTGAAAATAATGTAAGCACTCCAGCGCCTTTGACGAACACTCTAGTGAACTATTTCTTGGTTTCTTTACCTTAGCATTTAGCATAACATGCAATAGAAATTTCGTTAAATATACATTTTGAAGAAACTCATCGTAAATAACATAAGTGCATTGTAGCTTTTTGAATTCTCCAAACTTATGACAATCATTTGACCTAGCATTTGGCTACATTAGCGAAAAATTCTAAAATATTTAACCCTAACATACGAAAACATTTAGAATTCCAAGAAATTTATCTCTGTGAATTTGAATGTACAAACCTTATCACCATTAAGTCTTAAGTATTTAGGTATGGTAGCCGTATTTGTTGAATAATTTCTGTTTTGATACACGAGCAACCATTACCTTATTTCACATGTTAAAACCATTTCCACGATCAGCACTTACAAACCATTAGCATTTGACACCTGACTAATTTACACCCACGTTTAGACAAACAGGACATTCATAATAATACGAAAATGTACTAGGCAAGCATCAAAGCAGCCCAATTGAGCCATTTACTTAAAAGTGATTTAATGCGAAAGATTAGGCAACTTAATTCAGTATAGCGGGCATTTTAACAACTTGTGACCACCGCACCATTTCCACTTAGTTGGTGCATATAAATGCAATAAGATATCAAAATTAATTAGCGCCATTTACGCAAAATGCGCATAAATCCATCGAATTCGACCCCAAAAAGCAAACACCGACAGCCAACAAAACGTACTCGAGTTGATCGTATAAGGCTCGAAAAAAATCACTCATGCAAACGTTGTTCACCTGAAACGTGTGCCATAAAAATGTTGAAAAGTTTAATTTTCCTTTCAGTACGCTCAAATGGAATTTAACGCCATTACAATTATTGCTGGCTGCAATGTGATTGCGGAAAGTTAAACTTGTTAACTGACTTTTTTAGTTGGGAATGTGCATAAGGGAGAAACGATAGCAAAGATAGTGCTACTGTTGATGGTGTTGTAGTTCATTGATTGGAACCTGCCTTGTGTGGATTTGACGACATTTTTTCTTGTGAAGGAATCAGGTGCGTGGTTGAAATGCAACTTGCTTGTAAGGAATTTCATGCGATTGCAGAAGTAATTAATGCACTGATTGAGTAAATTTGAAAGTCCTTTAAATTTTGATTACTTTTAACTATTATCATAGATGTCTGGTTCTATGAAATAGAATTGCGATAAAATAATAACGAATCGAGTATTTTAAAGGTTGGCAGGTGAAAGCTATTTATGCCCTAAGTGTGGCGCTCCCAGATGCGCAAGACGTCTGAACCATCGACTAAGCATCTCTCATGTCGATCTGAGGACGTAGCTTCGAACCGTTTGACAGATTACTTTGGGGTCAGCCTCGTATTACTCTGCTGTGGGGCGCCTTTAAGTTGGGGGATCCTCCTGTAGCAAGAGGAGGGGGGAGGAAGAAGGATTGCTAGAAAAGACTGCTGTGAGTTCTTTATATTTTTTAGGACCGCCTAAACATAATGTGTCACACGATTCCCTTTGTCAACCGATTTAAACATCTCCCTAAATAGACTATCCAGGCAGAGCTCTCCTGTCTCTTTGTAGTGGTCCCAGCACAGCCTGTCGCATCTTTTGCATGCAAAAAATGTGTCGCAAGCATCGGCTTCTTCTCCTGTGCGAAACCTAAAATCGGCGGAACTTAGCAATTTTGTGCAAGTAAGACTGAAAATACCCATGCTCACTCAATAGCTAGATTAGGTAGAAATCAGTCTCCCCGTGCCCTCGTTCGCGACATCGTCTCAGATCAGGGATGAGGCATGCAGTCCGTCTTCTCTTCGTGCTGTTCACTCAGGGCTGCTGGTAATCACGTTGTTTCTCCTCGCGGGCAACCATCTCCCTCGTTTCGACGCTTGTAGATAGTATGGCACTCTTTAGCAAGGAGGTCAATAGTTTTTTCGCCTACGATAACTAGCACCACCGAATAAGAGATTGCCAAATAGGAAGTACTCCCCTTTTCTGCAACTGTGACAAGCGTTTTTAATACAGCTCAGAGCACTACTCCATATTTCACCTCCATACCGACTAAGTGCGGAAAAACTTGATAGGCTTATTATTAATAACTCGAAATAAACCCCGCCACTATCACCGCTACCATTATCGATAAAATGTTTTTCCGAATAAAAAATAAGAAGCTAACTAATAAAAATCGATAATGGTAACCCCAATTCAGCGAAGCTATCGCTAGATTCTTGTAACAAGAATCTGCCATTACCGCCATGAAGAGGCTCGTCGAGGGAGGCGGTAAGCGGATGTCATACGAAGTGGGACTGGGAGTTTGCACAACGAGCGGGAGCGTCAGCGCGTTTTATCAACAGAGCTTGTTAAACAGGACTTGGTCAATTTCTCGTTGATTAGTTATCATTTAGTGTTGTATTTATAGCAATCGGTTTATGTTCTGGTTTTTTATCGTGAGCGGTTTCAAGACGAGAACTAAGTTTAAGTTTTTACGATTTTGTTCCGTGTACTAATTCAACAATTTAAACATATAAAAAGAAAGTTAAAGTGAATTGTGAAATAAATAGTTATCCCCCCGAATCCCACAAATGGTGACATAATCGTAGTTCAAAAAGTGAAAATAGCTTCACGACGGAGTTTCTGTGCGTCGGATGAGAATAAAAATTCTAAATATTAATGCACGAGTGATCGGTTTTAATTTACATAACGAATTTGGTACGATTGTGAGTTCGTATAATCGTGAAACCTTATAATCGACGTTCGGTTATTCGAGTCTCCACTGCACTATGTTATTCATTTCCGTAAGAGTGTAGAAATATTTATCCAGAGCTGCCTGACAACGTTATTAGTAGATTTTGGTGATTTCGCGCTAATTTACTCAGCTATCTCCGAATCTTTAATAGCCTAGTAGTGTGGTGATTTAGATAAATATACCGTATTTATCATCAAAGTTAATATTTTTCAAGATATACTGTTGCGATTTATCTTATACTTGTAAGGTAAGTGTTATTTCTTAGTATTATTTTACTGTAATGGGCCCACAAACGAGTGGAAGAACTTCCGCGCCTCTCCCGTCACTTGCGTTCGCCGAGAATTATTGGAATACATATATATACTTATATATATGTATATATATATATATATTTATATATATATATATATATATATATATATATATATATATAATATATATATATAATATATACAAATATATATATATATATATCTATATATATATATATATATATATATATATACATACATATATATGATTTACATAAATATGTACACATAAACGAGTATGTATCTCAAAGTGTATTATTTGCAACAGAATGATTTTTATTTGCTATAGAGTGAATTCTGTTCTTGAAGGGTTGAGCGTAATGATATGAATATCAGAAAATAATCACTGAAATCAATTTCATGAGATTTGACGCCAATCATCATCATCAATGACGGGACAGCCCAAGTAGAGCCTTGGCCTCCAAGATAAGACACCTCTAATCATCGCTATTCTGTGACCTCGTTCGCTATTTGATAACTCCCTGCAAAGAGCTGGTGTGCGCTTCTATCATGTCTTCCCATCGAGTCCTCGATTTTCCTGCAAGACGTCTACCTTGTGCTCTACCGTTTAATTTTCTTGGAGGTTTTCTGCCATTCTTTCTACATGGCCAGCCCTTTGTAGTTTGCATAGCTTTACGTACTTTTGTAGATATAGGCGGTTCATCAAATAATTCATGCAACTTATTGTAAAGTTGTCTCCAATTTGTTCCTTATTATACTGGGCCGTAGATTTTTCCGAGAACCCTACGTTCAAAGATATGTATGTACTGCCTGTTCCGAGCCATTCGTCGGGGTCCATGATTCGCTTCCATATAATAGTACAGGTTTGGACCTTAGGATGAGAAGTATGGAGTAGTAGGCCTTATTTACGGCATTTATGAGGCATCCGACCTCGTCTTTTTCATTGCCTCTTCTATTCCGGTGAACTCCAACGTGACAATCTAGTTGGAGCTATTTACATTCAGGCTTTGTTGAGCTGGAACGTTCTTTTTTGTTTGTGTTATGATTTTTTTTTCTTTCATTAACTCGTAATCCAATTCAGTGTGCTTCAGACTCTAGGCTCAGAAATGCTCCTTTGGCATCTGATAGCTTCGCACCGTTAATACTTTAGAAACCTGTAATTTTTGCGAAATTTGACCCAATACAACGTTAAATAAACATTCGTTAGTATTTTCTCTTGAGATCGTAAATCATTTCAGTCTTTTTGCATACAAAGCAAATATTTATGTTCGGACTTGCTCACTCAATTGCCATAATCTAAGAAATGATGCTTTCAACTTAGTTATGAACATCCATATCATGTGTGTATTGACGAATAAAGTAGACGATCAAGTTAACCTTCTGTGAGCCCATTAACGCGTGAGGCATAAAGGGTGCTACAGACAGTCCATGAACGTGTCACATTTCAGGTATTTGCTGTTAAATTCCACCGTCTGTAGCGATGTTTTGTCCGAAAACATCGCTACAGACGGTGAAATTTAACAGCAAATACTGAAATGCGACACTGTCATGGACTGTCTGTAGCAGCCTTAACGCCTTCTTGCATTTATCTTCCGTTAGCCGATGAGAAACCTATGCAACTGCACATAATGAATATATACCTAACGGAACGCTGAAAAATACCGCGAATTTTTATTTTTATGGAAAGTAGAACCTAAAAGGTAACACCTTTCTTATCAAGAGAGTACGAAACATATAACTCCGGAATTTTCAAAAAGTAATTAATTTTAATCGTTTTTTGCTGAATGAATGATTAATTTGAACTGATAAATTATATAACGGAAAGGATCCATTGTGTGCAGTGATTTTTGCTGCGCTTCACGCTCTACACTATATGTTGAGTATTTTAAGTACTGTACCTATTACCTACATAACAAAAAAATATTTTTACAGATCATGATGCCAGGAGGACACTCAAGAGACAGAGATATTGGGAGGAAATGGGAGTCTGGTGCATTAAAGAGGAAAAAAATCGTTGAGACGGCTATATCCAACCAGGCTATGAGTTCCAGGATGCTGAAATTTCTTAGGAAATCTTCAAGTTCTACTGCTCCAGAGGTGTTTACAGAACCTCTTATTCAAGCTTCATTAATTTCTGAGACAGGATCAGCTTTAGGGTCAAATGAATCTGCCATCGATTCTGATATAACATCCGAGTTGGTTGAACCTGCTGTGATGTATGATTCTGAACCAAAGAAACACACAGAAAGTGAAAGGGTTTGTGGCTCGAAAAATCAAGAGCAACCTGTTCATGTGAAAGAGTCTTTTAAAGAATCAGATCCGGGAAAGTGGGAATTTCCAGTGAAAGATTCGCAGCGTCATTACTTAATTGAAAACGGACCACAACAAAACCTAGAGAAACATGATGAAAGTTATCCCAAATACGCAAAAAAAGACATTTTTCTAAATTTCATTACACCAGGAAATTGAGTAATGGAGAAAAGCAACATCGCAAAGGTTAACTTACTCTATATGTTAAGATAAAGTTTATTGCTTTCCATGTCGACTTTTTTCACATTTGCAGACACAGGTGGTAATGGAAGGATGTTGTGACTGGAAAGACTTGAGTAAGATATTACGAAGCCATGAGGTCACAAGGAGCGCATGATAAAATGGATAGAGTTCTATAAAAGAATTGAATATGGAAAAACACTAGACCAGGAAAACGAGAGACAGATAAGAGAGTCACAAAAGTATTGGTTTAATTTGTTTGAAAGGTTAATCGGCATAATAACCTGCTTGGCATCACACAATCTAGCATTCGGAGCTCATCGATAATCCCTTAGCCTGGCAGATAGTGGAAACCGTGGAAATTTTGTAGATTTAATTAAATATTTATCTAAATATGATCTTACGCTAAAAGAGCACTTGCATCGCATTAACGAAAAGCAACTGCCTCAACGTTATCTAAGCCATGACATTCAAAATGAGTTAATTACATTAATGTCAAAACAGGTTATCGACGAACATGGAAAAACAAGGTGTTATCGAACCTTCTGTTAGTCCATGGGCTGCGCCAGTAGTTCTAGTAAAGAAAAAGAATGGTAGCACTCGTTTTTTGTGTCGACTATAGGCAGCTTAACGACGTCACTTAGAAAGATAGTTACCCGTTTCCGCGCATCGACGAAATCATGAACACTTTAGCCAACGCAAAATGGTTTTCTATACTCGATCTCAAGAGTGGCTACTAGCAGGTAGAAATCGACAAGAAGGACCGACAGAAAACCGCATTTTCAGTTGGGACTGGATTGTGGCAATTTGTGGTGATGCCATTTGGGCTTTCCAATGCTTCAGCCACTTTGTAACGCCTGATGGAATACGTGCTACGTGGCTTAACCTGGAAAACCTGCTTGGTGTACCTAGATGACATCATTGTCATCGGGAGAACGTTCGAAGAGCATGTGTGGAACTTAGAAGAGGTTTTCTTCCGATTGCGACTGGCGAATTTCAAACTTAGTCGCGACAAGTGTGTGGGACACGTTGTATCATCATAAGGGGTCAAAACAGACCCTGAGAAAATTGAAGCCGTGAAAAGCTGGCCAACACCAAACAACAAGCGCCAACTACGAAGTTTTCGGGGTTGGCAACCTACTATCGAAGATTCGTCAAAGACTTTCCCAAAATAGCTAAGTGTCTCCATCAGCTTACCGAGAAAAATCGTCCGTATGTCTGGAATGAACAATGCCAGGTAGCCTTTGAGACCTTGAAGAAAAGCTGTGTGAATCACCCGTGCTGGCATATCCAAAACTCAGAAAAATGTTTGGAGTTGACACCGATGCGAGCAACGGCGATATTGGAGCTGTACTCTCCCAGCAGATCGATGGCGAAGAAAGGGTCCTCTCGTATTACAGTCGAGTTCTTTCAAAAAGTGAGAGGAACTACTGCGTGACCAAAAAGGATCTATTGGCTATAATAGAGGCAACCAAGCAGTTCCACAGGTACCTTTATGGCCAGAAATTTGTTCTTCGAACGGACCATGCATCGTTGAGATGACTGCTCAACTTCAAAAACCCCGAGGGACAAGTTGCGAGATGGATCGAAAGATTACAGTCATACGAGTATGAAATTGTTCATCGGAAGGGCGGAGTTCATGGAAATGCTGACCCCCTATCCCGCCGTCCATGTCCAGCTAACTGCAAGCATTGCCGACAGGTTGAGGAAAAGGAACCGCCCGTTGATCTGCGATTGATAACGACCGAATTCGATGAAGTTTGGTCACTGGAGGAGATTTGAAACGCCCAGTTAGCCGATGAAGACATCGGACCATTGCTCGTATAGAAGGAGACAACTGGGCGACCTGAGTCGAAAGACGTTTCAATGCATGGCGCAACCCTGAAAAGCTATTGGGCACAATGGAACTCCCTTCAGGTAGAGGGTGGCATACTCAAGCGGAAATGGGAAACGGCGGATGGCAGCTCCTATAGGATGCAAACTATACTTCCCAAAAGCCGAATCCACGATGTCGTTAAGGAAATGCATGAAGGATCCTCGGGAGGCCACCTTGGCGTTAATAAGGCCTAAGCGACATTGCGGGAAAGATTTTACTGGCTCTATGCTCGAGAAGACGTAGAGAACTGGTGCCGCAGATGCACAATTTGCGCTTCCGACAAAGGTCCAAAGCGACGACTGAGAGGACAAATGCAAACCTACAACGTGGATGTACCGTTTGAAAGGATTGCTGTTGACATCGCAGGACCCTTCCCTGAATCCGAGTAGGGAAGTCGATACACGCTGGTTGTCGCCGATTATTTCAGCAAGTGGCCCGAGGTCCACCCAATTCCCAACCAGGAAGCAACTACTATAGCCGAACAGCTAGTGTTAAATTGGGTCAGTAGGTACGGCGTACCTTGTGAACAACTTTCAGATCAAGGCCGAAACTTTGAATCACTAGTTTTTGGCGAAATGTGCGAGCTGCTGGGAATACGGAAAACGAGGACAACACCGCTGCATCCCCAATCCGATGGAATGGTCGATCGTATCAACGGCACGCTCAATAAACATCTGGCCAAAATGGTTGACGAGAACCAAAGGGACTGGGACCGACATATCCCACTATTTTTGATGGCGTACAGAGCTGCCGAACATGCATCGACAGGTCAAGCCCCAGCCAAAGTCATTTTTGGAAAGACTATTCGTCTGCCGGCTGATAAATAGTTCGGAACACCCCCTGAGAAACCCCAAACGATCTCGAAGTACGCAAGTGAGTTAAGGCAACGGTTGAACCAGATACATCGGACAGTGCGAAAACACCTCGAATCGGCTACTGACCGCATGAAGACCAGGTATGATCTCAAGGCAAATTCTACTGGCTTCCAGCAAGATGACTTGGTATGGCTATATAAACCGCAAAGGCGAAAGGGTAGGTCTCCAAAGTTGCAACATAATTGGGAGGGACCATACCGAGTTACAAGGCGAATCAATGACGTCGCATACCGCATACAGGAACACCGTAAACTGAGAGCCAAAATGAAAATCGTGCACCTGGACCGTCTTGCTCCATATTACCTCCAGGGAGAATTGACTACAACTGGCGACACACCTTTCCAGGGCGAGAAGAACTAAGGTGGGGGTTGTGTTACATGCACGAACGATTTTGCGAGCTACTGTCGCAATTATTTTCACAATCGTTGAGAAGATCATGATCAACAAAACGAACGTACTCGAAAACCCATTAATCATGATCAAAAAAACAAACGTACTCGAAAACCCGCCAAGCATCAACATCTGAAAGTAAGTCACTGCTCCATTCATTCACGCTGCTCGAATGTTCCCGCTAATTCGCCAATGTACGAGAACTGGGTTGAATGACTAGAGACCCTATATAAAGGCGAGCTGAATGAATGGGGGGATTCATTACAACCGCGATAGAAAACTGCGATATAGTGGTGCGTGAAGTACAGGCGATATTGATTGTTTGAGTGTGAAGTGATTTTTAGTGGACAGTTGAAGTAGAAATTGATAGACGACTTGTAAAATAGTGAAAATTAAAATTGTAATTGAATAAACTCTTTTAATTTAATTTAAAAGACATTGCGTTTTCACTTCCCCGGAACATTAAAATTGTTGGCCGCGAACCATAACACGCGACAAAAAAATTCAGTAAAAACATCTCATGTAGCTACCAAAAAAAATTTTTTTTGCAGACCTGTGTTTTTCAAAACTTAATATAAATATTATTTATTACAATATTTACGCTGAAGCTTTATTTTACGTTAAAATAAAAGGTACTTTTGCCCAAATTTTTGTCTGTTTGCACGGTTTTGCTATGGAAATTTCGGGAACTCGATTTGCACGCTTTTTGAGAAACCAATCTTCCATGTAAATCCAGGAATAGGTGTAATCAAGTTTAGTTTTTGAAACTCAATTTAAGAAATCTGTATATGAGTCGAGTTTTGATATTCAGAAGATTATTTATGAAAATTTATTGAGCTGCATTAATAATTTTTCTGACAAACTATTAGAGAAGAAAAATGTCACAATACATGAAGGTGATTTCGCCGTGTGTACTAATTCTCCTCAGGCCATCATGCTATTTGACACACACGTGTGATGGCGACCACCATGCTTAGAGGTAAGAGAATTATTTTAATATATTCTACTTATGCGAACTCAATATGTTTCAGGTTAATTTCCTCCTGTAAGTACTTTAAATTAGAATAGTTCTCTCACCTCTAAGCATGATGGTCGCCATTACCCGTGTGTGTCTATTAGTGTGATAGCCTGAGGAGAAATAGTACACACGTCGAAACCACCTTCATCCAACAGTTTTCTTCTCTAATAGTTTTTCAGAAAAATGATTTTTGCAACTCAATGAAATAACTATATACAAACAATTTTCATAGGTTATTTGAAACTATCGGAGTTTCCAAAAAACGAGATCGATGCCAACACGTTGCAAAAGGCTCAGTGTAGAGCAAATTATCGTATAGATTTACATTAAATTGATTCAAAAAGGGTCGAATGATCAATAAAAAGGTTTAGTATATTCAGAAGATGTGGCAGGAGCGCTCTCCTGCTACTTTGACTTAATTCGGTTTTGCAGATTGTTTTCTCATTTTTGAGTTTACGACTGGTCTTCCATTTTTTGCAGACTTTTTCAAGAGAAGCTCTTTTATTACGCTTTGTTCAGGCTTCTTACAAATGTTTTCTTCGTCGATTTCTTCTATATTGAAATCAAAAACGTCATGATGTTTTCCTTCACTGTCCTCGTACACAAGTCATCTTTGAGTTGTAACGGTAACAAATTCAATTCACCCGCTTCACATTTTCACTGACGATGTCGAGTAATCATTTGTCTTCTGCTATTGTTGTAATATTCGAATTTTCTTCATTTTCTCGTTCAGAGCTTGACAATCCACACCGTATTTAAAAATCTTTTAAGACCGTTTTTTTTCTTCCGTTTCTATTGCAAAATACCGCGTCCTTCGTTTTTTGCTCGTATCGAATAAGATTTCAATAGCGCTAAGTTGTGGCATTCAATATCAATTGATTTCACTGTCCCCATGAAGTTTATACAATATTAAAGACTAAATACATTTATATTAACAATCTATAGATAAACGATAGCGTCCACTTAGTAGATACATTTTGTTACTAATAGAAGTTCCGTTCTAGAACTTACTCGTAAATCAATAGAAGTGCTTTAAAATGGAATTGTATAATTATGATGCGATTTTTCCAATGCAGACTTGCATATACCAGTAATTTATACAAGACATATTTCATGTTTAAATTTCAGTTCTCACCAAATTATAGAAAGTCTTATGTTCATGTTAGCCACATTAAACTTGAAATATGTCTCAAGAGTGACAATAAAACATCCTCTTTAAAAATTCACCTTGTGTACCGTGAAAATGCTCAACAAATTTCTCAGCATTAACTGAATAAACAAATAAACACCAGCAGATTTCATTTGTTAGGAGTGCTATAAAAGAATGCATTTAAGCTTCGGCTGAGACCCAGAATCCCAATGAAGATTGGAAGATTAAAGAGCAGCGAAAAGAATTCCGAGCCTTGTTGCTGTTGTTGAGAGAGGCTTTTATTCATAAAATACTGCAGACTACCTCAGCGGGGTGTGGCGCCGAATATGTTTTTGGACACCTGAGTATTTAAGTGGCGTATGAGTTGTCCAGTTCGTTCCCAGCCAAACACTCCTGATGAGTATGATCACAACTTCACCTTCACCGTCGTTGTTTTCATTTTAGGTATCTTCACCGGTGACGGCCTCAGCAAGTTGGCTGGCAGGTTCTAAGCCATTCATACTCGTGTATGCAAGTACAAGTACAGGTACGAGTGGTATTCTTGTGAATGCTGGGAACGATTCTACAAATCCATAAAATGAATTGAGCCCAGGGAAGCAGTGTCGATTCACAGCACCTTTAATGTGGAATGTAAGAACCATTGAGAATGGTCCAATTGTGAGTTGAAAGGCCACACAATAATTTTAATGGTCCGAAAGTGATGTAGGCGTTGGGAGATTAAGATAAGGATTATGGGAGGATGAAAGCAAAAGAAGACAAGGGAATGAGTTTGTTAAAATTATTAAGCAATTCTTTTTGAACCAAGCAAACTTATAATTGAAAATTGATGTTTCCAAATACTAAATAGGATATGAAGCTTCCGATATGCTCATATCTTACTAGCCAAAATTAATGCACATTGAAAGGACATTGTCAATAGCAAATATGAATTCTTTGTTCCATTTTTTCCATTCCTAAAGACGAATACGAATTCCCAGAATCATTTTGAAGAATTCCGCAAGTGTACTTTCTTTGAATCTCACATCGAAAGGCGGATCACTCATTGTCCTTGTGGCATAACATCAGTTTAACGATATAATAGAAATGAAGTCCTTTGGGATAATGGACCTTGAATGGAAGTGAACTGAACGTAGAATGAGTTCACATGGAAGATGAAATGCGTAACAAATTTCATTCACAAAACCATATAGCTCAATATCTTCGAAAAAATTTCCTTTTGGGGACCTCTTTTTGAACCATTGAGGATAATCAAGTAATATTGCCATATAGATTCATGTGTTCATCTGGTAGGATCAGGTATGGAGTAGACGATAGAAAAACTAATTACTAGATCAAGTGAACTAATTATATGAGATAATATGTAGTACAGTCGTATGAACGTAGATGCAAGGACAATGTCTAACAAAGAATTAAAAACTCGATCATCTCCTACCACTCGTGCTGATTCAACATAACGTTCGAAGTTTATTGAAAAAAATTTGTTTTGGTGTGTTATTAGGGTCAATGCATTTTTGGGTGGGATCCTATCACCTCAAATGGGTACCCATATAATTCCGATCGAACTTAACTTTGGGTAAGTTCGTTTAATCTAGAAATTGTATTTCGTCTCGTTTGAAATGATAAAATGTAGATGATCGAAGTTTAATAAAATTTTTCAAATCACGGAGAGAAAAATGTGTAATGATTTTTACAAAATGAAGTAATAATATTCATTACACGTTATATTTCTTACATTTCAGTGAAATTTACCACCAATTCCCAATTTCGTAATAAAACTTATCAGAGATGTAATCATTATAATTGCGATTGTAAAATCCTTAATTCATTGTACTGTAGTGATTGAAATCATTGCACGCAGTTTCTTTTAAAATCTAATATTTGTAGTAATTCTTACAACTCAATCCAATGAAAACAAAAAATTCACTTGACGGTTGTGAAATTCATTTCATGTGTAGTCAAATGTTCCTATGCAGTAATGAAATTCATTTCATATGCTGTAAAATGTTCCTACGCAGCGACGCTTCTTTCTTGAACGGATCGGTTTATGCTGTGTAGTTCGCAGTTCGTGCATTAGCAGTTGATAGTGACTCCGGTGTTGATGAACAATAGAACGCGTTACCTAATTGGCTTGCAAGGACCCATTGAAATGTAAGTATAGGTGTATATTTAGCCCTTTTAAATTCACTAATTTACCTACACGCATTTGATAATAAGTCAAGGCCCGAGAAATGGAGCAAGTGCAAGAATCTTTGGTAAGTCCTGAAACAGTGTCAAGTGTAATTTATGTTCTACAATCGGAAAGTGATCTTTCGGATACAGATAAATTGCTTGGTGGATGGGGCTTATTCGAACTGCAAAGTATATTCCAAGGTTGTCATCCGTACCTTAGCAATTTTTCAAGTTGTGTTCTAACTTTTTAACTTTAGAATACAAAATTGATCGACAATGTCTGATAGACATAACAAATTCTGATATTGATGTGTTGATTCCAAAGGATCTACTTCATTTACGAATAAAATTTAAAGCAAAATTACAACAGTGGAGGATATCAGAGCTGAGATTTTTCTTCTTTCAAACTGTTACTAAACTTAGCCTGAAATATAGGGATATTGTTCGGCTTCTATTGCGGATACTCTGAGCTTGAACTCAAGTTTTCAAAGTGAAGTTTCCAAATGGGTTGAAAATGAATCATTTTCATCACCCTCTCCTGGATCTCCAAGTAGCTCCTGTCCAAATGTTCGAAAAATCGACAATTTGGTAAGTTAAATGTTAAAGCAAGTTAGTTTTTGATTTAATTTTGTTGCATTAGGATGTTCAGCAAGTATTGTTTACGAATAGTAAAGGAAAACTGCTGCTTTTAGAAGCTAATGAAAACAAGCCATTTTCTTCTTCGCGGAGGAAAACCCTAGTATCTATATTAGTTGACTTCTGCATAGCTCAAATATTTCTTTAGGAACTGAGCTATGTGAAGTTTTAGCTGCCAAAATTCAACAACTTTTCCCACTGGAATCAAAGGTCTGTCAAATAAACCTGCTCACGTTGCAAATTTATATTATTTTCAAAACTCAACAGACTAGTTATTTTATAAAAGCTGGATCGGCGGGAAGAGCTCGAGGGCCTTTATACAGTAGTTACAACAACAGAATGAAATATCTTCGAAAGCGAGGAATTCTGAAGGGAGTATTCAAAAAGCCTGAAAAGAAGATTTCAGAAGTGAAACTACCAACAGAAACTTCTCAATCAATTGACTGTTAGTTTTTGAAATACCTTTTTGATAAATCAATTCAAAGTAAAATCTTTTCAGATCTGATTTTGAAAAACTGGCTACGGTTTAACATAGTACCAAGGGAGGTAGTTGAGATAAAGTGGATTGATTCTTATGCAGGAAGGCGATCAGATATTCTATTAAAACCAATGATAGACATATTCAAAGAATGGCCCCTCTTGACACAATCTAGAGCCTTGCGTTTGGTATGAATATAAATAAAAATTCCTTTTTTAATATATATTTTATTTAAAAATTAAATAGTATATGCGTATGCTTTGAAGAGTATATACTTTTGCTTATGTTAATATTTCTTCTTCATTTAAATTCTCATTGTTTTGGTTTTAGATCGAATTAGATTTTGTAAGCTTGTTTGGAGAGACTTGCTCACTATCACTCCGGACAAAATGGATAGCGTTCTGTACTAAAATATATAGTATTGCTGCAAACGAGCAGCATTCAAGAGTCAGAGAAATCTTAGAAAAAGTTAAAACCGATGACATTAATAAAGGTAAATAGTTTCATGTGCGTTGAAAAAATCTGACGTGGTTTTGTTTAGATCCAAAGATTGCTTAACATTCGAGATCCTGCATTACTTACTACCATCAGCTAAAAAAATCAAGCTGAAGGACACCAATGAGGCAAAGGATAGGTATTGGCACACTTCAGTGAAAGATTCGATTGATAGTTGTATTGTCAATGTCAACAATCAAGCTGATATTTTAGTGGCTTATAGGAAGTTAGGTGATAAGTATCAAACTTTAGGTGTGCGGCTGCAACCACTAATAGTTACTTTTGAATCACAATTTTATATTGTAGTTGACAATATAGTCCATAAAGTAGAGTCATTTTTATCATCCCTTGATAATTTGTTCAAATTATTTTATGTGCTAAACATCGAATATCCCCAACAAAGCATTAATGTTTGGTACTTTATCCAAGAATATTTTTATGGGATCAAACTAGAAAACACTTCATCAAACGTTAGTGGTTTGTTGAATTCATTCAAGTTTTGAAAGATTCGCTATGTTGACGCTAACTTGTTTTATTTGCAATGAAAAATTCTGTTTCAAACGAAGCTATACCAGTCACTTTAAAAATTTTCACAAACACGATTTAATTTTAAATTATGACTGCACGCAAGGCAACTGTCCCCAAAAATTTTCTTACTTCAATAAATTGAAACGTCATATTGTCAATGTTCATTTAAAAGGAAATAAACCAGATACATACGAATCTCCACAAAAAAAGAAGAACATCTCAAAAACTCTGACCAAAATTTTGATAAAGCAGTAAGAATAGAGATAATGCCAAGAAATGCTGATAATAATTCGATGCAAATGACAGTAAATGATATTTCTGCTCCCATTAAAATTCCAGTTTGTACTTCAAAAGAAAATTACTCAAATGACTTGAATTCTTTTTTCTTGAGTTTTGTATTAAAATTGATAGATACGAATAATTTAAATAGAAAAGTAGCATTTCGGATATTGCATGATATCAAAATGTATCTTTTCGATCCGATCATAGAATTAGCTAAACATTCGACCGCTTCAAATGCTTTAGAAATATTCACAGCTTTTCTAAAAGTAAATCTAGACAACATGAACACTGAATACAAATTGATTAAACTATTAGAAACTAAAAATCTTATGGAAATGCCCCAAAACATTACAATCTCTACGGAAATGCAAACCACAATGAAAAACGGCATTCCTTCATTGAATTATTCGAATGTCAAGGCAACTCTTTTGTCAATACCTCTCATAATTACGAACTTTTTTAAACGGCAAAATTTACTTCAGGAAACCGTTCAAATTACTCAAAATTGTGCAATAAATGAAAAAGATATTGATAACTTTGCTTCTGGAGCAATTTGGAAAGATATACACTTTCGCTTATCAAGAGAAAATAAGATTGCTATCCCATATTTTTTTATATTAAGACGACTTTGATCCTGGAAACATATTGGGTTCCCACTCATCTGCCAATTCAATTTACGCGTTTTACTTGAACTTTCCTACAATCCACGTCATAAATTTTCCTTACTACAGAGCATTTTACCTGTAATGTTAATGAATGCAAAATATATGAAAAAGTATGAATATGAGGATATTCTCCAAAGCCTTCTAAATATTTTGTTAGACTTAGAAGTAAATGGATTGACATTTTCTGTAAATAGAGCTGATCTAAAATTTATCTTATACTCGGCCTTATTATTGGTGATAACTTGGGCATCAACTCAATTCTCGGATTTTCTAGCTCATTTTCTGCAGTATACTACTGCCGCATATGTAAATGTTCAAAATCAGAAACTCAATATTTATCAACTGAGATGAAAGAAAAGCTGCGTAACATAGAAAACTATACTGAAGACCTATTAACGAATAACTTCCAAAGTACCGGAGTGTCTACGCCCTGCGAATTTAACAATTTACCATCCTTCCACGCTGCAAGCAATTACAGTGTTGATATACTCGTAATGCATGATTTATTTGAAGGGCTCGTTAAGAATGATATGTCTTTTATAATTTCAAACTTCATAATCGACAAAAAGTATTTTACTTTGGCAGACCTTAATGATAGAAAACAGCTTTTTGATTATGGATCTATAGATTCTAGATGTATTTCACCTCCTATCAAAGTAGAAGCGATTCATAATAGTTTAAAAATGTCAGCTAGCGAATTAATGTGCTTTGTTCACTTTTTCGGGGTCATGGTGGGTGACTTTGTTCCACCAACCGATGAAGTATGGCTTTTCTTTCTGAATTTGCAGAACTTATTGAAATAACTATGAAATCAAGATTTTCTTCATGTGACTTGATACACCTTGATGCAACTATTAAATATCATAATGAAAAGTTTTGTTCATTATTTAAGCTTCCTTTGAAGCCAAAAGCTCATTTTTTTACTCATTATTCTACAGTTATAAAAAAATCTGGCCCGTTGAAATTGACGTGGAGTTTGAGGAATGAAAGCAAACACAAAGAATTAAAGCAATATTTTACAAACAATTCCTCTCGAATCAATTCTTGCTATTCTCTTGCAATAAAAATTTCTTTAAAATTAGCTTACTTATTTTTGCAAGGTGATACCAAAGATATTTTACTCTTTGTAAAGAAAAAATCAAAGTCTTCTAACAAAATTAACTATTCTGATAAGCTGCAAGATTTTAATATAAATTTTGAAAATGCAATATTAGCTACTGAAATAGAATACAAAGGTACTGTTTACAAAAGTAATTATTTTCTTATGAAATCAAAAGAGATAATATTATTTACAAAATTATTGAATTTGTTGTGTACCTAGATAAGGCGATAATAATTGCTGAAAAGTGTGCGATACTTTTCGATAACCATTTGAATTCTTATAAAATTAAGGAAACTACTACTAATTGTTTAAGTTTTAATAATATAAGCGAATTTGACTACTTTCCTGCCTTACCACATTCATTGAATAAAGAATATTATATACGTTTCAAAGAAATATGAAATGTAAAGCTAACATGAAGACGAAAATAAATTCTTTTAAAGCAATGTTTCGCAAACTTTTACTACTATCATTCTTCAATGGCACATTTGGTTATTTTTATAGCATTACAATGAAATTTCGCTCAGTATCTTTCATTGAAATGTAATAAATTCACATTAGTGCGTGGTATAATTCATTGCATTTGTTGTGAATAATATTGCTCTCCTATGTAAAAATCATCGTAATTGTAATACTAAATAACAACACGAAATGATGAACTTCCCGACATAGGAAGGTGAATTTTACTACAGTGGTTGTAAGCATTATCATATTATGGGATGTGAATATTCATTAACGAATAATAAAAATTACAACACTTCAATGACCGATTTAACTTCTGTGCTAATACTTATTACAACAACTGCAATGGGGTCAAATATTATTGTAATTGCAATGCAATTCATTACAATTTTCATACCGTTCACTTCATTTTTTCTCTCCGTGTTTTTTTTTTTACTGAAATTTTACTTTGATGTGCATTATAAAAATCACTTTCAAATGCAATTACCTGTGATTTAAGATATTGTATCAATTGACAAAGTGTTAAGAACTAATATCAGTAACATTTATATTTTAGATAAAACTGATAATGCAACATTTTTTTTTTGGCGTAGTATAATGGCTCGATCGGAAATTTCATTAACATTTAACTGTTCCTATGGTTGACAGTTGGCAAGATACGTGCGGAGGGTTTGAAACGGTAAACTAAACTCGTGACAAAAATAAACTAGCTAGGTCGTTTCCGAGAGAAATCTGATCAGGCTACCGGTGTTACGACTCGAACTGGTTTACTGCAAACATACTACGTGGGCAAAAGAGTTGCTTGCGACACATAGGCTACTAAACCAGCCCAGGCCATGGAAGAACCTCAGTTACATCCTCCCCCTCTTGTTTCAATTCATGTCATATGGCTGCTCTGAATCTGATGCCTCTAGATATGCTGTTTTCAATTGGTCTGTGGAGTGTCCTGCTGGCTCCTTTGACATCCACGACAACCGTGCGCGTGTCAATATACTTTGTCATCCGATGTGGTCAGTTGTAAGATGGCTCCAAAGATTAGCGCGTTGCGTCGACCCGACGAACACAAAGTCATACGTGTTCAAGCCTTTGAATATGAACGGGCTCTAAGACAAGTATCTGGATACTGGAAACGGACGAATGGTTGTGAAAAGGGTAACGTCAATTGGCGAAGAAATCCGATGGGCAGCTGCGCAGAGTGCGGTGTGGTGCAAAGAATTCACCCGAGATTCGAAGTGACGTCCCGAAAACCATTTCAGCCAGTGAATCTTGTAGATCCTTCTTTTGTTATGTGGTTGCGAGGTGAATGTCATTTACGCACAGAGTGTAGGACTCCCATGCTCACAAGAAGGTGACTGGACTACCCACTAAACACCTCCCCTGTCAACCCGAGAACCTAGCCTGGAACCGTTTGACACATTACTTCAGGCCAGGTCTCTCACAGCCAAACCAGAGAATGTCGGATACGAAGAAGCATACCTGTGCCTCCTTATTGAGAACGCCGCACATATTTCTACTCCGGACAGCAGTACTGACTCTACAGGACTCATCAAGAGGCGTTTTCCTGATGAATTGGGTCCCCCTACGTTGGCCATAAGTTGACTCAGAGCCGATGCTCCCGACGTAGCCTTCTTTGCCTTTGCCCTGATTTGCAGAGAGGAACTCATCTTTGAGTCGATCATCGCCCCAGGTACTTCACCGCTGGCTTCGATTCATTAATTTGTCTCCATTACTGACCATCCATACTCTAGGGACTCCCTTCTTTGTCAAGATGACGACTTTGGTTTTCTCCAGTGCTAAACGGACCTGCGAGTAGTCATCCAGTCTCTCACTCGGTGTATTAGGATACCTAGCCTAAGCTGCTCTTGTTCAACGGTGTGTCTGACGAACAGAGCCGCAACATCAACCACATAGCCGATCAAGCGCGACCTAACTGGCATCTCCAGTCTCAGTAATTCCGTCATAAGACACGTTCCACAGGTCTGGGCCAAGGATAAATCCCTAGGCAGCACCCGATGTAATTTCCATCCTTCGTAAGCCCTGCGTCGTGTCATAAAGCAGGCTGCGGTCCTTCAGGTAGTCCCTCAAAAGCCATATTCGATATTCTCTATCCACCCATCTAGCGGAGTTGAAGGCGTTTCTAACATCAAGTCTCACCAACAGGACGATCCGTCGCTTGGTGTGGCTATATGCCTCTATCCTTTGGACCGCACCCACCACCTCTACAATCGCAGCAATGGTGGAACGTCCTTCTCTAAAGTCGTACTGCCAAGGAGATAGGTCTCCAGCAGCACAAATCCGTCAGTGAGTCTTCTCTTGATGTGACGTGCGGTGTGCAGACGGTGATCTGGGATTTCCCTCAACCTTGCCGATCAGCATGAGACTTGCCGCCATCCATCTGACCCGAAGAACCCCGTCCCGTAGGCAAGCGTTCAATGTGCCGAGCAACAAATCAGGACAATGGTGATAGACAAGCTGCTACAAGGTGTTCAATTGACCACCAGTACACTGGGAGCTTGCCGTGTCGGGGTTTTCGACGTTGCGTAGAAGCGTTGCAAACAGTCGTGATTGTGCTCATAGTTAAGTTCACCACGTCTTGAGCAGCCACTTCTTCCATCCCTTGTGAATCTCCCTGCAGCGGGGCACCTGCTGTGAGCACGTCAACGCACCTCTCGACGCTCATCCTTCTGATGTTCCACCCAATTGTAGAAAGTTGAGAGCACGGACGTTGAGAGACAAAATCACCGATATTAATCAGAATGCACTGATGACCACTGGCTGAGTAGTCCTCCAATACTCTCCGATTGTATATCCTCCGTACTAAAGACTCCGAGGGGAATGTCACGTCTGGTGTGGTTCCTTCACAGTCAATTAGGCGACAAGTCATAATATTTCCGGTAGTACGATGAGTGCCGTCCTGGCGGCTATTTCTAGGATTTGTTTTCCCCGTGGATATGTATGAGGTATGCCTCATTCGATTGCTGTAGCGTTGAAATTTCCTCCAACAAGCACGTTTCCGTCTGCATTCGAGACAGCCTCCTCCAAAGCATTCAGCTTGTGTTGGAAAGTTGATATGGATTCGTTTAGCATAAGGTACACACTAAAGAAGATGGTCCCTGCACACCGGACTCACACGAAACCATCTCACCGTTCACAGCTCTCCGCCTGGAAATTACTATTCTGAACCCAGATGGTGGGAGTATCAGTGTTATCAGGATAATATGATTTATCATAGTGCTGCTCACTTCGCAGCATAAAGTAGGCTTTCATACCCCTCGCAAACTGCTCAAGCAGAATTTTGGCGGTTGAACTGCCGTGTTGGTTAAGCTGCAGGATGTGGGTCATCGAAGTTCTGATTTTGTCTTAATACGGCGTCCTGGAAAAGCCGGCATTTTCCTGATCCCAAGGCGTGCTCAAGATCCGGTCTTTCTTTTATGTCCCATTTCACTGCATTTGTAACATAGGGAGCTCCTATCGGGTTCTTTGCATACTTTTGCAGTATGACCATAGCCAAGGCATTTCAAATATTGAAGAAGAGGGAGGTGGTTGTCCGCGAGGAGAGACAGCGCTCACTGAACGATTGGGAGCAGTCTTGGGTGAATTGCATGAAGGGAAGGTGGACTGCACGCCCAATCCTGAACGTGAAACCGTTGCTAAATCAAAGGCATGGTGAGACTTACTTCTATCTGACGCAGCTTTTGAGCGGGCATGAGTGTTTTCAGTCTTACCTGCACAATATTGGTAAGTCACGGCCCCCCGATTGTTGGTATTGCCCAGGAGAGGAGGACAATACCTGCCACACATTTTTTACATGCATAAAATGGAACAGGCTGCAAAGGGACCTCTATACGGAGACAGGAGCGTTCACTCCGGATAATATATATTAGTTGTGGTGATGCTCGAATCACTTGACAAATGAAACCAGGTGGCACATTAAATTCGGGCAATCCTAAAAGATAAAAGGGACTCACAGCAGCCGGAGACGTTGGGGCTGGGGGTCCCCTCCTGCTAGAAAAGGGATTCCCCAGCTTGAAGGCACCTCACGGCGTAACAAAACAAGACCTGACCCAAAGTAATGTGTCAAACGGTCCCAGGCTAGGTTCTCAGGGGAAGTGTTTAGTGAGTAGTCCAGTCACTTTCTTGCAAGCATGGGAGCCCCACACTCTATGCAAAAATGGACATCCACCTCCCAACCACAAAAAAAATTGTCTCGCAATCTACAAACACTCTTTATAAAAAACTTGTTGCTTTAGCAGAAAGAAACCTTTTGCATTTTCTCAAACTCTACAATTTGCATGGATAACAAACAGGATTGTCACGCAAGTGTAATCTTTATTCCATTTGTTACAATTTCTATTTATAATGTATGTATTTTGGCTTTTTAGTTTAGAGATTCACTTTGAAAGCACAAAGAGACTTTTGCCGAAATATGTTCGAAAACCTGATATAAGTACCTTCAACTTCCGCCTCTAGCTTTGTGTTTTGGTCTCCAATCCATTTAATTCCTTTTACAGAAAGCCGACTACATCTAAGAAGCTTGTTTGAAACATACTGCTTGCTTGAAACATACACGAACTGCTTGAACATTTCACCTCTATTGGCACACGACTAACAACCAAACACTGTAATCCAGGTTCGCAAAAATAAAATATCATAATCCTTGCTTCAATTTGCCTTGGGGCCAAGTTGCGAGATGTTCCTTTAATTAATGGCAAGATCAGCGCAAAGCAGTTCATTCGGAGTGAGCGTTTCTACTTTCATCGAGCAAACGGTTGTCATACGATTCCAACAGAATCCCATCACCAGTTTTTCCCCACTTCTAATTTGCACCCGGAAAATTTCCAGGTTTAATTTTCTTATTACTAAGAATTGCCGCACGAAAAATTCACCGCGGACGTTCGGTGGTTTTCGCACTTCACCGCCTGACCTCAGGATACTTTTCATTCTTTTTCGTTTAACTTCCCTGTATCACCCAGATTTTTCACCATTACGATGTCTCTGCAGCCCAACTAAATTTCGCGCTCGCCACGAGAAGTGATGACTTCCATGAACCTTTTTTTGGGAGACGCTCACCACAGGAAAATCGCGCCGACTAAACGTATGTCGCACACTCAGCCATTACGGTCTCAAGTCAAACCACGATCTCTGCTGACGCCTGTCATTACTCCCGGAAGTGCTCCGCCACCTACCGGGGATGCATTCAAAGATGACAGAACACTTCCCGGAATTATGGGGCAAATATAATCAATCGTCTATGCACCTCAAAGGGTGACAATAACCATTCGTCCATTACGATAACCGAAATAAAGGTTGACCGGATGTAGCATAAAAATTCGTAAATTAAATTAAAAAATAGCAGAAATGCTATATAGTATTAAGCAAATTTTTACTGCAAAGTCAGCTCCAAATACAGCGTCTTTCGCGGTTTACAGCGCAATCTGGCAACTCTAGCAGTGTACCTGTGTTACGTAGCAGCCAAGTCGTTATATCCAAGACGTAAATAAACAAGAAAACCCTTTCAACCAGTCAGACGACATTCCAAATAAAACCATAAATAACAAACATTGTAACCGCCATAAATATTGTACGTACATATCTTAAAAATCCATACTATTAAAAGTCACTGACACCATCAAAAACCTCATAGAAAAATAGATACGCAACGATTACAATTTACAAACTAATTATACAATAGATACAATAAATAGATACAAAACAATTACAATCTAAAAAATCCTTATACAACCAAAAACCGCATAGAAGGATAGATACAAAACAAATACAATTTATAAACTAATTATTCGTATATTAATATCGAATACTGTATAGAGAAACAAATCTAATTATAAGCAAAATCAACTGAACAACAAGCATTCAAACATAACAACAAACAAATATGCTGAAGCACTCCCCACGGCCATCGTATCAAAAGTAAAACGACACCCAATACACATGATAGCGATGCGATTCAAGGTCAGGAAAGCCGAACAGAGCCAAGGATAAGGAATACGGAAGTAACAGACCATGCATTTAGACACACAGCAGCGATGATATGCAGTTAGAAATTTGATTATCACAAACGCGTTAGAGGACGATTGTTTACGTTCCGGAATAAAAACAAAACCATGCATATGGACATGCAACTTGATCTCCGCGAGCGTTTAGTGGGCTATGGTTAGTAATTTTACGGAGGAAGAAAATTGAATTGAATAAAATGCAACTTCAGCGTTTCACCTGACTAGAATTATTGAAATCCGTCCAATAAAAAAATTGGATTGAAGCAAACGCAAGTTCAGCATTTCATAGAGTACTGAACTCTGCGAATAAAAGAAAATTGATTGACGAAAATACACGGTCAGCAGGCCCCTCCATCGAGTGGGGCTCCTTCGCTTGCGCCTGGTCCTGGGCATTCTATCATTACCTCGGCCTGGTCGATGGTAAGCGGCTGCACGAGACCATCCCCCTCCATCCTGGGGGTCCCCAATTCTTCCAGTTAACCACTTCGTTTATTTGCAGGCTCCCGTCAACCCAAGAGGAACAAAGGAGCGGTCTGGGACTCCGTACGCTGCCCCGCCCTGCCAGGAAGCCCAGTGAGTTACAGTTCCACCGCCAACAACTATCAGGCTCCCCTTAGACGTCGTTATCGCTGCGGAACCCCTACCACCCCCTCCCCCGCCCATCACGTTGGAAGAGTTTAGGGCTCAACAGCAGCGTAAACAACAGCCCACAGCTGGGCAAAAGCGACAAACCTCCCCAGGACCCCCCCTCGAAGATACGCAGAAGAGGTCAGCAGGCGAAGTTGCGGCACCGACTGGGGGAGCTGCCGCGTTTAGTTTGGGTCAGCGTCACACCGTAGGAGAAAGCACGTTTCCACGACCAGGCACGCGCCCTCGAGAAACAGCTTCGCAAGAAGCAACGGGAGAAGCACCGCCAACGCTGCCTAGACCGGAACCAGTTAAGGCTCCTTACACCATTTTGAATACATTAACCTTGTAGTTGCGTTTATAATTAATATACGAATTATAACTTTTGATGTAAAACATTTATGTTTTGAATTCAAAATTATGTTCCTTTAACCTAATGCTACAACTGTCATTTGTCACTCTGTTCACTTCTCTCAATCTGTCTGACATTAAACATTGTGTTAAAACGTTGGCTAATTAAAATCATATTTTTGTCTATAAAACAATAACATGGTAGCAGAGCGTAGTTCGATTTGAGTGGACCAACGTTTTTTCAAGAAGATTGGGCAGAATAAATAGTGTTTTCGAAGAGATTTTCTCGAAACTTGAAGGTGATAGTTACTGGAATTTTGGTGACTGACAATCATGGAATTTCAAGGTATTGAAAAGTTAAAATGTTCGGAAAACTGGAGCATTTGGAAGTTCATTGTGCGCAATTTATTATGAGCAACTGAAGGAGCACACGAAGTGAGTATTGGAGAGTTGGTTCAACCGGTGCTGGCGGCTAATGCTAATGCGGCTGCAATTGATGCACGATGCACGATGCGGCAATGAAAATTTGGGATAAGGCAGAACGCGCCACTTGTCAAATCATCATCACGACAATTGATTCGAGTGTCATGACTTTGATCGTCGCTTGCGAGACTGCTCATCAGATGTGGACCAAATTGCATGGTATCTATGAACAACAAACAAGGCAAGCCGTTTATTTAGTTTAGACTGAGTATTTCAGTTTTGACATGAATTTAGCGGATGATATGATAAGTCATATTGCTAAATTTGAAGATTTGATTCTACGCATGCAGCAGTTGAATGTTAAGCCCGACGAGTCAGCTTTGATAGTCAAGTTGCTGGAAACGTTGCCTGACAGTTTTGAAAGTTTCAGGCAAGCTTGGTGGGCCAGGTCGGATGATCAGCAGACCCTCGATAACCTGGTCAACGTGTTGACATCTGATGAGCTCAGGCGGAAACTTCGTCAAGAAAAGGAGAACAATCTAATGGCAACCAAGTTGAAAACCCAGTCCAAAGGTGCAAGTGGAAGTCAACAAGGTGCAGCTAGTAAGCAGGCCAAAGATGATATCAAATCCAAACAGAATGGTAAGAAGCCGGCTTTCAAGTGCAACGGTTATCACGGAACAGGTCATTTTAAAAGAGACTGTCCAAACAGGAAGAAGAAGAGTGATGGGACGTCTGAAAGTAAGGGTTCGTTAGCGTTCGTTGGCAAAATGTTGCGGAAGGCAAGAACGAGGCTTGGATCATCGATTCTGGTGCGACGAACCACATGACCTTTAAGAAAGAGTGGTATTCATTCTTGGGGGCTTTATCTATTCCAGCAGAGATTCGTATCGGAAACAATTCTGTGATGAGTGCTTTTGGAAGAGGAAATATTGACTTTGAGGCGCTTGTGAATGGCCGTTGGACTTCTGGTCACATGGAAAACGTGCTGTATGTTCCGGAAGCTAGGAGAAATTTATTCTCCGTTACGCGTGCACTAGCCAAAGGTATGACTTTCAGCTCATCCAAGGATAGCTGTGAATATCTGCTTGACGGTGTTATCAAGGCTCAAGGTGTGCGACCTGGTCAGCTGTTCAAGATGATGCTCAAGGTCAAGGAACCGGTCACTTGCCAGGTGAGTGAGGCTAACCTGGCGGTCAAGGACTATCTTCAAGTCTGGCATGAACGTTTCGGTCATCAGAATAAAAGACTTGTTGTGAAGATACTCAAGAATCACGGAATTGAAGTACAACAGGACGACGAATTCTGTGGATCGTGTTGAAGGTAAACAACATCGAGAACCGTTCAAGTCACGTTAACAGCGTTCATCTGTGCCAGGAGAAGTGATCCATGCTGATGTCGGTGTTTCATTTGGACAGGAGTCTATTGCTGGTGCCAGGTACTTTGTCTGCTTCAAGATTTCGTATGGTTTACTTCTTGAAGGAAAAATCTGAAATGTTGCAGCTGGTGAAGACTCAACGAGGTCGACTGGTAAAGGTGTTCCAGTGCGACGGAGGAAAGGAATTTGACAACAAGAAGATGCGAGAACTCATGGATTCCGAAGGTTCGTGGTGATTACGAATCCTTATACGCCTCAGCAGAACGATTGTGCTGAACGATCAAACAGGGCAATTGGTGAGCTAGCACTAACCACGCTTGTTAGCAAGGATCTGCCGAAGTTTCTGTGGGCTGAAGCTGTCAACGCTGCAGTTTACATTCTCAACCAAACTGGTCCAAGCTCTGTAGAGGGCAAAACTCCGTACGAGTTGTTCGTTGAGAAGAGTGTTCATTTGAACAGGTTTCATATTTTTGGAACCACTCGCTGGGTGATGGTGCCCTAAAAAACGTCGGAAGAAGTGGGATGCTAAACGCGTCGAAGCAGTTTTTGGTGGGTACTCGGAAGATATCGACGGTTTTCGTGTGTGGAAGAAGGATACAAAGTAGGTAATTCGAAGCCGCGAGGTAGTTTTTGGTCGTGTGTGCAAGCTGATTAGAAGTCTCTACGGACTGAAGCGAACTTCGAGGTGCTGGAACAACCGGTTCAAGGAGATTTTTATCAAGTTTGGTCTCGTCCAGAGTGAAGCTGATCCATGTCTTTCCTTTTGTATGTCTGGTGAAGATAAACTGATCATAGTCCTTTATGTTGATGATGGCCCGGTTGCTGCACCACAGAAGAGTGTGATTCAAGAGTTTCTGAGGAAGCTGGAGATAGAGTTCAAGATCAAACGTGAACCGCTTGGCTGTTTCCTGAATATGCTCATTGAACGTGAAGAAGATGGTTCAATCCGTTTGAATCAGAAGATGTATGCGGAAAATCTTCTTCAGAAGTTCAACATGGCAGTAGCTAATGCTGTTTCAACGCCCATTGACAAGTACGTGCAGTTGGAAAAGAAAAATGGTTTGAGAGCATCTGCTCCTTACCGTGTGTACTTAGCTATTGCTACTCGTCCTGACATCGCGTTGGCAGCCAATTATGCGTCGCAGTTTTTGGAAGATCCGGAAGGTGTCCACTGGGTGCTGGCAAAGAGAATCATGAGATACGTCATAGGGTCTGCGTCAGTTGGTATCAGGTACGAGGCTGGTTCCAAAGGAAGTGTCTTGAAGGCCTTCAGTGATACAGACTATGCTGGTCAATCGGATACTCGTCGGTCTGTTAGTGGAATCGTTTTAATGCACAGTGGAGGACCAATGTCCTGGGCTAGCAGACGTCAAGAGTGTGTGTCTCTAGCCACAACTGAGGCTGAGTATGTCGCTGCTAATGAAGCTGCCAGGGAATCTTTGTGGTTGTCTCGACTGTTTGCAGAAGCCTCTCCCTTAGACAACATTCCAATTCTTTTTGTGGACAATCAATGCGCAATCAAGTGAGCGAAGAATCACGAGTTCCACAAGAGGACCAAACACATTGATGTGAGGTACCATTTCATCCGAAAGGAATTGCAGGATGGAAGGTTGAATATTCAACATGTTTCAAGTGATCAACAACTCGCTGATATGCCACGTCTGAGATTTGCTGATCTACGTTCTGCCCTTGGAATGATCTAATCTGAGCTTGAGTTTAAATATCGTATTTTAGAGGAAGTATTGATGTATAACGTTGATATTTTGAATTCAAAATTATGTTCCTTTAACCTAATGGTACAACTGTCATTTGTCACTCTGTTCACTTCTGTCAATAAACATTGTGTTAAAACGTTGGCTAATTAAAATCATATTATTGTCTATAAAACAAGAACAATAACGTTTTAAGGAAAAGTCAAACCAAAGTCTTTTCTTTTCTCCATTGGGGAGAATGTTTTCAGGTGTTTCCAAGGCAAGGTGCGATTAACAGCCACACGGATCAGGAGTGGTTGGAACAATTAATTCTATTTTTTATAACATCTGTCACGATTGACATTTTTCCAAGTTAATTTGTAAATTCCCGAATGCAATGAGTTTTCTGCATTTGTAGCGCTAATTCTATTATTTATCACATTTCACGTCTGTCATTTACTTTCGTGAATTTTGACGAGAACATACTGAATGTTCTTCAAAATTATTACCAACAGGCGTGAAAACTCAACAATAAACGAATATTATCAAATCCATGCGCATTTTAATGATATACATATTGTTTATACATCATGCAATTACTAAGTCTGCGTACTTTTCCCATTATCATTAACGCTAAAAAGCGTGGATCATATACAGAAGTTATCTAACACTTCATAAACAAATAGATACTTGCGAAATTACAACTTAATAATCCGCTCATAAGATGCAAAGTCCTGAGCAGGTGTGCAATTTAATCTGCGAATAATTACACGTTACCGTAAAATATACGATATTAAATCACATCAATGTTGTTTGCTTACCAACTCTCGAAGATAGATTGCACATTAGCCGTGAAGGAAATAACCAACGCAAGCCAGAATCGTGTGATTCATTTGGAACGTATGAAAAGACATAAAGTATCTGGGACGGATGATATATCAATACATGCAATGGCTATTCAAAGGAGATTTCCATAAAATTGAACATAAAATTCGTGTGTGAAGTCCGCGTGTCTGCTGAAATTTATGACTTGAACTTTACTATACTCGTATGCATGTTTTTTGGTGCAGGATTTCCAGATTAGCTCGCTTCTAAAATGCCACCGCCTCCGCCGTTCGTGGCAATGAACAATGAGATCCGGTATCACCGCGATATGATCACCTGAACGCCGAAATCTATTGTTAAAAGGCAATTGTGGGCTTCCTGCGTCTTCGCGGAGGTATAGTCGCGATGGGAGAAAGCAATGGCCATCGCAAAAGTCATCAATCACTCGAATGTGCTTTGGTTTGGCGTTCACGTCGAAACACTTAGAAAAACCGCCAACTGGGAGCTTGGCTCAGGTAAGCAGCGAAATTCCAGCGCACACCTGCACTCAATCAGTTCACAACCCACCGATGGGATCAGCTTCGCTGGGGTTCATTGTTGTGGTTGCAGAGAATGACCTAAGCAGGCAACGATGCTGGTGGGATTGGAGTTGGGATGGGGCCCTCCGTGGGTACTTGGGATCTTTTTGTCTCAGGTTACTGCATCGAATCAAGCATTCGAGTCAGTTCTTGTGTAAGCACAGCTCAAAGGGTTTAATTTGAATGTATCTGCCCAGAGAGATACTATAGATGCCCGCGAACGATACCTTCCTCTTCTTTATTACTTTCATCATCGACTTAAAAAAGCCAGGGATCGAATATCCTAGGCAATCAACGTGTTTCGAGAATAATGGAACCGCAGTGAAATCCCTCCTTTGACTGGAGTCAAAGAACCGCAACAATATCTCAACAGATCTTTATCGAAGCATCTCTAACTTCCATCTAATCCTTTACTGCGAACACCTCCCCGACTTGGCCCACCGTTCGGATGCTGGCGTTAATTACAGCAACGCCACTCATTCGAAATTACGACTCCGGCTAAGATTTGAAAGGCAATCAACCAGCGGACATGTAGCCAATCCCCAACATGAACGGGGCTGTAACCTCCGCACAAAAGGTCGCGATTTCCAGTAATTAGCTCCTCTACATTCCGCGGCGAATAGGTGCAAACTAATTACCTGGTCGGGCTTTGGACTTTGCCGCGGTTGCTTGTACACGTGTTCACGTCTGGGCCGGCCAGCACCAGCCAAATCTCCACTTCGACATGCTGAGATAGATTTCTTGGAGTAACACGAACTCAACGGCCATAAATTTTGCAGCGGTACATTAGGTGTCTTGTTGATTTCATGACCTGACCACTCACCTGTGGGCTATGGCCTGTTGATTGCAGATGGTCGGTTGTTCGGTTAATGAGAAGGCTAGATCACTTTACATGCATGTACCTCCTGGAATCTGTACACGTATTCGAGAACATGATGTTAAGATCGTTTCGTGAAATAAATCGTGACCTGTTGATTGCGGAAAGAATGTTTCGTTGGAATTGAGTTCTGGTGTGTTTTGCTTTAAGTTTGTTGTGCTGGAATCTGAGAAGAAATGTTATGCTGAGTTGACTATGCTAAAGTTTATGTTATAAAATTTAATGACATGGGTAAAATATATTGCAGCACAAATTTACAAAGTATTTAACTCTAAAATAGACACGAAGTACTGTTTTGCACAAGATCATCACAAATTTTCGCTAGAGAAATTAAATATCAACCAATATTAAAGTAGCATTCTCCAACTAAAGTTAATGAATCTGACAAACTTTTTATATCTAGATATACCTAATTTTATTTTAGGTATATCTAGATATAAAAAGAGAATATAAAATGGCGGCTAGGCAATTTCTCAAAGCTACAATTCATATGGAATTCTTATGAAATCTCAAATCAAGGTAAATGTTGATGAGATCATGGATTAAATGTACCAGAGTTTAATTCGATTCCTATGAACGCTGCAGATTTTAGCCGTAGTGGTTTTTGCAATGCAGTAAAAAATTATATTTTAATTTACGAGAACGATACAATGTACTCGGGAAACTGAGTTTTGATGGTTTGAAATGAAAAAATTTGCCACTAAAAAGGGTGAAATAAAAATCTTTTAAGAAAAAAAGGAAACCGACTTCGTGATGCCCTAAAAAGGATGAAATAAATTTTATGGAAGCGGTGCCATATCATTTTTTCCCCAATTTTATTGTGATGGTGCAGATGTTGGAAGTATTTATGTTTAAATTGAGAAATTCATTTGGCACCGCTTCCATAAAATTTATTTCATCCTTTTTAGGGCATCACGAAGTCGGTTTACTTTTTTTCTTAAAAGATTTTTATTTCACCCTTTTTAGTGGCAAATTTTTTCATTTCAAACCATCAAAACTCAGTTTCCCGAGTACATTGTATCGTTCTCGTAAATTAAAATATAATTTTTTACTGCATTGCAAAAACCACTACGGCTAAAATCTGCAGCGTTCATAGGAATCGAATTAAACTCTGGTACATTTAATCCATGATCTCATCAACATTTACCTTGATTTGAGATTTCATAATAATTCCATATGAATTGTAGCTTTGAGAAATTGCCTAGCCGCCATTTTTATATTCTGACCTGATCCTGAAGTGCTTTTTTCGACCTTTGAGCGGCCGCCATTTCGTTTCAAATTGTTCTACTTTGAATTTTTTTTTTGTGAGCTCTATCACACAATTGAATAAATCTTTTTACTAGTTTTGGTACAAACTGGAGTTATACTTTGGCCAGAACAGAAAAATTTGCTGAAAATTTGGCAAAAATCGAAGCAAAGCTACGACCCCCAGGCACAAATTTTGTTATATCCTATGTAGAATCACACATGGAACCAACCACACACATACATACATACAGCCATTTACATATACATATATATATATATATATAGAGAGAGAGAGAGATAGATATATATCTATATCTATCTATCTATATATATATATATATATATATATATATATATATATATATATATGTATATATATATGTATATGTATATATATATATATATATATATATATATATATATATATATTTATATATATATATATATATATATATTTATATATATATATGTATATATATATATATATATATATATATATATATATATATATATATATATGTATATAGATATATACATATATACATATATATATATACATATATATATATATATATATATATATATATATATATATATATATATATATACATGTATTTATATATGTAAACATAAAGTTCACTCCGCAATCAATCTCATGAAATTTACTGAAAAATATCCGTCTTAACCGCATCATTCGTTCACGTTTATTCGATACCCAGCGCCTTCGTTTTCAGTTAACTATGGCACCTAATTTTCATGAAAGTTTCAAGAAAATCATACCATATAGTTCAATGAAAACTCCGCTATGCATTTTCATCTTCATCCGTACAGTTATGATCAATTATAGCAGGAAACGTATCTCTTTTTAGGTTGCGATTCTCGCCGGTTTTTAGTATGGAAATTACTAATTTTAGATTTCTGGGCATATCTTGTAATGCACATATAATGTGAACTGGAAAGTAACGAGTCAACTCTATAATTTGAAATCACTCAATCCTTATTATTTCTTCGGGGAATTTTATAATCCTTTATGTAGCGTCCACGTCTAAGGATGTAAGAAGGATCCTATACCAAGCTCATTGGTAAGCAAAGAATGAATGCGGAAGAGAAAAGCATCCTGAAATGTTCCCTTTAACTATTGTTGAATTGCATTTATGCCACATTTAGAAGTAATTTATTGGTTATTTCCGGTAGAAATGATGGACTAAAATGTACCGTTTATGCAGAAAATTAAAGATACTGGTCATTTTTATCATCCGTCACCAAAGGGTTCGGTATCTCCAACAAATCATTGCAGAGTGCCAACTAATTGGCACTTTTCGTATGAAATATCATTTAAATTCAATTTCTCGACATCAATGTATTATATTTAACTGTTAATATCTACAGAGTCCTTTGAAGGATTTCAATTCTGTTCCAAAGCATTTTGGAACAATATGTTGTCCTTCATTTGAAACCTCTATAATCAAAATCCTTGCACGCGTCGATCAGTTATACTGAAAAATCGGGGTGAAAGTAGGAATTTTTTTAGTTTTAGTGGTAAAAGTCCTTTACCGTAACCTGAACTTCTTATCCTTTAATTGGGACCTAACAGGAAAAAATACGTATCATTTGCCAAAAACAGGGCTCTCCTATCTATCTTCGTTTAAATGTTATGTTCACGCATAAGCAAAAAGAATATATGTGATGAATTGATAACCTTCTTTCTTTTGGAAGTCGGTTGAAAACGTACCGTATATGCAGAAAATTAAGGATACTGATCATTTTTATCATCCATCACCAAAGGACTCGGCATCTCCATCAAATCCTTGAAGAGTGCCAACTAATTGGCACTTTTCGTGCGAAAGATTATTTAAATTCAATTTCTCGACATCAATGTATCATATTGAACTTTTAATATCTACAGAGTCCTTGAAAGGATGACAATTCTGTTCCGATACATTTTAGATCAATATGTTTTCCTTCATTTGCAACCTCTACAATCGAAATCCTTGCATCCTTCGATCAGTTATGCTGAAAAATCGGGGTTAAAGTCGGAAATTTTTTAGTGTTAACGGTAAAAGCCCTTCACCGTTGCTTGAATTTCATATCCTTTAAACGGGACCTAACTGGAAGAAAGACGTATCATTTACCAAAAACAGGTCTCTTCTATCTATCTCCGTTTAAAAGTTATGCGTGAACATACAAAAAAAAAAAGCAAAAAAAAAAAAAAATATACGCAATGAATTGATAACCTTCTTTCTTTTGGAAGTCGGTTAAAAAGCTCTAGTTAGAGATTTATAACGTAAATAGTAGATCTGAAAATTTTCACTAGAATATTTTTTTCATGGTGAACTAGGCCATTGGTAATTTTTTGGCATAAATTAGAATGTGAAAAAAGGTATTCCGCGACAGTTTTCGCTCATATATAACTTATATTTTATACTCCACTTGACTTGATTATTTTGAATCAATGCTGACTAATAAACATGCTAAGGACACTTCAGCAATTACAGAGGGAGATCCATCCAAATATGTTTTAAATATCCTCATAAGACAAAAAATTTAATTCATTAGAGATTTTGGACCTTACAACTAAGTTTCAAGATTGTAATTTCTATTATTTTAAGATGATTTGTTTTTACGAAAGGACGGTCAGAGGGATGGATTGGCAGACGGACAGGCAGAGACTAGAACAAGAGAAAATTTTTCAAAATATTTTTAAAAAGCCTTACACAAGGTATTGTAGTGAACAAGAATGTTCAAAAATGTCCGTGAAGGACTGCAGCGATGGTCTGCTGCCTCGGCAGAAGAAGGTGTCGGTATCTGCCAAGAATGCCCTCGTCTGGAGACGCGTGAATGCGCTGGCAGGCTAGCATTGCGGTGTCGTGGGGCGGGTTCATTTCCCCAGCACGAGGACCCACTACAAAAAAATTTCGCACTCACGAATTTGGTTGGAGATCAAGAGGCGACCGAAGTCGCAAAAAGTGTAGATAACTACACCGAGGTAGATAGAACTTGTTACGAAAACAAGTTGAACCTGAGAAGAAAGGCGGACTTGGGGTAACCTCGTCATTACCCGACGAAGTTCATGGCCCACAAATGAAAGAGGGGCAACCGGGTGGTGATGGAGCCCCTTCGCACCCACCCAACCGGAATAAATCCATATATATTCTGTTGCAGTGACCAGGTATTCCTCTTCTGAGTGGAAAACTCATACAACTTGAATTGCATGAACTTTCCCATCAGAAGGGGAGTACCCCAGTGACCAATTTATGCCATAGAATTATACAATTTGATTGCATAACGCTATGCCATAAAGAGGCATTCTGCTTGGGCCACTTAACCCGCAATATCACCTGAAACAAAGAGAAACCAAAGGATTAAACTGTACCCGGCGGCTGGCTCATGTTTTTAGGGGGCAGCCTGCCACCGTACCGGGTCCTATACTCGGTCCAAAAGAAGCGGAATAGAAAGACCGAAAGTTCTGGGATATTAATACATTTTATTTAAAAAAAATTAACATTATGTTCTGCTCAAACAAAGAAAATATACAAACGAGAGATCATAGCAATTATCTTTAGTTTATAATATTAAATAATCAAATACAAAGGCGGTACCGAATAAGCAAGTTCTTTTCGAGACTACAGAAGTTATTGAAAGAAACGCAGGTGTCCGAGTGCTTTGGTTCAGGTATTAGTATGTATGTAAATTTAATGAAACATGCAAAGAAAATATAATTGTTGAACAAAGAAGGGTACTTACCCCCGAACCTCCTCTGACGAGCGCTCGTGTTCGGGGCGGGGAATCCTGGAATTGTTAAATAATCGAAACCGAAACCAAAATCCACTCGCACTAACCGTTTCATTTAATTATGACTGAATGAAAATTTAGCAGTAATTATTTGTTTTCACTAAATTCAATAAATTCAAACAAAACACAAAAAGAATAACGGGCGCCTAATCGAATACAATCAATGATTGCTTCACGTTTCCATAGACGGCTGACGTTTCCGATGTCTATCATGAGAAAACTTTGGAGTCCCGTGACTAAATTATTGCCTATATGAATTCATACGCGACCTAGCTAACTTCCGTCTTATCGGTGGAGACAAATGCTCTTTGGAGTACGGGCGTTCCGCTGATTCTGCCAAAAGTCTTATAAAATCTCGTTCCCCTTCGGTGTGCAGTAAATTCCAATAGAAAGATGGGGATTCTCGACAATTCAGTCGGCCAGTCGGCGAAAAACGGTTTAATTCTTCCGTTACAACTCGACAAATCAAAAACCTCTATACAAACGGCTTATTCCGTACACCACAAATAATCGCGTCAGCACAATTGTGAGAAAATTCACTTTGGAAATTGGCTTTAACTCAACTGTACTATTATCGGTACATTTCCTTCACTTTCACTCTCCGAAACACCCGTTAAGTTTAATTGGGGCAATTTTTCACTATAAAATATCTTTTTATTCGAAACTCAACAATTGGTAAAACGAATTGTCATCCAATTCCACAAAATCGCGTATATCTAACACTTCAAGTTAATTCTCCACGCGGCGTCCGCGCTGTCTTGCGGTTTCGAACAGACTCCTTCAATTACAAAAATTGTTAATTTATTTCGCTCAATCACCGTTATTTGCAAAATTGCATCGTCCACTCAATCATTAACGTAGTAAGCGAAACAACAAAACCCTTCAACACTTAAAATTTATCCGCTAACCACATTCACGCTAATCGCGCGCTTTTTTCATCTCACTCGAAGTTTTTCCCTTAAATTAGCTCCGCGTTCTCCTCGAAAATTTAATCACTGCCATGCATCCCGTATTTTCATTATCAATTTGATAAACAACCGGTTATTTGCACAAAATAAAAGATAAAAGCCTATTCTCTTGAAAGCGACAATTTCGAAAACAATTGAAGACTTTCACCAATATGCGTAGTATCATTTACTGATAAATTCAACAAACCGAATTAAGAAATGAGAACCCCTTCGATTCAAGCAGGTCGTAAACACATTCTCTGGATGAAGTTCGAAGCAAGTACCTTTTTGTATTAACGGTATAAATACTGATAGAACCGAAAATGTATTTTTAATGCTTCAAATGTTGATTGAAGGAAAATGAACATCATCAAATGTTTGTTTTACTAAATCCAGATTCGTGTACAGTGAGAGATACAATGCATCTGCGGGATTAAGGAAGGCTCATTCAAATTCATTTTGTAGCTTAAATCTATGCTTATAGAATGTTACGGATTGCTGAATCATTTTTTCAATTACAATATAATTTAACTTATCAAAACAAATTCTACGCTTTTGTCAATAAGTTTATTATTTGTTCAAATTTCCTTGAAATGAAAGTACAGCAAATTGTAGGTTTTATTCAGTCAATGAATCCATTTTAAGTAAGTACAAGATAGAGCGAACAGAAAAAGTGAATTATGTGCCCATTGACACTAATAAGAGTTAATAAAGCATCATGTGCACTATACCCTGTTACGCGGGTTTATACACAAGATCGTATAAGTATTTTCTACAAATTTATTCATTCGAACAAAATATGTATACTCGTATTAATTTGGTTTTGAAGCCAACTATTGCGAGCTATGTGACGAAAGATCATTTGATTTGAATTGTAAATGCAAAAGATTCAAAAACAATTATCAATGTAACAAATCAATTAGTCCTCATTACAGGCTAGGAATGAACCAGTAAACTCAACTAGAGATGCTTCTCCGCCAGCATGCAGTTGCGTGTGGCAAATCTGATAATGTAATCTATTTAGCTATATTATGGAGCGCAGTAGTGCGTAATATTTATTTTTAATTATATTGTAATTGTTTTAAAGGAACTTATGAAATAACTTTTTTTATTCATCAGGATGAACAGTAATGTTATACATTTAACATAAATTTTTCATTAGGGCATTATATCTATCGCTTCTCCCGTACAATTTTATCTACAATACATTCATTTTTTAATTCAAACATTTCCGAGATGTATTGAAATTATCGCCGGATTTTTATATTTTGCGTTTAACTAGCTTTTTAAACTCTTGTGGTTTTGCTACAATATATCAATTTTTCTGACTAATTTAAAAAAAAAAATATTCGGATCCCATTCGCGTATTGGACGGGGTTCACAACCGTACCTGCTCGATAACAACAGTATCCGAACTATTATCTAAAGCAGTGTTTTTCAATCTTTTTGTGTACGCGACCCCTTTACAGGATGAAAAATTCTCACGACCCCCTTAAGACATACGAGTATACTGACAAAACTTTATTAATTTAAATGAGTATGTTTACGATTTTCTCTATTTTGATACCTTACCTACAAGTGGAAAGAAGTAGTCTACCCCTGCGGAAAAGAGGCGTGATTTATATGTATGTATATATATGACGGACTCTGTGGCGCAGTTGGCGAAGGCCCGGCTGCGATGCAGAAGGCTGCGGGTTCGATTCCCGCCGGGTGCAAGTATTTATGCTTAAGAAATAAATATTTGTATCTGACCTGGGTGTTTTCTATGTATCATATATACGAGTATGTATTTACAAAAAAAATGTATAATATCGACACCTGCAAGGAATAACATCGTAACTCAGTTTTAGGCAATTTTGAGTTCCAATCATATGCGTGCTCGAATATGATTGGAACTTAAAATTGCCTGCAACACCTGCAAGGAATAACTCCTTGCAGGTGTCGATATGTAATATATCCGTTGTCTGGTACCCATAGTACAAGTCTAGTGCTTGGTTTGGGGCTAGATTGCGCTGTGTAGAACGTTGTGTAATATTTATTTATTTATATATGACTAGCTGCGCCCCGCGGTTTCACCCGCCTAAATCCCGATCCCGTGGAAATATCGGAATAAAAAGTAGCCTACGTGTTATTCCAGGCCTTCAGCTATCTACATACCAAACATGTTAATCGGTCTAGCGGTTTTTACGTGATTGAGTAACAAACACACATACGTGTACACAAACTTTCAGCTTTATAATATTAGTAGGATACCTATCTATTAATTATTTATTTGTATGCAAGGGAGCCGCGAAAGCTTTGAAAGTAAGTAGCTACGAGCAAACTTGGTAGGCTGAGTGCGGATCTGACTTGACCGCGGGCAAAATTTTGCGACGTTGCCACACCGCATCGTTGCGCCAGCGCGAGCGAGAGGCACGTATCGCGCCACCCGCACACTAGCACAGAATGTTATTTTGTTTCAACTCTTTCTCACTTCGCGGCAGGTCAGCGTTGAGTTTGGACGTTAAACATTACCGTGTTATTGTTTTGTTTTTTCACTTGCTTGGCCCAATTATAAAATGGATAAGTTTCTCAAAAGATCGCAGCCTTAAACATCTAGTGCAAATGTTAGTGGTGGAGGTAAATCAAAACCGAAAAAAAATAGACATTATGACGAGAATTACTTAAAATACGGGCTTACAGTCATAAATAATAAACCTCAATGTGCAATTTGCAGCGATGTTTTATCTTGTGAGAGTATGAAACCGTCAAAACTTCTGCGGCATCTTACGACCAAGCATCAAAAAGAAGCTGATAAGCCGTTGGAATTCTCGGAACGAAAATTGAAAGCTGTTCGTCAGCAGCAAAATACTATGGTCAAGGTAATAAAATAGTGTTGTCCTAACCTTGTACAAAACAGTAGAGCTGTAAAAACGATAACAATTAAAAATATTAAAATTTTATTCCTCGAAGCGCATCTATGTTTAAATTTTGAATAGAGATAGATACTAATTGAAACTATCGATATCAAGTAATTCTCATTATTTTTTACCCGGCTGCAATGTATTATTTATTTATTTAAAAAACTAAAAAGAATAGTTTGGTTGCGTCTCAAAATGAATGCGCTTCGAGGAATACCCCATTTATCCAATATCTTTATTTTTTTAGTGTTTGCATACTGCTGAAATTAATTGCAACTCAATGTTAGTGTGCAAGGCTTGTGCGCTTTTTATTTGTTAGTCATGTATTTTTTTTAATATATTATATTGTTTTATTTGTTTTAGGTATCCAGCGTAAACGACTCAGCATCTTTAGTTAGCTACAAAGTCGCATATCGAGTTGCTAAAGCAGAGAAGCCGCACACAATTACAGAAAATCTTATTTTGCCAGCTGCTCTGGATATGGTCGAAATTATGGTCAGCAAGCAGGAGGCAAACAAGTTAAAAAGCATACCGCTTTCTGATAATACTATTTTACGCAGAATAAACGATATGGCCAATGATATGCGAGATCAAATAATCGAAAATTTAAAGAAGAGTCCACATTTTGCTTTGCAGTTCGACGAATCTACAGATGTATCCGATTGTGCTCAGTTTGTAGTATTTGTGCGCTTTGAAGCAGATGACAAAATCACAGAAGAAATATTGTTTTGCAAAGCACTTCCTGCAAATACTTCTGGCCAGTGTTTGTACGATATGTTTTTAGAAAGCACTTGTAACTACGACATTGATTGGAAAAAATGTATCGCTATTTGCAGCGATGGAGCGAAAGCCATGACTGGTAAAAAAAAGCGGACTCGTTGCGAGATTAAAATCAATAATGCCAAACGCATCATGGACACATTGTTTTCTTCATCGTTAAGCTCTAGCAGCTAAAGTTTTACCGTCTGATTTAAATGACGTGCTTACGGAGGTAATAAAAATTGTGAATTCTATCAAAGGTAAAGCCTTACAAACCCGGCTGTTCAGAATTATTTGTGAAGACATGGGTTCACTTCATCACAATCTCCTTAATCACAGAGGTCAGGTGGCTTTCCAAAGGAAAGGTATTGACAAGAGTTCTAGAACTAAAAGCTGAACTGTTAATGTTCTTACAAGATTCTAAATCTGAATATGCTAATCATTTATCTGACCCTGTTTGGCACTTGAAGTTAGCATTTCTGGCATATCTGTTTAGTCATCTTAACAACTTAAACAAAAGCCTTCAAGGGAGAGAAGAAAATATCTTAACAGCTAAAGATAAAGTGAAAGCATTTCATGTAAAACTTCGTATGTGGTCATCTTCTCTGCAAAACAATATATTTGAGTCTTTTCCGTGCGTTCAGAAGACTGTTGATGATAATGCAACAACCCAATCACTTGTAGTAAAAGCTCATATTCCTTCTATGATACAGAGCTTACATAATTTGTAAGAGAAATTATTAACATACTTTCCAGACTTGCACTCTGAAGCTGGCAATGGGTGTACGTGGATTTTGGTCCCTTTCTTGGATAAGTCAACAGAATTGGCAGATCTCGCTATAAATCTGAAGGAAAAACTTGTAGATTTAGCTTCTGACGGCGTGCTGAAAATGGAATATCATTCGCAAAAGTATTGACGTGTTTTGGATGAAAAGAATACAAGAACATCCAGAGCTGGCAAGGGAAGCTCTAAAATCATTAGTGCCATTTGCCACCTCATGCTTGTGCGAATTAACATTCTCCTCAATGGTGGACATTAAAACTAAAAAGAGAAACAGACTACTACTAGAAAATGATTTAATCATAAACGTTTTTAAAATAGCCTCACACTTTGAGATTTTTTTGAAAAATTAACAAGCACATCCTTCTCACTGATATTGTATTTTTATTGTACTGCAAAACCTTGTCATTTCTCTTTTGCCGTCGATCACCCGAATAAGGCTTCGCGACCCCCTTAGCAAGGCTTTGCGACCCCCTAGGGGTCGCGACCCACAGATTGAAAAACACTGATCTAAAGCAATGCAATCATGAGCAAAGTAGAAAGACATGTAGGTAGAGATTTTTAAAAAAATTATTTGGAATTACGAGTACCGAAAGCCAAAGAGCTGATTTATTTAATAATGAGTACATGGTCCCCATTACAGTCTGTAATAACAGAGGTTTTCTACGGAGAGGTTGTGGAAAGCATAGCCAGAGGGTTTCACCCAACATGGGTTGTGGCAATGACAGCCAATTTCGTAGCTGTCAACACAAAGAGAAAAAGTCATTTGACAGCTGTAGGAAAAAATTTTATCGGGAGCTTACCACCGTCATGGCCGACGAACTTTTCGCTAAATTTTATAGTAAACGTTGAATTTGTTCATACAATTTTTATTTTCACCTTTTAAAGGAACAAGTTGTTAGTTGTACAAGAGCGTAGACCTTGTGAAGAACGTGCTGATTTTTTTGCGCAACTTTAGAACTAATGTAGTGATATAGGTATATTATAAGCGATGGTCTGCAGCCTCGGCGAAAGAGGATAGTAGTATCCGCCGAGATTGGCCTTGTCTGAGGACTCGCGAATCCGCTGGCAGGCTAGCGTTGTGGTTTCGTGGGCGGGTTCTTCCCTCAGCACAAGGACTCACTTCTAAAAAATTTCGCATCCACAAATTTCGAGGGTCAAAAGAATTTCGACCGAAGTCGAGAGAAGGAGCTGACCTACTAAGGCTCAAAGAAAATTGCTGACTCGGAGGAAAAACTGCGCCTGGAGAAAACAAACGGATTTAAGAGGACTTCATCGTTAGCAACGATACTTATGGCTCACAAATAAGAGTGGGGCATCCAGGTGGAAATGGTGCCCCCCTTGCATCCTCCCAACCGGATCAAGATCCAAATGTAGACGTGGCCATATATTTCCCATGTAAGTGAAAAGCTCATAGAAAATAATTTGTATGAATTTTTCCCTTAAATGAAAAATATAGACGTGGCTATTTATGTTATAGTATTATGTGACATAACACTATACCATAAAAGGCACGCGAGCGGAACCCCACTCTACCTCTGTAACGCGTAAAAGGGGAGAGCGCGCCCGATGGCTAGCTCATTATAGCGGAGGGACCGGCTAACATGGCGGGCCCCATGCCCGGTCAGGCTCTACGAGATAGAAAGACCGAGTTTTAAATTTAACAATTCATTATTATTTTTTTGTAAGTATTGTGTTGATTTATAACTTTAATATTTCTTTCATTCCTCATCTACTTAAATACTTCCTATCATAAATCAGTTATTAATAATAATCATTTACTTTTCATGTGTATATAGTATTTTTCATTTATAATAGAAACGACAACAACGTCATTCCTCAATTCATTTTTTTTCATCTTTTTATCATAAAAAATAATTAGTCAAGGTGCCAAGAAAAAATTACCGAAGAGCAAAAAGGAACATTAAGGTAAAATGCATTAGAAATATAATATTCTCGGATCCAAAGTTAATCTTTGATAATAATTTGATAAATTTTTCATTAGCTCTTTGTCTATTTACAATTAATTTTGCATTAAGCAAATATTTGTTTATTTTATTTTTTATTTTTTTTTGAATTTATTTAGTTTCTTTATTCTAATTTTGAAAGTTTGCAAAAACATATATCTGTGAATTTATTTCAATTTGTGAAAAGTTAAGAGAGGATACTTATTCATCATCTTCGCCGGGCGCCCGCTGGTGATGTGAGTGTATTACAATATCGCTAAAATTCGTAAAACTTTGCTAATTCAAATTGCTGTTATGTTGCACAGTGTGACAATCAGTCAGAACGTATTGAAATTCACGTCAGGCTGCTCTCAGAGACACGATATATTAATTCCGGTAGATTATACGGATCGGCACAACTAGATGCATGTTGTATTCACTTGCAACTTAAAATTATTTCGGGACAGCAATTTACGTTATCTGGCTTGGTAACGTGCACATGACTAGTTGAAAGGCGATATGAGGACCAACAGTTTTTGACCGAATTTTTACAGCTAAGTATCTTGGCGGCTGTTCAGCCCAGTTTTCTGATATTCAGTTTTAGCGCTACCTCGAAAAAATTCAAGACAGCCGGTTTTGCAATATAACTTCATCAGAGCAAGAATTTCTTCACGATCACTTGAATGTTTAAATAAATTAGAGATAGTTTGCTTTTAAGAATTTTCAACAATTTTAAATTGTTTCCATTGAAGATGCGACACACATTTATCGGCGCTTTTCTCCTCGGACAGTGAACGGTGCACTTTCAGTTGATCAATGCTTTGATTCTTCAATTTATTTGACGAAATGACACCATAGTAACTGTCACAATGAGAGCTAAGAAAATGCCAACTGGCACTGCAATTAACATGACTGAGGGCATTTTAATTTTATACGCTTTCAACTGGGTTCAGTGATATATCACAATCTTGTTTTCGATTTCAGGTACAAAAAGATAAATTTCACAAAAATAACTTTCGTCAAATTCAATGCTATTCATTTATTTCAATCCTAATAAATTTTCCGTTGCAAACTTAATGCTGAATCCAAGTTTAATGTAGGGAAATGAACAATAGTTCACTCCAAATTTTACTCGTATCGATCGTCTCATCTTACGCAAGATTCCCAACTCCCCTTTTGGTTGTCCACCGTCTACTTCTCGGTGTTGCAACGGTAAATCCCCCAAGCTCGTAGCTCAGCCAAGTTAGATTCCATTTGCAATGCAATCCGTGGATGGCTTTCTTAAATCAGTGCTCTCATATTCGAAATTTTAATTGCCGATTTGAATTGTTAAATTAATAGAAGCTAAAAATGAAAAAAAAATTTAAATAATCATAAAAAGATCAATATCATAAAGAATATAATTAGAAAGAAAAGTTTAAATTGAATTTAATAGAGAGGAAAAATATATATATATATATATATATATATATATATATATATATATATATATATATATACATACAGGGTGCGGCAGCATAACTTCCTTTTTTGAAATGCCCGCCCTTAAAGTGCTAACTGTTATAGCGCGGCGCTAGTAGTCTCATTCGAGAGAGGTGATTTTAAAGTTTTGCTCATCCCTTGGTTAGTCGCTATCATGCGTTGGAACAGTGCGGAGCGTGTTTAAAAAACAAGTACCGCTGAAAATTTGTTTTGTTGAATTTTGAAAAAAGGAAGTTATGCTGCCGCACCCTGTATATATATATATATATATATATATATATATATATATATATATATATATATATATATATATAAGTATATATATATATTATTTGTATTTATATTGTAATAACAAATATATTTACTAATTTATAAACTATAAATTGGAATGATTAAATTTTCAAATCAGCAATTAAAGTTCGGATCATATTATGCCGGTTCTCGAGAAGTTTGCTCAGGTGATTGCTCGATTACTACCCCAACATCGAGAAATTAACAGCTTGAAATGGTGATTAGGTATAGCAGAAAAAAGAAAATGAAGACTAGTGAAGTGTTCTCAATAAACCAAGATACACTACTCTCGAGTTGAAAGAACTGATAGCAGAACCTAATGAGCTTGCAGCCAAAGTTATTGATTTATGCGAGGAATTGCAGACATTAAAACTATTAGGAACAACTGAAACGACAGATCCTGGGCAAGAAACGCTGCTTGAGGATGATCCACCAGTGCAAGGACCACTTCCACTTGAGCCAGATAACGCTCCTTGGAAAAAGAAAATAAGAAAATTCTTTCGCGAATTATTTTCAGAACATAATGTAGTGTTTTGAGATGGTGGTATATGTCTCTTTAAGACTACATGCGTTGGGTTGAATGGGTTGATATTTATCATAAGGGACGAACACTTCTACAAATGAAATAGTTAAAATGATTACTAATAAACGAATAACTCAATATGAAATCCTTGAAAATTTAATAATAAAATTGAAGAAAATTACAGCGGAATGAATGGCATATTATGTGCTGTAGCAACCGCGGAAGTTACCGCAGTTGCAGACATTAAGTTGTAGCAGAGAAGTGCGTAACCCGGCGTGGCATGCTGTGGCCGGCTAGCGCTGTCATGTCGCGGGTCGTCCGGGGCACCCTCTGCTTGTGCTGAGCCACATAAAAACTAACACAAAAGGAAACGGACGGGAGGGGAGAGGGTCATAATGATAAATGAAAAATTTGTACATTTAGTAATTCACGATCTTATATTTTTCTAAATTTAATTTTCACACAACTATCTAACAAAGATAATTGAGATACGGAAATTCAATTAAATAAAGCGTCTTTTGTTTTTGCAAAACAAATTTTACTCAAATTCAAGACTGATGTTATAGTCTTGAATTTGAGTAAAATAAAAATTGAAATTAATCTACAATCAACTGTGACGCAAATAAATTAAAAAAAAATTAATTCATGAGTAACAGAAGAAATAATAGAAGAAATAGAGAAAGAGCAAAAAACCAATTTCATATTACTCATCTTTTGTACGGCTGCCGAGCGCTCTGCAACTGGAAATGGAACGGGGCAACTGCTAGAATTTACAAAACAGACTACATTGATTTGGTTTTACTAATTATTTTTTGTTTATCGTTTATACACTTTAAGCACAAGTTTTTAAAAATTATTAATAGCTTTTCCAAGTATTTCAGAGGAGATGTGCACTTTTGTCACTCAATGAAGGGGCACAACAAGATTTAATCACAATATTTAGTGATAATCCCGAAATTCTCCTCGCCAAAATCTTCACCCACTCAAAACTTTCTTTTCCCTTAACTAATTCCCAATCAAAAATATTTTGTGTGAATTAATAATCAGAAATCACCCAGAAACCGCAAAAACTCACTCCCATCCAATCCTCAATCCAAATCTAGACTAATTAACTCAAAAAATCAATCCCGTAATCCTTTTTTCCCCGATTCCCGCCGCCGTACAGAGGTAACGTGATCGAAGTTCAATTCACTTCGATTCCGTTACCCAGACATCTTTTCCATCTCAACAAATGCAACAATTTCCATTTTGCATATATGGCGATTTGCATAACCATGATAGCGTTTAGTTATATGCAAATCGTTATACACACGCAAATAATTACTTTTGCCGATATCAAAAAGAGTGTTCCTGCGCTCGGGGGAGCTTGAAGCCAGGGTCCCAGTGGATCCCCGATTGAGAGTCCACGACACTAACACCGGACTCATCTTCTGATAATCTCCAATTCATCTAATTAGGAACTTCAACAGTGCAACTTTTCTTAATGAGCATTGGTATGAAATTTGTTAGAAGGGAGGCGAGACTGAAATTTTGTTAGTATTGTGTAACTTAGATGATTCGAGCTTCAAAAATTCGAATTATACAAAAATTCGATTCGAAAAGTTTTTAGGAGACACTAAAAATAACAAAACGCTGAATGGTCTATCAAATAAAACTTTATTACGAAAATTTAAGGCATTTCATTTACAAATTTATGAAGAAGTCTTGGATCTTCATTTGTTTCCTTTTTTTTTTTAATACTTCCATTCCCTACCACTCTCTCCATCATTCTTTCTTCGTTGCACAACGCTCGTGCGATCTTCACTTCACACGTTGTCGATTCCTACGTGTGCCTAAAGGCAATGCTAAAACATCGGTATAAGGGGCACACCAGATGCTGTGAAGTACTCCTTTCCTGCTAGTGTAGTCCGATTCTTGAACAGTTCTCAGAGATTAAAAAAATATAATACGACGCAGTAAAAAAAACTCTGAGTTTATAAAACCAGCTGTCTTTAAGTATCTCGACTTTAGGGTCTAAAATGCCCTAAGATACTGCATTTTCAATCCTTCGGACTTATCATAAATTTGAATTTATTAGATGTTCCTTAAGTCTTTTCTTAAAAACCAAAAATGAGTTTACGTTTTTCACTGTTTCTGGAAGATTGTTTTATATTCGCAGAGCATCATTCGTTGCATCGTTCTTTAGTCAATCAGTTTTACCGTAAGGTATTACAAAATTGTTGGCATTTCTTAAATTAGTTATATAGATTTATTTGTGATACTTTTATAAAGGGGCTTCGTTCCGATTCACTGGAAATTAGATATTTGAAGATAAACTTAGCTTTCTCCATAGTAATGATTTGACTGAAGGTTAAGTCTCTCTGTCGTTATGAACGATTCTAATGGATTTTATGACTGAAAAATCGACTCCATCAACTTGATTTGCTCCTTCAGCCGTGCTTAGAATTAGCCTTTGTTCTTCCACTGTTAAATCGTCATTTTCATCATCGATATTATCACCATCTTGACTGCCGTTGCCGAGTACCTCAGTGATAATGTCCGTTTTAGTAAGCTCGCCACACACCCCAACATCTTCGTCTACGTTAAGGAAGTGCTCATAGGAGATAGCAGGATCTGACAGAATATCCTCCCAGCCGTTAACTGCAGGCACAGCTTCGATAACAGATGGGTTCACACTTTCACTTTCTGCTTCTTCTTTTAAAAAATCAGCTTTCTTGAAACAGTTCAAAATTATTTCTTGTGACACAGGATCTCAAGCTTGTTTACACATACATACGTGAGGTCCGAAGGACATTAAGTTTAATTTTGAGAGAAGTGAAATGTCCAGTGAGAATACTCTCAACCAATAAACGCCGGTAAAAATTTTTTAGGTTTTTTATTATGCCCTGATCCATAGGCTGAATGACTGATGTCATATTGGCGGGGCAAAATAAATCGAACGAAATTGTCTACGGTGACATCTGTCAAATTATAGTTGGAATCACTGCAATTACTGATGAGGAAGGTAAAATTATTATTACTCTATGAAGGAGACGGCCTCTTACTCTCGATTAATCTCCTGGATAGTAATGATTTCAATCTCAAGAGCATCTTTTATAGTAACGATTTGCAGCAAATAGCCCTATTAACCAACCAAAATGGCAAATGGTTAAATCTTATTTTTTCAAACACTTACGACGAAGTAGTGGTCAGCGAACATCGGTACTCTAATTTAGTTTATCACTCTGCTTTTACAGTTGAACTGTCCACTCGTGATACTCTTAATTCTATATCGTACAATTTCACTATTATATATGATTTCACAATGGTGATTGTGATAACCTTAATACTCTTTTATCCCGAGTGAATTGGAATGATACCCTGTCAACATTAGTCTTGAATACGGCTGTATTTACCTTTATCGCATAATCTTTCACGCCGTTGAATCATTCATACTTAACATACAGAAAATAGGCATGATTTCAGAACAATAACTGGGGAGTGCTCTCAGGCATTTCTGTAACCAAAGATATAAACTCTACAATCTTCTGAAAAGGAGGAATGATGCCAGTGACGAGATTAAGAATAAGTATAATGTTAACGTTATAGCAGAGGAAACTAGTTCTAATTTTAAAAATTTTTTGACTTGGTAAACGTTAAGCGTAAGACCTATGGCTATCCTTCCATAATGACATAAAAAGACTCGGTATCATCTTGTACCGAACAGATCTGTAATTCTTTTGCCAAACATTTTCAGCATGTTTACTCTAATCTTGCTACTTCACCAACCCTAACGTCATCTTAAATAGCGTCAAGAGACCTTATGCAAAGTATTTCAATTTCTGAAGATGAAATTCTCTAAGCTATCAAGGATCTTGATTTGAATAAAGGGTCTGGCTTAGATCTTATTCCTCCCAGCCTTCTAGCCCTCTGCGAAAATGAATGACTCCTCTTCATTATTTTTAATAAATCACTATCTAGCGCTATCTTCCCTAAGCTTTGGAAACCATCGTTCATAACACCAATCTATAAAACAAGGTGAAAAATGGATTATGTTGAACTATAAGGGTATTTCTATCTTATCAGCTACGCTTAAGCTGTTTGAAAAAATTATATACTCCTATCGTAAAATTTCTCTTCTTAATAAAGAGCAACATGGTTTCCGCAAAAACTGATCCCCTACCACTAATCTAATCACTTTCACATCAGATATTCTTTGCAGCATAGAACAAGGAAACCAGATTGATGCTATATACATACAGATCTCAGCGAAGCATTTGATTGAGTGAATCATGGATTATTCTTGAAAAAAACTCCATAGCCTCGGCATTTATAGTTGACTGCTCAGCCAGATTCAGTCCTACTCGAAAGACCGCACACAATTTGTTAACTTTCAAGGTCTGTTATCACGTGATATCAATGTCATCTTTGGGGTTCTTCAGGGCATTATAGTAATCGAGCAGTCACCTAGGCAAACTGCTCGAAAGACCTTTGCGGAGAAAACACAATTTTCCGTACTAAAACCCGCCACTACCATCGCTAACATTATCAGAAAATTTGCTTCCCAACGAAACAATAGAAAAATTAAATAAAAATTACAAAAAAAAAAATGATGACGGCAATTTAGCAAAGGATTGCAGTTTATCTCGTCGAGAAAAACCCATGTTGCCGCCATGAAGAGGCTTCTCGAGGCAAACGGAAAGATTGTGAGGCGGGACCTGCATAGCAGTCGAAGGAGTGGGCACTATTCACCGTATTTGGTGTGTTATTCCTCATCGGATGTGTGCAGATAACTTCGAGCGATTGTAAGGTTCTAGCTATCTAAATAAAGTTGTATCGGAACAAACAGATTTTAAATCGTTTTTTGTCTTAGTGAGATTTTTTGCACTTTTTGCCCTCCATGCCGTGTATTGTCTATATCTAGTGCACTACCGAGCAATAGAAACGTGTTCTTCCAGGCCCGCTTCCTTACATCCATTAGCGCTTTCCACCACCGAGATCCCAGTGAATAGTTACACCCCCGTTCGGGCCATTGTAGCAAATTTGTTTTGTGCGTGGAACCTCTGTTGTTGGTAGTGGAGGAATACTTTCTGCGGAAAAGTCACCAGAAAATGCATTTCGGTTCAAGGAGGGAAATTCTATTGGGTTGTGTTGGTCATGCATTGTGATCCGCGGGTACGGCCACATAAACTCGATTCTTCCGGATATCATTTCCCGACAGCTTTCGCATTGGGGCTGTTACTGTGCGATTAAACTTGAGAAATTACCAACGTGTTCACTTAGGTAATTATTGGTCCGAGTGCCCTTGCTGTTGTGATTGCTTTTGCCGTAAGTCCTCGATAAAAATTAAGGACTGTTCAGGATGTTTCCAGTCAGAGTGAAGGATGTCAGATGTGCATCTAATTAGCACAATTTGAAAGTAATGCCGTAACAGTAAGCGAATGAGCAATGGTTAGTCCTGGGGCTAGATGTGATTTAAAAATAATCGGCAAAAGTCGTAGATAAGTTATCAGTCGAATTTCCGAAGTTATAGGGGTAGTGTGAATTAAAGAAAATTTATAAAAATTATTGTAGACAATAAAATATGCCTCTTTGGTTCCATAATACAAAAGTTCTATTGGCATTTAATGTAAGCAAATGTGCCGGGCTCACGTGAATGTAGTGTGATAAAAATGTTGATTCGTACTCCCCGGCATTTATGGTTGAACCAAACAAATCTTGTCTTCATCCAGGATATGGGGAGCTGCGATCTGTTTTTTCGCATCTTCTAGATGAAATACGTAAGATACATCTTGTATTGTGCGTGAAACCTATATTGTTGGTGTGCGGATAAGCGAATAAGTTTTCCATTTACAGGGGAATTACATACGAGCAACAATCTATGAGCTTAGTTATCGACTCCTTTATAACTACAAACGAAGAAAAAATAAGATAATATGGATAAATTTATCAAATACTGTGAACCCGGACGTGCATTTCACTGAGGACACAATTCGTCTCATTAATCATCACATTGTAGAGAATTTCAGAAGATTGTTACTCCTACCACCATTGGATGTTGTGTCATGACATTTATCAATTGAACTTGTTTATTATTTATTATAATTCACATCACAATCCCGAATATTCTTGATGTTTGCAGGCCTTACCCACCCCATCAACGAGCGCTCGTCGGAGGAGAATTGGATAAGTACTCTTCTTTTTTTCTTTTTTCAAAAGAGCTGAATTTAGTCCAATTACTATTCTACCTTTAAATGCTGGTTATTAAGTTTTAATGCTAATATCAAGCTTTAAATGGCTTTTGCTATGCAGAGGAAGTCAAATGATTTATTTTATTTTTTCATACATCTCGAATTATGGACTCTCATCTTTAGTGTAACATTGTTTTGGTAGTATTTGGTCTCATTTCCGGAAAATTCAATTTACAATTAATTTATTAGTTAAGCAACTGCTTGTAAATACTTACATACTCGTATGTGCAAATGTATACATTATTTTACATTTATTCTGTTTAGAAACAAAAATATCGAGCAATATTAATAAGTAACATGTACAAATCTTATCAAAATCACCATTTGGCTTTGTCTGTATTGCGGATGAAAAAAACAAAAAAAAATAAAATTTTGTAATTAACGTTGGATACTATTTGTTAGACATTCAGTAATATTTCCTAGAAGTCTTTCTTTAGCATCTCGATTACAGATCATAAATTTGAGCCTAATATATAAACAACAAAGTTTTCACTTGATTTAAAGCCACAATATTCGATGAATAAATTAAAAGTGCCTTATACTCCATGACTAATAAAAAATTGAACTGCTAAAACACAAAAACCTCGGTCTTTTCATTTACACGAAACTCTGACCAGGTATGGCACCCACCCCGTTGGCTGGCCCCGCCACTTATGAGCTAGCTATCGGGTGAGCTCATCTCTGCTCTTTGCGTTGCAGGTGCTCTAGTAGGGTAGAGTGGACTTCCGCTTGAGTTTCCTATTTATGCTAAAGTGTTATGTGATTCCATCACATAAGACTTTAACATGAATTTGAAATGTTCACATTTTTCATTTGAAGGAAAAATTCATGCGAATTATGGTTGTATGAGTTTTTCATTTAAATGGAAAATATATCACCATACTACAATGGATCTTGATCCAGATGGGGGGTGCGAGGGGCACTGCTTCCACCTGGATGCCCCACTCTTATTTAGGGGCCATAAGTAGACATGATAAAAAAGAGATCCACTCAAGTCGCCAGGCCAGTCAGTCATTTTGCTCTGGCAATCCATCCCTTCAGTAGGTTTCTTCGGCCTCGACACGGTCGAGTCAAGTCCTACGACCACTTAATTCATGAATGCAAAATTTTTTGTAGTGGGCCCTTGTGCCGAGGAAAAGAACCCACCCCACGACACCCCAATACTAGCCTACCAGCGCACTTACGCGTCCTCAGACAAGGCCAATTCTCGCGGGCACCAACATCTTCGCTTGCTGAGGCAGCAAACTATCTCTACAGTCCTTTACGGACATTTAAACCCATTCAATTCACGACAGCAGTCTTCTCGGTTCATTTCTCTGCAATATCTGCATCTCAAACTTTTTGAAAGTGCTGTTTGATATTTTGCACCTTTTTTATGCCAGCGATCTCAAACTGTATCGTAGAATACGATCTCCAACCAATGTATCCTTTCTCCAATCCAAATTAACCATCCTCCATCAACGGGGCGATGAGAGACAACTTGAACTCAATTTGACAAAGTGTCAGGTATGTTAATAAGCATTTCAAGAAAAAGGAATATCATCCTATATAGTTACGAAATTATTAACACACAACTGAGAAAAGTTGAAAAAGTTGAGGACCTTGGCGTAGTCTTAGCCACAAAACTCAGATTGACCCTTCATTGTGATGAAGTTCTGTGTAAAACACATAAAATACTAGGTTTTATTAAAAGAGAGAGCGAAAGAATTTAAGAATATTTGATTAACAAAATCACTGTACACCTCACAAGTCCGTCCTATTCTCGAATATGGCTGCATAATCTGGGACCCTTTATACGACATCTATAGCCGTAGATTTGAGTCTGTACAAAGACAGTTTCTACTCTTGCCTTGAGATCCCTGTGTGACCCTTTTCCTTTTCATAAACTACCATCTTATGAGGAGACTTCATACATTAAACCTGACATCACTGGCCTCCAGGAGAGTCACTTTGTCTGTATGTCTAGCTTTCAACATCTTCAGGTGTAATATTCAATTTTCTTTTTTGTCAGACAAGATACACTTGCGCGAAACATGTACTAAAGGGAGTATAGATAAAGATGTCCTAGGAGGACTGCTGCCTCGGCGACAGACGATGGTGGGCTTTGCTGAGATTGGCCTTGTATGAGGACGCGTGAATGCGCTAGCAGGATAGCATTTGGGTATCGTGGGGCAGGTTCTTTTCCCTAGCATAAAGATCCTCTACAAAAAATTTCGCATTCATGACTTTTCAGATACAAATACGTATCGACCGGAGTCGAAGCCGAGGTGGCCTACTAAGGGTTGAAATTGCTAAAGCAAATGGCTAACTGGGCTTGGCGAAAACAGACGGGACTTGGGAGGACTTCGTCTTTCTTTATGTATGGCCCCCAAATAAGAGTGGGGCATCCAGGTGGAAGCAATGCCCCTCGCACCTCCCCTCCGGATCAAGATCCGATGTAGACATGGACGTGTATTTCCTATTTAAATGAAAAACTCATCCAAACATAATTCGTATGAATTTTTCCCTTAAATGGAAAATATGAACGTTTCAAATTCATGTTAATATGATGGAATCACATCACTTTAACATAACTGGGAAATCCAAGCGGAAGGCCACTCCATCATGCAAAAGCACCTGAATACGACTTAAAAAGGGATGACCTCACCCGATGGCTAGCTCATTACAGTAGAGGGGCCAGCCAACGTAGCGGGTACCATACCCAGTCAGGTTTTAGATAAATGGAAAGACTGGGTTTTCAGTTTAATTCATCTTTTCGAAAATATATAAGTTGTAATTAAGTTGGCTACAAAGTACTCTCAAATTATTGCAAAGTGACCTATTTATTAATCAAGTTTGCGTGCATTCTTTAATCAATCATTGAAGTGAACGTCTAATTAAAAAACATAATATCCATTAAAAACATTTCCTTGCAGCTGCTTGAAAAAAGGAAAACAAAAACAGAAGTAGAAACCAATCTCCAAACAGTAACAATGTTGTTTTATTTATTTATTTTTTTTTTCAATTTTTGTGGATGTTTTTTCTATGTCTTGCGTTATTCATTCCCATAACTATCAAATCACATTTCTTTCAATTCATAAAACCATTTTAATTTTTCTATCATTTTGATTAACCACTATATATGTATTTTTCATAATATGTTCGTGTTATTCCATTATTACTTTCAAGAAAATAATCCAACATTACGGAAAATGTTATTTATAATGAGCCAAAAAATAAATGAAAATATCACATTCTAAGGAGAAACTAAACGTTACAGTTAAAAGTAAGAGTAATTTGAAAAATAATTAGCAATTTGAATAAACAATAATTTTTTTCCTTTTCTCACTACTTTAACTTAATTTTTCACAAAAAAATTTATGGATCCAGCTATTTATGTATAATCATTTTAACATATCATTTTATGTATTTAAGAGTTTAAAATTTAAGTTTTGTTTATGTAAATATAAATAAAACAACGGGTACTCACCCAACCGCCTCAACGAGCGTTCATAGACGGGGCGGGTACGGCCTATAAATCTTATAACTTAACGTTATAATCTTTTCTCATATCATTATGCGTTACTTTTTACTTTATTTTAAATTATTAATTTTATTCGCGAAATTGTTACTCAAGTGAAAAAACAGTAGAAAATTCGTTGGTCCACTCAATGTACACTTGACGTCAGCCTTTCTCAAATAGTAAAGGTGCCCCAGGATGACAATATTTTTCCTACACTCACTTACGGGACATTTGCGAAATGGATGCTGATGATTAATTTGGAGGCGTACAAAGTCTAAATTGAAACAAAATGACAAAATGCTATAGCCAAAGTTGTTAGAAAAGTCGTAGAAAAACTCCCCGAACGATTTAAAGACTTCAAAACATTTTGTGATGATGACACTCCCCCAAAGACATATAAATAAATGGACGGGCAACGATAATCGGTGTACTCGTCCATGTAGGAAGCACATTTAACACATAAATAATTTATAAATAACTTACGCTCTTGAAACTACATGACTCCCTCTGCTTCTCCTTCCAGTTTGTTTTCAGACAGGTTTTTCTTTCCTCTCTTCAGAAGAATTACTTCCCCCACTGATACTCGCGCACACCGACAAAATCGTGCCTTCTTTATCATTCGTTGAACAGTTTGAGTACAACACAACAAACGTTCTCACAAAACAGAACAAACGTACACGTGGGAAAACTCGGCTGTCAAAGGTGACAGAAATTCATACAATTTGAATTAAAATCGTGAACTACATTGCCGGTTTCGTACACGCAATCATAAAAATAACAACTTTATCAACGGGAAAGTGTTTCGGAGTGAAATTAAGTGCAAAAACTAAAGCATGAAGTGCGCGGTTAAATCATGTGGAAACGGTTATAAGAAGTATTCACCGAATGTTTCTTTCTTTAGGTGAGTGCCAGAACATTATAAATTACTAATTTAATAATCACTAACACTTGTTATCTTCGATTTAATCCAAAAGTGTCGCCTCGATTTTTATTGAAAACACCTGTGATAAAGTTTACAGATGTTTTCCAAAGCTGAAGTGTAAAGTGATGTTATTATAGCGGACATGGAAACATAGATGTCTGCTACATCCGCGAATTTCTTGTCGGGAAATCAGAAGTGACAGTGTTTGACTTCAATCGCGGCTAAATTTTTTGTTGTTTTTTCTTTTGTCGTTTTACGGGTAGTTGAATTGCGTATGAGTTGTGTCGTTGCGTAAGAATAAAAATATTGTGATTCCTTTGTCTTATAGTTTTTCGAGACTCACTCAGTGCTTTTTAGGTAAATTTCTCGAGAGAAACTTACCTCTTGCGGAGAGTAGGTATCATGTATATATGTATATATATATATATATATATATATATATATATATATATATATACATATATATATATATATATATATATATATATATATATATATATATATATATATACATATATATATATATATATATATATATATATATATATATATATATATATATACATATATATATATATATATATATATATATATATATATATATATATGTGTATACATATATGCATTCATATATATATGGGATATAACGAATATATATATATATATATATTTATATATATATATATATATATATATATATATATATATATATATATATATATATATATATATGGGATATAACGAATATATATATATATGGGATATAACGAATATATATATATGGGATATAACGAATATATATATATATGGGATATAACGAATATATATATAGGATATAACGAATATATATATAGGATATAACGAATATATATATATATATATATATATATATATATATATATATATATATATATATATATATATTATATATATATATATATATATATATATATATATATATATATATATAATATATATATATATATATATATATATATATATATATATATATATATATATATATATATATATATATATATATATATATATATATATATATATATAATATATATATATATATATATATATATATATATATATATATATATATATGTATATATATATATATATACGAGTATATATATATCTATATATATATATATATATATATATATATATATATATATATATATATATATATGGGATATAACGAAATTGGTGACCACGCTAGAGGTTGCAATTTTGCTCCGATTTTCACCAAATTTTAAGGAAAGGTGTATTGAGTAAATACCTCAGTTAAGTTCGTGAACCAGGTATATCGGCAGGGCGAGAACATATATATATATATATATATATATATATATATATATATATATATATATATATATATATATATATATATATATATATATATATATATATATATGGGATATAACGAAATTGGTGACCACGCTAGAGGTTGCAATTTTGCTCCGATTTTCACCAAATTTTAAGGAAAGGTGTATTGAGTAAATATCTCAGTTAAGTTCGTGAACCAGGTATATCGGCAGGGCGAGAACAAAATGGCGGCCATTTAGACGAAAAATCGTGATTTCTCTTCTGACCAAACTATAGTTCCGATTTGGATGAAATTTGGTACAAAGGTCCAATGATGTATGTGATGAATCTCACAATAAAAAATCCAAAGTCGGTATGGCTGAAACAAAATGGCGGCCGCTCGAAGGTCGAAAAGCGTATAAAATTGTGTTGTTGTAGTTTTGACCAAAGCTTTCAAGCAATGTCGGTGCTTTGATAGAAACTATAAGTATCTAAAGAGTTTTTTAAAAAAACTGGAGGTCAGGTCGCAAAAAGCAAAATGGCGCAAGGTGAAACACAAAATTTCAGAGTCCTTTAAAGTCGCAATTTAGATCTGATGTATGTATGTGAAATTTGATTTTAAGATACAGATTTAAAGCAACCACTTCCAAACGTAACCGTCGACTTGCAGCATCTGATATCACCCGGGAGTTGAATAAAACGCGATTCAAAGATGTTTCAACTTCTACAGTAAAGAATCGTCTTGCATCTGCTGGTCTGCGTGGTTGTGTAGCGGTAAAAAAACCATTATTACGGGCAATACACAAGAAAAAACGACTGGAATGGGCAAAGCAGTATCAACATTGGACAGTAGAACAGTGGAAAAGTGTTCTATGGACAGATGACTCCAAATTTGAAATTTTTGGCTCTAATCGACGAGTATTTGTCCGCCGCAGGCCCCATGAACGAGTATCTGAAAGTTGCTTGGTATCATCGGTAAAACACGGCGTTGGTAACGTTTTGGTCTGGGGTTGTTTTGCTGGAACAGCTGTCGGAGATCTTATCAAAATTGACGGAATTATGAGAAAGGAGCAGTATTTGCGAATCTTAAATGATTATGCTTTACCTTCAGGGACACGCATTGTGGGTGAACCATTTGTGTTCAAACAAGATAATGACCCAAAACACAAGGCTAGGATATGCAAAGACTTTTTAGAGGAACAAGAAATGAATGGTTTTCTTGAACTGATGGTGTGGCCCCCGCAATCACCTGATCTATCGCCAGTAGAAAAATTATGGGATGAGTTGGACCGAAAAGGTAAAGAACGTTTGCCGCAGAGTACTAATCAGCTGTGTCAATATCTGCAGGAAGCTTGGGAACAAATTGACGCCGAATATTTAAATAATTATTAGCAAGAATGCCTAGCATCTGCCAAGCTGTTATTAAGGAAAAGGGTAGTCACATAGATGAAAATCTATTATAGATTATGTTAGTGTTTGATAAAGAAGGATTTTTTTTATAGTTCGGTTTATGATTTAATTAAAAACATAATTGTTACTGTTAAAATAATTCTCTGTCTTTTATTATTTTTCAAATACCAATGTTATTTGAAGTGCTTCCAAACTTTTTGTCGGTAGTATATATATATATATATATATATATATATATATATATATATATATATATATATATATATATATATATATATATATATATATATATATATATATATATATATATATCTATATATATATATATATATATATATATATATATATATATATATAAACATATATATATATATATATATATATATATATATACATATATATATACATATATATATATATATATATATATATATATATATATATATATATATATATATATATACATATATGTGGTCGCGTGTTATGGTTCGCGGCCATTAATTTTAATGTTCCGGGAAAGTGAAAACGCAATGTCTTTTAAATTAAATTGAAAGAGTTTATTTAATTACTAAAAAAATGCACAATCACTCATTTAACTATTTCACAATTTTAATTTTCAATATTTTACAAGTCGTCTATCAATTTTTACTTCAACTGCCCACTAAAATCACTTCACAATCTACAAAAATCACTTTACTATTACTCGATCAATATCGCTTTTCAATTCTCACTCCACACTTTCGAAGTTTTTATGATCGTGGTTCGAATGAATGATCCCCCCATTCATTCAGTTCGCCTTTATATAGGGTCTCCATCCGTTCAATGCCCCTCTCGTACATTGGCTAATGTTCTGCCGAGAGGTATCTGGTATATTCGAGCAGCTTAATGAATGGAGCAGTGACTCACTTTCAAATGTTGATCATGCTTGGTGTGTTCTCGTGGTTTCCAGTAAATTCATTTTGTTCATGTTCTTAATGGTTGTGAAAACAATTGCGACAGTAGCTCGCAGAATTATTTGTACATACAACACTGCCCCCACCTCAGTTCTTTTCGCCCCGAAAAGATGTGTCGCTAGTTGTAGTCAATTCTCCCTGGATGAAATATGGGGCAAGACGGTCCAGGTGCACGATTTTCATTTTGGCTCCTGGCTTACGATGTTCCTGTATTCGATATACGACGTCATTGATTCGCTTGGCAACTCGGTATGGTCCCTCCCAATTATGTTGCAACTTTGGAGACCTACCCTTTCGCCGTTGCGGGTTATATAGCCAGACTGAGTCATCTTGCTGGAAGCCAGTAGAATTTGCCTTGAGATCATACCTGGTCTTCATGCGGTCAGTAGTCAATTCGAGGTGTTTTTGCACTGTCCGATGTATCTGGTTCAACTGTTGCCTTAGCTCACTTGCGTACACCGAGATGGTTTGGGGTTTCCCGGGGGGTATTCCGAACTTGATATCAGCTGCCAGACGAATAGTCTTTCCAAAAATGACTTTGGCTGGGGCTTGGCCCGTCGATGCATGTTCGGCAGCTCTGTACGCCATCAAAAATAGTGGGATATTTCGCTACCTGTCCCGTCTCGTCAACCATCTTGGCCAGGTGTTTATTGAGAGTGTCGTTGAAACGTTCGACCATTCAATCGGATTGGGGATGCAGTGGTGTTTTCCTCGTTTTCCGTATTCCCAGCAGCTCGCACATTTCGCTAAAAACTAGTGATTCGAAGTTTCGACCTTGATCTGAATGTAGTTCACAAGGTACGCCGTACGTACTGAACCAATTTAACACTAGCTGTTCGGCTACAGTAGTTGCTTCCTGGTTGGGAACGGGGTAGATCTCGAGCCACTTGCTGAAATGATCAGCGACAACCAGCGTGTATCGATTTCCCCACTCGGATTCAGGAAAGGGTCCTGCGATGTCAACAGCAATCCTTACAAACGGTACCCCCACGTTATAGGTTTGCATTTGTCCTCTCAGTCGTCGCTTTGGGCCTTTGACGGAAGCGCAAATTGTGCATCTGCGACACCAGTCCTCTACGTCTTCTCGAGCGTGGAGCCAGTAGAACCTTTCCCGCAATTTCGCTAAGGTGTTGTTAACACCAACGTGGCCTCCCGAGGATCCTTCATGCATTTCCTTAACCAGTAGTATAGTTTGCATCCTATAGGAGCTGCCATCCGCCGTTTCCCATTTCCGCTTGAGTATGCCACCCTCCACCTGAAGGGAGTTCCATTGTGCCCGATAGCTTTTCAGGGTTGCACCATGCGTTGAAACGTCTTTCCACTCAGGTCCAGTCGTCTCCTTCCATACGAATAATCGTCCGATGTCTTCATCGGCTAGCTGAGCATTTCGAATCTTCTCCGATGACCAACCTGCATCGAATTCGGCCGTTATCAATCGCAGATCAACGGGCGGTTCCTTTTCCTCAATCAGTCGGCAATGCTTGCAGTTAGCTGGACATGGATGACGAGATAGGGCGTCAGCGTTTCCATGAACTCTGTCCTTGTAAAGTAGTTTGCGCCTCGCTACGTCTGGTCGGATAGTCGATCGGGTTGCACTAGTGTCCCTTGTTATGGTGCAGCGTTCTTCATCAACTTGATCCGGAAGGCATAAGTCTGCTTCTCCAAGATGTTACCTTGACACGGCGATGGGGGTGCTGGGGATGTCGATCCTCCTAGCAAACGTCCGCCCGACGAAGTTGGCCCTTCCAGTTTGATGGGCTTCCATTCTAGGCTCCTAACATGGTCTGAATCTCCACCATCCTGGACAATACCTCCGTTTTCTTCGCTTCTTGCAGTCTCTTTGCAGCTAGGCGCACCATTTACCTGCGGCTCTTGCTCATTTTCCACGCGCTCACACCTGCACTCGTCGGCCACTCCCTCACGGACCCGGGCAGTGGTACGAGTCGCATTTTTTGCTGCCTCGAAGTTCAGACTATAAACCAATGCGTCCTTAACAGTTTGCTTTTGAGGTAAACGCACGGCTTGTTGCAATTCCTTGTCCTTTAAGGCGCTGATGAATGCTTCTGTTGCTGCGTCATCTCAATGTTCTGGGTCGTACGCTGGGTAAGCCGAAAGTGCCAGTCGCTCAATGTCTTGCGCTAGCTGCTGTAAAGTTTTGCCAGACTTCTGCATCCGATGCCGTTGCTGTGCCCGGTAAATCTGTTTCAGATGATCGTCCAGCGCATTCATTATAGCAACTGGGTTTGAATGCAACTTAACGGGGATAGTCTGTAAAAGCTCGGCAGCTGGGCCTCTTAGAGCAAGAATTAATGCAGTTGCTCGTTCCTGCTCATTCCAGTGATTTAACCTAGCGGCGGCTTCAAAAAGGATTTTGTAAATTTCCAGACCGTTTGCCCATCGAATATTGGTGCTTGCATATTTCTGGATGTGCTTTGCGCTGCGGTTATAAGCGGGGCTGGTGAGGTGGTTACTACTGCCTTCGCTCCTTCCAAGTCCCCTTTCACTTTTTCCATCTCATGGTTCATTCTCTCCTCAACCTGGTAAACCTTTTCTTCGACGCATTTAATTTGTTTGTTCAGTCTACCGAGCTCCGTTGTTATTTCGGTTGACTGTTTTTGAAAATCTGCCTTGATTTCGATCGCTTGTTGATCCAGCTTCGCTGATTGTTCATTTAACTTCGCTGATTGTTCATTTAGCTTCGCTGATTGTTCATCTAGCTTCGCAGTTAAACTAGATGTTAAATTGAAAGGCTGTTGTCGTTGCTCTAGCTGCATCAGCATTAACATTTGCATTAGCGCATTTTCTGGCTCCTTTGATTTTGGTGTTTCTACTTCTTCACCTTCTGCGCCTTTTTCCGCATCTGAGAGTACACCCAAATCCAGATTCCCGCCTTCCGACTCAATCGCGTCACGCAAGCGTGCAATCAGTATGGCCTTTGTACCTTGTGTGGCCAGATTTCGCTGTTCCAACTCCTCCTTGAGCTCCGATATGGTCAATTGATCAATTTTTAGATGTAAGTTTCCTGGCATTCTCATTGTTTTGGCTATTTTTACACCAGTTTCCACGTTAATTTTCACTGTTGTGCACTTTAAAAAAATGTTTAAACGTTTTCACTTCCAAAATTTTCTTTCTCACTTCTTGACACAACTGTCGCGTGTTATGGTTCGCGGCAATAATTTTAATGTTCCGGGAAAGTGAAAACGCAATGTTTTTCTGAACTAAGTTTAAAAGATTTTATTTAAAAGAATGCACAATTATTAATTTCGCTATTAAAAGTCTAACTTCCACTTGTCAATAAATTTCTATTGCAATTGTCTTCTAAAATGGCTTCAAAATCACTCAATCATTATCGCCTTTACCTTGCGCTAAACTCTATCGCAGTTTTCATTATCGCGGCTGTAATGAATGATCCCCCCATTCATTCAGCTCGCCTTTATATAGGGTCTCTACCCATTCAACCCATTTCTCGTACATTGGCGAATGTTCTGCCGAGAGGTACCTGGTATATTCGAGCAGCTTAATGAATGGAGTGACGTAACTTTCAGATGTTGATCATACTTGGTGGGTTCTCGTGGTTTCCAGTAAATTTACTTTGTTGGTAATGAGGTTTTTAATGGTTGTGAAAACAATTGCAACAATAGTTCGCAGAATTATTCGTACATGTAACAATATGTATACATATATATATATATATACATATATATATATATATATATATATATATATATATATATATATATTTATATGTATGTATATATATATATATATATATATATATATATATATATATATATATATATATATATATATATATATATATGTATACATATAAATATACGTATATGTATATAATAAATATATTTATAAATACATATATATATATATACATAGATATATATATATACATAGATATATATATATATATATATATATATATATATATATATATATATATATATATATATATATGTATGTATGTACATAACATATATATATATATATATATATATATATATACATATATATATATATAAACATATATATATATAAATATATATATATATATATATATATATATATATATATATATATATATATATATATATATATATATATATATATAATATACATATTGTCGCGTGTTTTGGCTCGCGGCCAATAATTTTAATGTCCCGGGAAAGTGAAAAAGCAATGTCTTTTAAATTAAATTAAAAGAGTTTATTTAATTAAACTACAAATGCACAATCGCTTATGTTACTATTTCACAATTTTAACTAGAATGTAACTTTCACTTGTCCATAAATTTCTAAGGCAATTGTCTTCTAAAATTACTTCACAATCACGAACATCAATTTACTATTACTCGATCAATTCTCAGTCCACACTTTTGCATTGTTTTATTATCGCGGTTCTAATGAGTGAATCCTCCCATTCATTCAGCGCGCCTTTATATAGGGTCTGTAGTCATTCAACCCAGTTCTCGAACGTTGGCGAATTAGCGGGAACTTTCGAGCAGCGTGAATGAATGGAGCAGTGACTCACTTTCAGATGTTGATGCTTGGTGGGTTCTCGTGGTTTCGAGTAAATTCATTTTGTTGATGTTCTTAATGGTTGTGAAAACAATTGCGACAGTAGCTCGCAGAATTATTTGTACATGTAACAATATATATTGATATAGATACATACATATATATATATATATATATATATATATATATATATATATATATATATATATATGTATAATATATGTATATATATATATATATATATATATATATATAATATATTTGTACATATATATGTATATGTGTATATATGGCTATGTGTGTGTATGTGTGTGGTTGGTTGTATGCGTGAGTCTACATAGGATATAACAAAATTTGTGCCTGGGGGTCGCTGCTTTGCTTCGATTTTCGCCAAATTTTCAGCAATATTTCTGTTCTTGCCAAAGTATAGCTTCAGCTTGCACCAAAACTGGTACAAGAATTTATTCAATTGTGTGATAAAGCTCACAAGAAAAAATCCAAAGTGGAACAATTTTAATCAAAATGGCGGCCGCTCAAAGGTCGAAAAAAGTTGAACGATAAAAAAGCACTTCAGGGTCAGGTCAGAATCTAAAAATGGCGCCTAGGCAAAGTTCAAAATTCGAAAATTTCTCAAAGCTACAATTCATATTGGATTATTATGAAATCTAAAATCAAGGTTAACGTTGATGAGATCATGGATTAAATGTACCAGAATTAATTTCGATTCCTATCATGGTGAAATAAAAAATTTTTAGAAAAAAAAGGAAACCGACTTCGGATTGCCCTAAAAAGGATGAAATAAATTTTGTGGAAGCGGTGCGAAATGAATTTCCCCATTTCAACTTAAATACTTCCAACATATGCACCATCACGAAAAAATCGGGGAGAAAATGATATGGCACCGCTTCCATAAAATTTATTTCATCCTTTTTAGGGCGTTCCGAAGTCGGTTTTCTTTTACAAAACCCTACTAGTTTCGCGACGAGTCTGTCCGTCTGTCCGTCCGTCCGTCCGTCCATCCGTGTGTCACAGCAGTTTTTCTCGGAAACTACTTAAGCTAGAAACATCAAATTTTGTGTGTAGGTGTAAAGTGGTGATCTCTTCAAAGTTCAACTACAAAAAAAATTTATGAGGTATTTAAGGGGGGTCTCCCCATATAGGAGAATGAATCCCCGAAAAAAAATTTCATTGAAGGTAGCCGATATGGATGTCAAATGAAAGGTCTTGATGAGAACTTTTCAAAACAGGTCTTAGTTTGGCAAAATTTGCTTCGAGGGGTGCACAGGGAGGGGAAATACACGAAAAATTTATGTCCCTCCCCCCTCGCGATTGGACACTTGTGATCCGAAAAATCTGAAAAAAAAATCAGAAATGTAGGGCTTAGTGAGTACAACAACAACAAATACGTAAGAAGTCGCAATTCAGTCAACTTTGTTAGTAATAGTACGATTTATCGATTTTATGTTTTCTTGAATAAAATCTTAATGGTACCCTTAAATTCAATGTCTATTTATAAGATTAATCTATCCTGAAAGTTTCATAAAGATTGAATCATATTTAGCGAAGTTATAGTGGTTTGAATTTTCCTGTATTACTATGGAACAATACATGAAAAATGTATTTCCTCCGTCGCGGATGGACATCTGAAACAATTATCAAGGGAGATATTTATGAGTATAACAATACCAAAAACCTCAGAAGTCGAAATTCTTTCAACTTTGTTAATAATAGTATGATCTGCGTATTTCATATTTTCTCCAATAAAATCGTCTTTGACATGTTTCTTGATTTGATTCGATCTGGTGACTGCATTTTGTAAATTGAATACAAAACCCTTCTGACATGATCTTAGGTCTGTTTACCCAACTTGTTTCTCTAAAAGTTTTTCATTGAACTCTGTTTAGTTTATCATTGAACTGTCTGTCATATTGACTGTGAGAGAGCATGATCATGAAATCAAATGTAACCAAATTGTTAAAAAAATGTGATTTATACTGGTGAAACAATAGCTTTAAATGCTGTTTCTCTTTTTTAGGTGAGTTTTAAGAGAATGCTAAAAACTAGTTTATGTAATAAAATTAAAACTATTTTTTAGAGCAACTCAGCTATAGTTTTATTGTTTGCCAGAGCTAAACTCATTATAAACACTCAACTCATTATACTCAACTTAACACATTATAAAACAACATTTCTACAGCTACAACAGTTCTACAGCTACAACAGAATAATGGAAAAGCTAAGATTTGAGTTCATTGTCAAAGCCAGTGAAGATGCGAAAACAAATGTTATTTGTGTAACAACAATCACGGATTTGCCGGACCTTTGTAATCCCAGATAAGTTACAACCTGTAAAATTACATGATAAAATAGTGCAGACCCAAGTCTTTTAAAAAGTAAAGCCTGCATTACAAAAACGGCATGAGAAACGACAGGTGTGGATATCCATGAACCCGGAGATGAAGGCGGTTTATCGTGATGAAGATGGAAATAAACAATTTATGGAATACCTATTGGAGGAAAAACAAAGCCACCAACTTCTACAACAGGAATTTCAGAAGAACCCCTAGCAAGGATGATGGAAATCTTCGCTGAAATGAGAAAAGATTCATCAAAATCTTTTAATATAGGAAAAATGGTAGAAAAATTTGTTATAGAAAAGTTCAATAGCAAGATTACTAATGTGTCTCAGTGGATGACTACCTTTGAAGCGGAATGTGCCCGTAATAATAGATGAAGATGTCAAAAAGATTGAAATTTTGAGGTTATTTATAGAAGATTCTTGTTTAGATTGGTATAGTTCCATGCTTATAAAGTATACAATAAATTCAGAATGGGCAATGTGGAAAATAACTTTTGTGAAACATACGCGGACAAGGGTTGGTCACCGATCAGTTATGCAATGCTCTTTAGATACTCGTACAGGCAGGGCTCACTACTGGAATATGCGTTAAAGAAAGAACGACTACTATTAGAGATGAAGATCTAATAGATCTAATCACCACCAGATTACCGAATTTTATTGCAGATAAGATTGATAGGAATATTTTGAAAGAGACTAAAGACATGTTTAATAATTTAAGAAGTTTCGAGCATATGGTACACAAAAAAATATTTGATAAGAAGATTGGAACTACCGAAAGTAAAATTAAAGGGAAAAATATGAAGCCCGTTGTTAGTCCGTGTAAAATTTGTGACAAAGAGAATAAAGGCATACGTTACCACCCTGAATCTCAATGTTGGTTCAAAATTAAAAATAATGATAGGCAAAAAATAGATCAAATAAGGAGTGTTAACAATTCTGAATTAGAGACAGAGTTAAATGAAATTGATCCAAAAAACTAATAGTGCCGCCATTAACAAAAATTAAATTACTAATAAATGACACTTTGGAAACATCAGGAATCTATGATTCAGGATCTAATGTGTCCTTAATAAATTCGAGGTTATTATCGTTAAAAACAATACCTACTTGTAATAAAAATGCTAATTTAAAAACAATTAATGGCGTGAAAAAATCAATAGGATTGGTAACTTTAAAAATCAAAATTTTCGAAATTGAAAAACATGTCAATATTTTTGTTATAGATAAAGACAACTTCGACTATGATCTCCTAGTTGGGTTAGACTGCATACAAAAATTTCATTTAACTCAAAATGAGAATTTAAATATCATCCAAAATGTCCTCAGCAATAATAATAAAGACAAAAAAAAAAAACAAAGAAACGCAACCTATAAAGACTAAAGAAATTCCTGGCAGTTCAGGTAGTGACACAGGGAATAAACAAGATAAATATTACGGAAAAAAAGGTGTAGATATTACCAAGAAATATACAAAAAACAAAATCATTAATGAGTATAAAATAAACTTTAATGAAAATATAATAGTCGATAATTTTGATATTTCAGTAAATAATTTAGATCATCAAAAAAAATCGGACATTGATAAATTGATATGCAACTATAATCAGTCTTCGCTAAAGACAAATTTGATATAGGTACTGTAAGAAGTTATGAAGCCCATATGGATTTGATGATAGATAAATACTGTAGCAAAAGACCAAATAGGTGCTCTATTGAGGATATGAAAGAAATTGAACATCAAATATTAAAATTACTAAAAAATAATTTAATCGAGGAGTCATATCGCCTATTTGCCGCTCCGGTAACACTAGCATATAAAAAAAAGACGGAAGGAGATCAAGGTTTTCGAGAATCAAATCAAATTATAGTCCCCCAATCACAACCATTTCCGCTAATCGAGGATCTAATGGTTAAAACAAGGAAATGTAAATTTTTTTCAACACTTGATGTTAACACAGCGCTCTGGTCCATACCTCTTAAAATTGAAGATAGACACAAAACTGCATTTGTTACTCAAGAGGCACACTTTCAATGGACTTGTTTACCCTATGGTTTAAAAACTTCTCCAGCTATTTTTCAAAGAATTTTGAATAGCATTATAAGAAAGCATAAACTGTCTGTTTACTATCAATTATATCGATGATATTTTAGTATTTTCTGAAACGTTCGAAAAACAAATTGAGCATTTATCTTTGTTGTTGGAAGCAATTTTAAAAGAAGGTTTAATTGAAATTCACGAAATGTAACTTTGCACAGGACTCTGTCAAATATGTATTTAGGGCAAATAATAAAAAACAATACCGTCACTCCATTAAAAGATAACTTGATTGCCATAAAAGAATTTCCAATTCCAAAAACACAAAAAAACTTTCGATAATTTTTAGGGAAAATTAATTTCTATGGAAAATATGTGCCAAATATTTCAATTATACTGGATCCTTTACATAATTTATTAAGAACAGGAGAAAAATTCGTTTCATCCGATAAATGTCAAGAATCCTGTGATACTATAAAAAACTATTATGCTCAAAACCTAAAGTCAAAGTCAAAAGCGCTTTATTTAATACCAATCGTTATAAATTTTTAAAAGAACATAAAGCAAATTCCAAACAATAAAACTATAAAAAACTTAATGGCCCGAACGACTCTCTAAATTTATACATTATCAGTTAAACACATTTAATGAAAAAAATACACTTGCAAATTTAAATTAATTAAGATTATTAGATATTTTTTGATTCGATTGGAAAAAGGAGAAAAAACCAACCAGCATTATTCAAAAATTACTTATACTACTAACACAACAATGAACTTATATCCTATACTTAATATGTTACACCCTAATTCTAAATAAGTTCAATCAAAAAAAAAAAAAAAAAACGGTACCTTATATTGAAACCTATACCTAATTTATAATACAAATAAACAACAATACTAGATGTAGCAATAATGAGATGAATCTAAAAACCTAAGTAACGAGAAAAAGCACAGAAACAGAAAATAAACACGAATAATTTAGACATTGTCATTCAGCCACCAATAGCTAGATTGTTCCATCTCAGCTCGACCAGCCTCAACGAATCTAGCAAATGAGTATCTCCATTGGAATTGTTGGTCTCGTGAACTCAAGTTCGGAGGATATTTTATCTTCTTATCGGTGGCCCGTCGATATATGTGATATATGACTGGGACGCCGTCAGAATCAAAAACATATCGATTCATGTCCAAATACACGAATGCTTCTGGAGGAATGAAGCCAGTAGCGAGGCAAGTCGCAATATACCCGTCTGTAGGGTGGAACGGCTGTGAAATCCAAGGGTTTTCATTCACAGTTACAGATCTTACGATATGATTCCGAAGAAGTTTCAATATGAAGATATCGACTCTTGTCACAGCGGTTTGATAAATTTTTCTATTCGATATATAGTGCTTCCAATCCGTCTCAGGTTTTCTGTACAAACCAGTACATGCACGAAGACATTTCCTTTCGAAAACTCTTAATCTTTCCATTGTACTAGCACTCTGGTTGTACCAGATCTGGCATCCGTATGTCAAAACTGGCCTAACCAGGGTCTTGTAACAAATAACTTTGACTTTTTGATCAATGTATCTGGAACGAAAGAGTCGCCGAAGGGCCATGACTACTTTTAGTGTTTTACTGAGCATGATTTTGACATGTTCAGTATAGTACAGATACTGATCGAGATGAACACCGAGGTATCGAACACAGGATTTATGTGGAACCCGTTCTGAACTACCCTCACCAGCCATAATGTGGAAATCCTTTCAATTACGTTTCAGGTCTTGACTGGCCCCCTGCAGCGTTGTCCGAAACAAAATTGTTTCGCACTTCTGCGCATTGATTTTCATTCGCCAATTGTCGGTGTAGAGCTGCACATCATTAAACATTTTTTGAAGATTGCTCTAAACTATTGTAGCTTTTCGGTCTGCCGTATAGATGATCAGATCAACAGCAAACGCTACCAATGATCGCGTTGGCGAGACATCAAAATCAAAGCCGTTCAATAGCTTGCGAATGAATATTGAGAAAAGCAGGGGCGCAGTAACTGTTCCCTGCTGTCGACCATTCAAGACCTTGAATTCGCGCATTGTTGTCAGATTTCCATCAGCTACAACAAATGATTTCCCGTATAACATATTACACATCATGGCGACAAGGTGTCTGGGGAACTTGTCCTGAAGGAGTTTGAAAACTAGTCCATCTAACCACACCGTATCGAAGGCTTTCTCCATATCAATGAGACATGCTCCAACACATTCTTTGTTGTTTAGTTTCCAACAGATGTCTGAGGTTACTTTCGTTATTGCATGTATGGTCGAATGCCTGGCACGAAAACCAAATTGGCAATTCGGCATCAACTCATATTTCTCAATGTGCTCTGTTGAGTATCACTTCAAACACCTTGCTGATGTTAGGCAGCAAGCTGATTGGGCGATAGCTTTTAGGGCATGAAGATTCTTTTCCTTTCTTCAAGATCGGAAATACCTTACCCTTTTTGCACTCATTTGGAAAATATGAATTGCTCAACATGTTGTTGAACAATATGCAATAATTCCTAATAGCAACCTCAGGCAAATGTCGGAGAACTATATTTGGAATACCGTCAGTACCACTTGATTTTTTGTTGTTTATTCTGCGAAATATGAAACACAAGTCTTCATAGCTGACAAAATAATCAATAAGATTCAAGCTCGGTATGAGGTCAGATGTTAATGTTTCATCGAAATGAAGAATTGATTGGCCGTTCAGGCTTGATTTGAAGTCGGAAACTTTTGCTTCAACGACCTCCGAAAATATTTCATTCCTTCTCTCTGGGTTTGGCAGATGAACCAATTCAAAATGTGTTCCAATCAGGGCAAGTTTATGCAATCCATCACATATAATCCTGTTTCCATTTCTATCCGGAGTCGTACTATCAATTTCGATACCAGCTCTATCGAGAAGATTTATCTCATCACTAGCGACTTCAAGATTCGATACCTTCACTCGAGACTTCTTGCGCAATAAGCTATTTACTTTCGCGAAAACGCCATCTGGGTCCTGTGGGCTAATATCCCTCAGTTTTTCCGCCCATTGATTGCTGACCTCACTCCTGAAGTATGAACGGATTAAGTTCCGGACATTCTTCAGGTGTAATTTCAACAAAGTCAACGAGGGATGATTGTAGTCCAAAAATCGTCGATAAATATTGTTGACGCGGGTGAGAAGAAGGCTTTTCAATCTTTTCAACCTTGCGATGGTTGGTGTTTCATATCCTTCCATATTGTTTCGATGTTTAATCTTGGGAACAACTATCTCAATCGTTTCCAACGTCAGCTTCTCTAACTTTGTCAAATAGAGATCTATTTCATCGTCAGTTAGATTTCTGTTATCAGGAACCATTGAGCAAGCGTTGCCATCATCAGAAGAGGGACATTGCTTCTGGTACTCCCGATTAAACTTCTTTTGAAACTTTCCCTAGTGTGTTTTTTTGAAATTCAACCGATGGTTTTCATGTTGAACTGGAATGAGGAAGAAATCATCCCTTTGATGATTGATTTCCATTACGATTGCGTTATGGTCGCTATCGTAGGGAAGCACCTGCAGTTTCCGTTGAGGACTATTAAAGCTGAATTCAAGTCTTGCGTCAGCAATGCAGAGGTCCAAATATGAATTTGTCTTAGGGTATGTTGGGAACTCCGACCCATATAGGTTGCACCTGTATTCAATCTGGTTCTCTGTTATCCATGATTTCAGGAATACACCTCTTGGATTATTGGTGGCGTTTAGCCATGATGTATGCTTGGCATTCAGGTCACCGGCAAAAATATAATAACTTTGCAGCCTGTTCAATTCGAGTATTTCAAACAAGGAATTGAGTTCCTCCTTGAACTTGAGAACATTTTGACCAGTTGCATAGGCAGAGATAACGAAGGGGTTATCCCCACCTGGCAGTGAAATTTTGATGACGGACACTTCAAGAAATTCAAAGCTTTAGAATTCGACTTTTTCAATATTTTGGAAACAATAGGGTCTTCTAACCAATATCCCGGCGCCACCTCCCCCATCACCTATTACCCTATCGTTTCTTACGAATGCAAAATCTTTGAATTCCATGGAATGCCATGAATTGAGGTGGGTTTCAGTGAGAAGTATGATGTCAGGCTTTTGCTTAACAAAAAATTCAAGGCGATAATCACGTCGATGTACAGCAACTATAGAGTTGACGTTGATCGATATGAGGCGAAGCCTGTCCATGGGAATATGACTGGATGACAAGTTATTATTAGGCATTTGAAAGACCTAAACGCTGAAAAGCAAAGTTAATTTTTGAATCTTACTTATCGATTCTCTCCGATAAAGAATTAAGTTGCTGGTAAATTTTGAGAAGCAGCTCATTATTGCCACTTACATTATTTACATTATTTCCAGCATTTTCTGCTGGTCCTCTAGCGGCGAGTGCAAATGATACTCCGGGCTTGACGAAGTTGGAAGGTATGATATTACGGTGTACTTGTGTTTGCTTTGGAGCAAATTTAACTTTTGCATCTTGATATCGGGAGCATCTTCGATATGATGCTGGGTGACCAAAAACACCGCAGTTAACGCAGTATAATTTTTCTTTTGGCTCCGTCCGAGCCAATTTGCACTCACCGGGAGCATGAACATCTTTGCATTTAACGCAACGATAGTGCATGGCACAATTGGCAGCCGAATGTCCAAATCTTTGACACCGGTAACACTGGTTGACTTCTCTTTTCTGGAGGCGTTCCCACCTCACCACTCTGAAATTCAAGTACCTTATTTGTTGAAGGGCACTTGGACTGCTCTTATTTGCAATTTGTACCAGGTAAAGTGGTAAATTCTTCCTTTCTATGGTCAACCTTCTTGTCGCAAAAGCTTTGACTGAAACAAAATCAATATCTGGTGCAGCCTCCTTGAGCACCTGAAGAAGATCGACCGTATCCTCTCCGCTGTCCAAATCCTCCAACAAGAAAGTCTGATTTTTTTCACTTTTTGGGGTATAGGTGAAGTGTGGAACCTCTCCAGAAATCAGCGCATCTTTGGCTGACTTGAAATCAACCAGTGATTTCGTCCTTATAGTTAATTTTTCGGCATTAACTCTTTTGATTTCGAAATTGGCCAGTTTATTTTCGGCTGCCAATAGCCGAACCATATCTTTCCCGGTTTGTCCGAACACGTTGATTGGCGGAACTTTTTCTGTTTTGTTGGAAGCATTTTCAGAGGAACCAGCAGAACTGCGGGCTGGTTTTTTCTCCTTATTTTTGTTCTTTCAATATTGAATAAAATTAACGTCATTATCTTGATTAAAATTACTTCCGATGTTTTCTTCGATTTCCATATCTTCGGTTAATCCCTCCAGCGCTGCAAAATAATATTGGCTCTCGTTGGTGCCACCAGCACTTAGAACTTCCTCTGGATTTACTTGCTCTGTACTTTTCTTCGGCTTTGTTACCTGTTGCCATTGATTTTGTGGCTGCGTCTTTTGAGGCTTCATCCCTTTCTTGAAAAGATCCTTGAGAGACTGTATCTCTGGCCTTAGTTCATCATTTTCTTTCTGCAATTTGGCCATTTGTTGATTGTCCGCTATTATTTGCAGCTTGAACCCTCCACCTACGGAGTTTTCTTCGTTATGTTTTCTTTTGGTGATTGTCGCCAGTTTCGTATTCGTCGTTTCCCCAGGTTGCCCCAACGGTGGTAAGCCGTCGGGCTCCTCCATACCAGCGGCGAAATTTTCTTTGTGAATTTGTTTTTCTTTACCAATTACTTCGACAATATAAGATTTTTTCCGATAAAAATTAACTTCCGACTAACGTTTTTAAAAAATTAATTTAATTTTTGAAAACTTTTGACAGGAGCGAAAGACTACTACGATCCATCCATGCTCAAAACCTATTCTAGCCATCTTTGATCCAGACTTGCCAATACAAATTTGTACAGATGCTAGCATACAAGGTATAGGTGCAATTCTAAAACAAATTCAACCTAACGGTGATGAAAAGCCTTGCGCATATTTTTCAAAAAATTTAACCGACTCCCAAAAAAGAAAGAAGCCATATATCTTGAATGTTTCGCAATAATAGAGGCGGTAAAATACTGCCAACACTAGCTTATAGGAAAAACATTCACAATTTTTTCAGATCACAAACCCTTAGAAAAAATGAATATAAAAGCCAGAACGGACGAAGAACTGGGAGACTTAACGTATTTCTTATTTCAGTTCAATTTTAAAATAATATATTCTCCGGGCAAATATATTATAGAGGCAGACACTTTAAGCAGAACCCTGTGTTAGAATCATATGAAAAGCAAGATAATAGTTTAAAAGTAGTGAATTTAGTTAAATTATAAGACATACGAAATAATCAAGATAAAAATGAAGATCTAAAACAAAATATAAGTAAGATTATTTGCAAACATAACATGCATATATTATAAAAAGATCAGAAAAATGAAAAGATTGTAATAACTGAGGAGTTTAGTAAAAGGATTATAAAACATATACATCACTACTACTGTCACATAGGAAGACAGCAAATGGAAAAAAAATTAAACCCTTTTATCAAGCTAAAAATTTATCGGATAATATAAAAAAAATGTGCGAAAACTGTGATATATGTCTAGAAAATAAATCTAGAAGAAAATACAAGTTTGAACTAATGTCGCAGTTAGGTCCCGCTACCTACCCATTCGAAAAAGTGTCTATAGACACCATAGGGGGATTTGGTGGTGTTCGTTCAACCAAAACGTATTTACATATTTTAATAGATCACTTCACTCGTTATGCCTATATTTTGGCATCCAAAACCCAGAGTGCGAATGATTTTATAAAACTTGTCCAAAAAGTAACACAATATTATAAAATTGATTTGATCCTTTCAGATCAATTTCCTGGCATAAATTCAAAGGACTTCAAAAAATTTTTAAGAAAAAGAAGATATACCTTTAGTTTTTACTGCAGTAAATGCGCCATTTTCAAATGGGTTAAATGAAAGGTTAAACCAAACGTTGGTTGACAAAATTCGTTGCAAGATTAATGAAAGAAAAGACAAAATTGCTTGGACAACTATTGCCCACGAATGCACAGAAAAATATAATGAAACTGAACATAGTGTAGGTTCTCTCTAAAATATTATTGGAGGGAAATTACCAGATGAACTAAAACAAAATATAACACATAATCATCTGTTGCGAGATCGTAAAATTGCCTTAGAAAATAGTATAAAATCCCACAACTATAATAAACAAAGATTTGATAAAAACAGAAAACACTATCAGTCGGAGATTCGGTAGTGATGTGCCAACTCGGAAAAAACAAAACTCGATTTAACCCGAGTTAAAATTCACGTAACTCGGGTTGAACTCGAGTTATGTAACTCGAGTTAATGAGATGAAAGAGAATGTTTTTTTTTAAATTTTTACCAATTTATTTCCTTACCTTTACATTAATAGTAAAAAAAATTAGAACAGACAAATGATATTTTTATCTGTTTCAATTCTATCATTTTAATATTATTTGTTTATAATGTATTGGAAGAGTTATACTAACTAAAGTAAAAAAGAAAAGTATTGTTAGAAATCAAATCATTTATTTATGTAAATAAATAACTAAAACAAACTTCTTATAAGTTTTAACAAAAACAATATTCTTTTCTTTTTTAAATTAAAGTTAAATAAAATCTAAAATCACAAGCGATTGTTAAGTACTTCTTAAAAATAATAAAAATAAACATTCATGGAATGCTATTGAGAAATAAAATTTGGTCAACCTTTTTTGGTGCTAGACGGTTTCTTCTATCATTGCACAAAATCCCAGCTTTTGAAAATAAACGCTCTGAAGGGACTGATGATGCTGGTATACAAAGATATTTATGAGCAATTTCGGACAAACGTCTTGCTTGAGTTTTAATTTATTCACATTTAGTTGCTCTTGCATTTTGAGCAAGGTATAGGAAGCTTTCGTGCTATATTTAAAATGCGAAACAATTGCTCGACATTTTGCTAAAAGTTGTTGTAGCTGACAGTTAGAAGTGTTTCCTGCTAAATCAAATGTTTCTTTCTCTATACAGTCTTTAACTGCGAGATTAAGTGTATGAGCAACACAAAAATGATTTCGTTTATTCAAACATTCACTTACTGCTTTTTTCATAGCTGCAGCATTATCTGTGACAATAGTTACTACTTTTGAGCTTATTTGCCACTGGTCCATTACCTCTTAGATAGCCAATGCAATATTCTCAGCCGTGTGGTGTATTTGTATTTCTGAAGTCGAAATAACTACAGATTTCAATTTATATTGATATATCTAATGTGCAGTCAAACTTATAAAGCTTTTATTACTGTCTGACGTCCAAACATCAGATGTTAACGCTAAATAAGAAACATCTTCTAACTCCTTTTTTAAAGATTCGGACACCAAATTATATTTTCCATCGATCATCAAAGCTAATTGTTTTCTGTCCGGTAGCTGATAATCAGCATTCAATGCTTTCGAGTATTCTTGGAAACCTGAATTTTCCACTATTTGAAATGGCTGTAAATCTTTCACTATCAAATTAATTAAAGCGCTATCACCAGAATTTTGCGTAATTTTTTTTGGCACAGTAAGACGGGTTTGGGTGTGTCTTAACCTTTTTTGAGGAGGCTCAACTTTTAATATGGATACCAGTGACTGGGATGAATTGACCAAAGTACTCGTATTACTTTCATTTGTTGACTTATGTTTCTTTCTTCGACGGTAACACTACTTGGGTGCTTATTTTTAATGTGGTTTAATAATGTGGTCGTATTTCCATTATATTTGAAAGAATCTGAACACTGTTTACACGTAACACGTCCACTCACTGGCGATTCGAATACATCCCAAACCAAAGATTTTCTTTTAGGACCCGGCATTTTTCAAAAACAGAATTTAAAACACGAAAAACTACAACAATAACCGGCACTTTAAAGTTAACCTCAAATCTACATAAATGTGACACTTGTTTGTTATGAATGAATATAGTCTGAAATGATCAGCAAACTTCGCTCCATGTCGGCTTCATTCGGTTTTCAAACTCGAGTCAGAGAGAATTCAACTCGAGTTGGTTCGAGTTAAGCCCAACTCGAGTTAGTTACTCGAGTCGACCATCACTAAGATTCGGTATATATTGAAAACGGAAACAGGTTAAACCGAAAAAATATTAGATGAATTGAAAATAGGACCTTATCAAATTGTAGAAAAAATATCCAATTCAATTTACAAAGTAAACACGGGTCACAAAAAGTCAGAGTCGAATCTCTTCCATATTGCAAAACTTATTCCAGTAGTAGAGTCATACAGTCAAACTTTGTAGTTTAGATGGGGGGGAGATGTACACTAAGTGCATGACACTTGATTTAGTTTATCATTGAACTAGTTTAGTTTATCGTTGAACTCTGTGGCGCTGTCTGTCATATTGACTGTGAGAGAGCATGGTATATGTATATGGAGGTTAGATAGGTTAACCTGAAAGTGAAATCAAATGTAACCAAATTGTTAAAAAAAAGTGATTTATACTGGTGAAACAATAGTTTTAAATTTTGTTTCTCTTTATTAGGTGAGTTTTAAGAGAATGTTAAAAACTAGTTTAGTTAATAAAATAAAACTCTTTTTTAGAGCAACTCAGCTATAGTTTTATTGTTTGCCAGAGCTAAACTCATTATAAACACTCAACTCATTATACTCAACTCAACACATTATAAAACAACATTTCTACAGCTACAACATTTCTACAGCTCTACAGCTCAACACATTATATATATATGTATATATATATATATATGTATATATATATATATATATATATATATATATATATATATATATATATATATATATATATATATATATATATATATATATATATATATGGTTAATTCCGGCTTTTGGTATCGCCTCAATAGACTGAGGGAAACCGAAATACATACTGATTCTCTGCTACTCTATTTGGAGTAGATTAACTACGTTTTAATGGGGACACTACGGATATTCGACCGAGACTTTGAATAAATTAGTGGAATCTGAAAAGTTCAAAGCTATCGAAGACTTCAATAATGTTTACAGAAATTTTCAAACGTACATATGTTGATTTCGTGTTTCATGAGTTGTCAAACATAAACTAATAGGGTTTTGAGAAGGTATGTTACAAAGCCCTAAAACTGTGCAGATTTTTTGGAGCATAATACACCAGTTTCGATAATTGAGGTTCCAGGTGCGATTCTATTCATGCCGGTTTTCAACTTTTTTGCTTTCAAAAATTTATCTCCAATAACTTGGACGTAAATTTAGGCTTTTTAATTAAACTGATATATTTCAATGATTTGCACTGATTGTGTAGTTGGACAAAGTAGTAATTATTATAATATACTATTGCTTAAATGATGGTTTCAAAAGCTAATATATATTGTTATGTTTAAGTTGTCTATATAAATTTTTTTTTTTTTAATTTTATTTAAGTTTTCCTGCTGAAAGTGAACTGCAAAAGTTGTGGCTTGCAGCTATCCGAAGGAATGATCTCGTTCCGCAATACACCGATAAAGTTTGTTCTCTTCACTTTAAAGAAGAGGACATTATCCAGGCCGGAAGACGTCAGCGGCTTCGTCTACAAGCAATCCCTTACTTGTTAGATCTAGCTGATTCCAGTGAAGATAAGGTAAAGTTCGAACAACATAGTTTTTAATCGGCTTGATGATTTTATAAAATTTTATTTCTAGGGAGTTGAGCCCGAGTGCGTAGCGACAGGTATAGGAGGTGCACAGCCAATGCAAGGAGAAGTAAACAAAGTTAGTTTTTCTTGATATTTTTCTTATTGGTGAACCAAACGCATGTTAAGTTGCTGTCTTTCGTCAAATTCCTTTCATCCTCTCATAATTCTTTCTAATGATGGTATAATAGGTCTACCGGAGTACCTCCTAGGTGGTGCGGAAATCTGCATAGAACCCATATGGGAAGCATACACACATACTAAAACTTTTATGGAGATTGTGACTAGTAGGTATCTTTATAGCGGTTTGGCTCCAGCTCTATGGTTTAGTCTTAAAAAAAATATATAAGATATGAAGTTTTACGACCACGTTTTCTATAAAAAAAAAGCTGTCACATCAACACTAGAAAACTATAAACTGGTTTTTAATATATTCCCAACTCTCGTATCAAGATCAACCCAAAATGAAGATAGAAATCCTTGGCAACACCAGCCCAATAAATAAATTCCCCATGGGCACCAGCAGTTTTCTAAAATTATCATTTTTTAATTACTACTTCGAACCATATCGTTTAGTAACCTTTAATTTTTTTTATATACATGCTTATAACTCCAACTAATTCCATAAAAATAAATTCAACACTGCTGCTAAATTATTAAATTTTGCTAAGTTTTTGCCATCTGAGAACCACCAGTTTTAATTTATGGGTCCGCCAGTAAAACGGTATACCTGCAAACGAATTGCATTGCATTGAAGAAGGTTTTATTGCCTCCTGATAAAAACACGTCTTGCACTAACGGCATCAATATATATTATATATATATATATATATATATATATATATATATATATATATATATATATATATATGCATATATTTATATATATATATATATATATATATATATATATATATATATATATATATATATATATATATATATATACATACTTAGTCGTGCCATAAGTTCTGTCACACGTATATGGGCAATTTTTGTATAAATGAACAAGAGTTTTTGACAAAGGAAAATATATTTCATTTTGGCATACTAATGGAAGTAAAATAAGCAACAAATTATTCCAAGTGGCAGCCTTTAGCCTTTACACAGCTCTTTAATCTGTTGGGCCAATCATCGATAGCAGTAACCACTGTTTCTAGCGAAAAATTAGCTACTGCTTCTGTCAAAGATCGCTTAAGGCTCTCGATATTTGGGTGTCGTCTCGTGTACACCATAGACTCTAACTCCGCTCACAGTTTGTAGTCCAGGGGATTCAAATCTGGGCTCCCAGAAGGCCATTCCGTAGCCCTTATAAACTCTGGAATATTGGTTTCCAACCACGCTTGTGTGGTTCGAGCTTTGTTGGCTGGCGCAGAATCTTGCTGGAAAACCCAATGTCGGTTGTTGAATAGCGTAGAGTTCAGCGGCTTCACACATCCCTCCAGGATGTCCATTTGATAATTTTTCTGCTGCAGTTTTTACGCCTTTTTCGCAAAAATGAAGCTCGGTGACCCCTTCGTAGCTGACTGTACCCTAGTGGAAACTTCTCGGGCTTCTCTGGAGCTGTGGGCATACACCTTATCATTTTAGCGGTTGAAATGTTCCTCCACCGTAAAAATGTTTTCATCGGTAAATAAAATTTCTCGATGTTTGTTGTTGCCGTACCGCCGCTCTTTCGATCTGGTGCTCCTAATTTGCTTCAACTGCTCAGTCAGCAAATGTCCCGTTGATCGTTGAAAGGCACTCATCCCGAGGTCCGATTTTATGATGCGAGACATACTTCGGGTGGAGATGTTCATCTCTCGAGCCATGATTTGTTGTTTACGAAGCGGATTTCGACGAATTCGACTCTCGACCACTTTGATGGCAGCAGAAGAACGTACATCACGCGGACGCCCAGAACGAGGTCGATCTTCAATAGTCTGGATCTTGTTATATCTCTGGATCGCACGATACACAAATCTTTGCGTTATTTTTAACGGGCACAACAACTTGAAAATTTCACTCGCGGATTTTCCACACTTATGTAGTGCAAGCACTGCAATTCGGTTTTCATTTACACCCCATTCCATCTTCACACGTTAACGAACAAACTTTAAATGACCATCAAATGTCAACAACATTATGACGTTTATAAAACTGGCCGATATTGAAATGTCACTCATAAAATAAAGGTGTTGCCAATGTGAGAAATTATGTGACAGAACTTATGGCAGGACTATATATATATATATATATATATATATATATATATATATATATATATATATATATATATATAATATATATATATATATATATATATATATATATATATATATATATATATATATATATATATATATATATATATAATATATATATATATATATATATACACATAGTACTCTCCGAAGTAGGTAAATTTCTCTCCAGAAATTTATTTTAAAGTGTACCAATTTTTTGAGCGCATACTCCGATTAGCATTTCCACGCTTCAATCGCTATGACGCCATATTCCCATACAGGATATGATTACATGCCCCTGAAAAATATTTCTTATTAATAACGCTGCCTTTGCTTCTCTCACCCTTTCAAACCTCAACTTCACACAACTTAAGCGAAGGTTGCTAATTGCTTCGGCTCTTCCGACCGATTGCGGATCCAGTGCTCTCTATATCTATGCACTTCCCTTTTCTGCCGATTTTGCTTGGCATCCTGACTCGTTGGCGGCTAAGCTGACTCCACAATGTCGCATACAAACATACAAATGCACTTTGTGGCATACACGAAAAATCACTGGCGACCGGCGCTATTTGCTGGTTACCGTACTCAATTTCATTATTGACAATTTACGCAATTCTATTTTTTAAATCCATTCAAAGCGGGATCCAGTATTTATTGAATTATTTCATAAATGTTACTTAAACTATTTACAATTGAAGGTGTTCTGTCGGCGTACCACACCAATCCAAAGAAAGAGAAAACAAGTTGGGTAAACAGACCTACGCTCATGTCAGAAGGGTTTTGTATTCAATTTTCAAAATGCAGTCACCAGATTGCATAAAGTCAAGAAGCATATCAATGACGATTTTATTGGAGAAACTATGAAATTCGAAGACCATACTATCATTAACGAAGTTGAAAGAATTTCGACTTCTGAGGTTTTTGTTATTGTTCTACTCATAAATATCTCCCTTGATAATTATTTCAGATGTCCATTCGCGACGGAGGAAACACATTTTTCATGTATTTCCCCCCTGTGCCCCCACTGAAGCAAAAACTGACAGTTTAAGAACTGTTTTGAAAAGCTCCCATGAAAGCTATCATTTCATACTCATATCGGCTACGTTTGATGAATTTTTTTTCAGGGGCCACTCTCCTGTACTGTTATCATCGATTAATAGCCAATTTTTTCGAATCCTAGAGTTGTTACAAAGCCCTTTTGTTAGAAGCTCCCCCCCGCCTCCTTGACTTGTTTCACTTATGAGTATTAATTGTAGGTACTCAGCTTCAGTCATTCATTAAATTGAATCAAGTGTTCAAAGCATGCGCCTTAAACGTTGAAGTTGGGAAAAAATAACTCAAAGTTATTCAATCTTCGCATTTAAAACAGCCACTATTTTGTTTTACGATTACTGATACCACTAGCTGAACTGATTCTCAAAGTTATTCATGACACCTATCATTCCTGAAATTTTCATGCAAATCCTAGCAAAACTGTAGTGTCTGAGTCGGTAAAAAGCGCATGTTGTTCCATAGCCATATGTTGCCATAGTAATACATGCAGCGCATATTGTTCCATAGTAACACAGGAAAATTCAAACCGCTATAACTTCGCTAAATATGATGCAATCTTTATGAAAATTGCAGGGTTGATCAATCTTATAAATAGACATCTGTGTACTGAATTTCATTGAATTTAAGGGTACCGTCAAGATTTTATTCAAGAAAACATAAAATCGATAAATCATACTATTACTAACAAAGTTGAGTGAATTGCGACTTCTCACGTATTTGTTGTTGTTGTACTCATCAAGGCCTACATTCGTGATTTTTTTCAGATTTTTCGGATCACAGGTGTCCAATCGCGAGGGGGGGGCACAAATTTTTCGTGTATTTTCCCTCCCTGTGCGCCCCTCGAAGCAAACTTTGCCAAACTAAGACCTGTTTTGAAAAGTTCTCATCAAGACCTTTCATTTGATACCCATATCGGCTACCTTCAATGAAATTTTTTTTTCGGGGGGTCACTCCCCTACATGGGGAGACCCCCCTTAAATACCTTATAAAATTTTTTAGTAGTTGAACTTTGAAGAGATCACCACTTTACACCTACATACAAAATTTGATGCTTCTAGCTTCAGTAGTTTCCGAGAAAAACTGCTGTGATACACGGACGGACGGACGGACGGACGGACGGACGGACGGACGGACGGACGGACGGACGGACAGACAGACGGACAGACGGACAGACAGGACGCGATTTTAGAAGGGTATTGTAAAATTATTTTACAAAACCCTAAAAATGACTGTATCAGGGTGAGAGAGGCTGTCATGCGAATCGACAAACTGAACGAAATCGACATGGCAAAGCGTATGATAACTGGTTTTCGCTTCCACACCGACAAATCTCCGCAATGGTGAATGGCGGAAAATCATATTCTCTATCTCCACTGTTTTCCGCACTTCTCATTTCGTTTTTATTAATTTCAACTGCGCACAAATTATTCTTTTGCTTCAAGCAAATGAATTTTCCATAGAAATGCATATTACACAATGGCAATTAACGAGTGCTAGCAGCAAATTATTGGCTTTTTATTGTCACAAATACACGCACTACTTTACGCATTTCAGCGGCCAAATCGCGACAAATAAAGAGAAAGAGAGGTTGTCCGCATGCTGTAGTGGTTAAAGCACTAAGCAAGTAAGCCGAAGGTCTCTGGTTCGAGTTTCATTGGCGTCAACGAGATTCAGTTCGAGTTATTCTTCGGACGGACTATTAGCCTGTTCAGTTTTGATACGTGCTGGTTCAAAATCAGAACGTATCGCATCTGGGTGGACGGACACACGGCCAAGGCGTGAGAATGATCATATCACCTTGTGGAGTGCCGAGATATTTTAACTATCTCCAAGTGAAGGCCTGAAAGGGGCTGTAGGGCTACGAAGAAGGATATACTTTCTGAATCAATTCATATTGTATAAGGCAGGCACCAAGTCTTGTGTTGCTAAAAATGTTTGTGTCAGAAACTAGAATAGGGTAAATTTTCTACTTAAATAAACAATGCTCCGGGGGAGGAAGCATAAATACATTCTTAGGCATCAATCTATGAACTAATTGGCGCAGCCAAGACCTAGGAAGCTCATCGTGACCTGGATCTGATTGAGAATTGTATTCTCGATTGGGTTTTGGTAAGTTTTGCCATTATACTTTCAACGGGTATAAGTTGTAGATCATTTCTTGTTCAGATTGTGAGAAAATTGATATATTAAGCTGCTTATGATTGGAACACATGAAACTGTCTGTGTTACTTAGTGATGCGATTAGGGGGTAACTTTTGCTGTTAGATTGTTAAGCACAATTTTTAACGTCATTGTTACTTTCACAAACACTTTGTCTTCTATGGAACAATGTATATTCATGAGCGGTTCTTGGATTTCGATGCCACTGATGATAAATCTGGATTCCTTTTCTTGCTTACTTGCAAATAACAACTTATCATTTAGTTTACGTAAAAATATTTTACATATCTTTTATATTTACGTTTTCATTGCGAGCCACGAACTCCGCCAATCGGTCAATTATCTCGCGGAATTACATATGGATTTGGGACTGAAATCAGAGCTTGTAAGCTATTGTAGTGACGGCAGCCATGCTGGTACACTCCAACTGGCACTGTCGTGTCGGTAAAGAGTGGCTTCACCTCGAAACTATGTGCCGCGATCATAAAAACGTTAAAAGCGCGCAAGACATACTGCAATCGCGAGTTAATGATGAAAAATCAAGCTGGAGGTGCTCAACTAAATGTTGTAATGAGTTTTATGCTTCGCTCGAGAATATTCTCAATGAGCCAGTCCAGTCGGTCGAGTGAGTGAAGGCTTCGCTGGTACACAGGCATTGGTGGTTGCTACCTACTAAGCTGGTCACAACACTAAATCATTCGATACGGCTGATGCGAGATTAATTCAAGAACATTCACCCTAATTACAAATGGTTTGCACATTAGTGGCTAGGCACACATTTTCTATATTTCAGAAATCTTCAACTTTAACTTGATGCCAGTCTGTCCTCGATTAGATTGATTGGAACCTGTTTTTTCGCGATTTCATCAATAAATATTTGTCTCCAACTATGACGAGTTTTTTGCTCGGCTACCGCCATATTGGGCTTAAATTAAATAAAATTCGCACTCGATGTTCATTTTTCGCACGTGGTCGCTCAGTTTTTCTTTAGTTTTCTCCCAACTCGACGACGTCAGTGGCATTCGATCTCCAAAACAACCTTATCAGCTGGCTGGGACATTTAATTTGAAGGGTGACAGACCTTTGCCGAGTGCCGATTGGAGGGATCGAGGTAATCACATATGTTTGTATGAGTTTTTCATTTAAATGGAAAATATATGGCCACGTCTACAATGGATCTTGATCCGGATGAGGGGATACGAGGAATACCGCTTCCACATGGGCATCCCAATCTTATTTGGGGGCCGTAAGTATACATGGTAAAGATGAGATCCTCTCAAGTCACAGCCACGTTCATCGGGCCTAGTCCGTCGTTTTGCTTTGGCAATCCTTCCCTTCAGTACGTCACCTCAGCCTCGACACCGCCCAACGAAGTTCTACGACCACTTAATTTGTGAACGCTAAATTTTTTCTAATGGGCCCTTGTGCTAGAGGAAGAAACCGGCCCCCGGCACCACAATGCTAGCCTGTCAGCGCATTCACGCATTCTCAGACAAGGCCACTTTCGGCGAGCACCAACATCTTCGCTCGCCTAGGTAGCAGACCATCGTTGCAGTCCTTTACGGGCATTTAAAACCATTCAATTCACAACATGAGTCATCTCGGTTCAATTCTCCACAATATCTTCATCTCAGACCTTTTAAAAGCGCTGTCTGATATTTCGCACCTTTTTCATGCCAATCAAACTCAAACTGTATCGTAAAATGTGAGCTCCAACCGATGCATCCTGCCTCCAACCCAAATTAACCATCTTCCATCAATGGTGCGATGAGAGCCAGCTTGAACTCCATTTGGAAAAGTGCCAGGTAATAAGCTTTTCAAGAAAAAGGAATGCTATCATATATAGTTACGAACTTAGTAACATACAACCGAGGAAAGTTGAAAAAGTTGTGGACCTTGGCGTAGTCTTAGACACGAAACTCAGGTTGAACCTTCATTGTGATGAAATTCTGTGTGAAACAAATGAAATGCTAGGTTTTAATAAACGGATTGCAAAAGAATTTAAGAATATTTGGGCAACAAAGTCACTGTACACCTCATTAGTCCGTCATATTCTCGAAAACGGTTGCATAATTTGGGACCCTATATACGACATCTATAGCCGTAGACTTGAGTCTGTACATAAACAGTTTCGACTCTTGCCTTAAGATCTCTGTGTGCCCCTTTTTCTTTTCATAAACCACCATCTTATGAAGATCGACTTCATACACTAAATCGGACATCACTGGCCTCCAGAAGAGTCGCTTTGTCTGCATGTCTGGCTTTCGACGCCTTAAGGTGCAGTATTCAAGTTTCTTTCCTGTCAGACAAGATGCACTTGCGCGAAACTCCTAGTCACTAGATACATTCCCATGTTAACCGTGAGGACGCACCTCACCAATTATGCAGACAATGAGCCGGTTAGCATATGCTGCAATATATTCAATAAGTTTGGCGATCTTTACTCCCCAACCAGTCGAAGTTCTGATTTAAGTCCAAAATATGAAAAATCCTCAGCATCGGCAACGTAGACAATATTTTTGTATTTTGTTTTTGCTTTTGTGCATGTATTTTATGTTTTTTAAATTCTGGTATCAAATTGATTATAGCCGTGTAGGAGAGATAGAAGATAGAATAAGAAGAATTCAAGCAACTCTGAGTGAGTGGTTTGGTATCCCTTTGCTGACTTGGGTCAGTTTCCATCATTTTGTTTTTCCAAATTTTGAAAATATCTTATATTTTTATATTGAATTGAATTGAAGGTTATTTGATGGATAATGAAAAAGTGTATAGATAGTTCTTTTTAGTGGTCAGGATCTCGATGGACAGATTGAGATTTTTCCTGCCGTACCACCACTAAAACTAGCTATTACATTTACAGACGTGGCCATGACATCAAAACCAACACTGCTGAACACTATATACACACAGCCCGCACCACTCACACAAGAGCCCAAAAAAATACCAATTATTTTTCGAGAACCCTCAAAATCCATCAGTTGGTGTTATTAAAACATAAAACATCTCATACACATCCGCGAAAAGGGTCTACCTTGGCATACAAATTATACCAATAATACCCACAGATCACAGACGACTGACAAAAGCACTAACAGACAATAAAATACAATACCATACCCACCTACATCCGGTGGATAGACGGCTAAATGTAGTCATCAGGGGCCTATATGGCCTTTCCGCCGAAGATATCAAGGAACTCAAAATCTCGGGGCTTCAACCTAATAAAAGTCTACTATATCAAAATCAGGGAAGGTCTTTCTAGGGTAGTCAAGGTTCTCCTCCCAAAATCTGATTTTAAAATTTACAACGTTAAATCTGTTTGCCACCTTATGTGCATCGTGGAGGCACAGCGTCCTTGTATGGGCCAGAGTATGTGCCACGATTGCCAACAATTTGGACATTCTTCTAGAAACTTTCGTGCACAGTCTCGATGCGTTCAATGTGTTAACTGTGGCGGAGAACATTCATCAAGCTACGGCGTTTGTCTCAGGAATCCAGAGAACATGAGAAGATAGTTCGCACCCAGACAACTAGCACAAAAACAAAGAACCACGACACAGGCTTTTCCGCGCACATAAAACCAACCTCACAATATGGACCAAATGTTTGCCAAAATACAGACACAGTTCCAAAACATGATGCAAGAGATGTTGGCAAACATGATTCAAACCATGTTCGCTGCATCTCAAAATGTCGTCAGCGCGAATGAGTTTAATGAACGTTTCAATGCTGACGTAGAATGCAAATTCCTTGCTTAGGCATACTGGTGAAATACAACAATTTATATTTGATCATAAATTCGACATCATTTTGATCGAAGGAGCCTCTCTGAAACCTGGAAGACGATTCTGCATCCCTAACAACATTATGTACAGAAATGACAGAATGATGGATAGAGGGGGCAAAACGGCCATTCTTATGAGACAAAACATGAGTGATTATCTCATTAATACACCTACATTTCAAAAACTAGAGGCCACAGCAATCAAGGAGCGAACTAATTTTCTAGAGTTCCTTGTAATTTGTAGTGAATTTTGAGAGTTTCTAAAAAAGTCCGTGAAGGACTGCAGCGATGTTCTGCTGCCTCGGCAGAAGTAGATGAAAATATCTGCCGAGAATGCCCTCGTCTGGGGACGCGTGAATGCGCTGGCAGGCTAGCATTGCGATGTCGTGGGGCGGGTTCGTTTCTCCAGCACGAGGACCCACTACAAAAAATTTCGCACTCACGAATTTGGTGGTCAATCTATCACGAGGCGACCGAAGTCGCAAAAAGTGTAGATAACTACACCGAGAGAGAAAGTACTTGTTCCGAGAACAAGTGGAACCTGAAAAAAAAGGCGTACTTGGGGGAACCTCGTTGTTACCCGACGAAGCTCATGGCCCACAAATGAAAGAAGGGCGACCGGGTGGTGATGGAGCCCCTTCGCACCCACCCAACCGGAATAAATCCATATTTTGTTGTAGTGGCCAGGTATTCCTCTTCTGAGTGGAAAGCTCATACAACTTGACTTGTATAAACTTTCCGATCAGAAGGGGAGCATCCCGGTGACCAATTTACGCCATCGAATTATACAATTCGATTGCATAACGCTATGCCATAAAGAGGCACTCTGCTTGGGCCAGTCAACCCGCGATGTCACCTGAAACAAAGAAAAAAGGATTAAACTGTACCCGGCGGCTGGCTCGTGGTTTTAGGGGGCAGCCTGCCCCCGTACCGAGTCCTATACCCGGTCAGAGTTATCGGAAAGGAAAAACCAAAATTGGAATTTTCTCAAACATTATTATTTCTATATAATCAAAAATTCTATAAACATAACTCGACGATAAACAAATTCTTCATTATTATTCCATCTTTACTTTAATAATTTCAGTGTTCAGCATACGTCGCAGTTAAATAATTGCGTCATTCTCTTGTGTAAGATTTATTTACTCTAACATGAATTCAAATTTCCTTTTTTTTTTTCAAAAATAATAATTTATAATAGAACCTTATCGTACAAATGGGATTATTACAAACCGAATTTTATGTGCTTTTTCATTTGCTTAGCGCAAGAGACCAATTGAAATTTAAGCAGTTTAGTAAAAAACGAACAACATGTGTTTAATAACATTTAAATACTAATAAATAAAAAATAAAGTTAATTCAAAACAAAGGGCGTACTCACCTACATGTCCGCGAGCACTCGAGGAGATAGGTTATACGGTGTTGCCTTCATCTGGTTGGAGATTATTCATGGTAATAACGATAGATATTTACATTCAGAAAAAAGATACAATTATTATTATTAATGAAAACTTCGAGTATCATTAATGAAAACATGAAATGAAATTAATAGCACTGAAAAAGGTCCTATCGGTTCGGCAAGAATCACACTGCTTGAATTTGTGTCCACCTTCAACTTATTGAACATAAATTTGAAGCCCTACAATGGAGGTATTAATGTACTGATTGATTAAGATTGAATCCTGTCCTAATCTTCCGTATTGTATAAATTTGTCCAATGTTAGGAATAAGGAATCGCCAATCATCACACTAAGATTGTTTCTATATACTTTCATCATTTTTCTAGTGAAATCTTCTGTTCCCTTCGTTTAAACTTATTCCCATACATACAAGGTATCAATAATTCACTTTGCGTATCACAACTGTCATCCAACTCGTTACGCTCGCTGTGTTAGTTGGCTTCTCTCTTCCATTGCTGAAGCCCACCCCGGAAAACATTAAATCACCGTCAGCCACATTACCGTTACAAACAGAATGCAACCTGATCTAGTTCAACTGTTCGCGGAAGTCTATAACTCATTACCACCTGAGCTGAAAAGCGTAAAATCTTTGCTCATATATAAAACACTGAATTTGATGCGATTGTGTCTATATTATGGCTAAATTCTATTTTCTTAGTAAACACTTAGAGTTTGAAATAGCGAAAGTAGATGTTTCCTTTAAATCAGCACTTTTGGGCAGTCTACAAAGTTTTTACATTTAATTTCTTTTAAACAAACGCACTAAATGAGCTTCAATATAACTGAATGCCCCTTTTATACAATACAGACCGCTTACGCTTTTACGCTCACGTTTACAAGCTAAACACGTTCGAATAATTAGCATAGTCTTCACTATTTTCATACTCCACAATCAATCCGACATCGTTTAAATGAAGCCTGTTTTCGCTGCCGATCCATTCTGGCCAATACATGTGAACTTTGATTTGTTTCTTCTGTAGTAATTTATTGCGCCGGACAATTGCTTTTGAGTTTTATTCCCAACTTATCTACTCAAAAATGTGCAACTGTTTCTCTTAACGGTCCGTGTGTTAAAATAGGTTTGCATTGATGTAATCAACATTTGCGCGATGGATAATTATTCGAGAATGATTGTACGGCTTAACATCTCTGTAGTGATTAAATACACGATTTAGATTTTTATTCGATGTACTCAGGAAACCTGATTTTCTTTTCCTCTTTTTCGAATTTCTCTTTGATTTCACAAGCCTATATCCATATTGCAAAACCTTTGCACCCCCCTTCCGTTATATTCCTCTAGCACACCTTTATTCCAATGATCCCATAATTCATGTTACGATTCCGCCTTACAGTTTGACATTCTATCCCAACACTGGTTTTAGTTTCTCGACATTCATTTTTGCCTATATTCGAAATCAACGACAACCAGGACGAAGCCAAAACTGTTTTCCCCAGGGATGGCTATAAGTGTTCAGACAAAATAAAAAAATCCGCTCATTTTTGCGGATTTCACTATTTCCTTTGCACTATGAGAAAGCTGTCATGATTCCACCTCGAATGTATTGGAAAATTCGCCTTCAAGCGCTTCGTACGATGACGACCGCCTGAATCGGGAACAAATTGAAATCTCTCCACACGAAAAGATCACTCCCGTATTCAACACAAATTAAATTTTTCTCACAGTGAGGTGACTGTTCAAATAACGTGAAATGAGGCGGAAAGAAAAGGTTACTAAGCGATTTTGCAACGAAGTGATTTAAATCTTTCATCAAACGCTTAAGGAATAATGAATAACGATACCGAAAACACAATACAACTGAACGACCGCGAGCTGTTTGGTAAAAGGCAATATTCTCGTGCCTTCTGCACAATTTTCCGTGACGATGAATGGCGAATTGTAAAAAAAAAACGTTTTGCGATTAAAATAAAAATATCCGCGGCAACTACAAGTTAGAGGTGATGGAAGGAAAAAATATATATGTAATTTTGAGTCATTTGGCAGATGCCGCACGCACGTAGATCGCACAAGATTTGTCATCTCGTCACGGAGGTTTCTTCGCGACTCCTCTAATCCATTCTTCTCTTCATTTCCATCTTGACGAGATCCGTTTAATGCAATGTAATAACCAGTTCTGCGTCAATATCGGTCAGCTTAAATTTTCCGTTTCAACCACACTCCGCGAGCATTATCTTGATCGATTTCTTGTTCGTGATGTATTTTTGTAGATAAATTCAATATTCGTGGCATCGTCATAAATAGAGTGGAAATGAAATATTTTCACGAAAAAACGATTGAGCGGATGTAGGAGGTAGATTTAATGTTTGTTGTTCTGAGATATTCAATCCCAGACTGAGCTTGCTATTATAATCATGAAGAGAATCGATAAAAATTTTCTTGTATGGGAAATCAGTAACAGAAAATATTGTTATGTTTTGAAGATCATCTAATGTTCCTATATCAATCATGAACTCAATATTATCTAAAGTGATGATATCTGTATGTGTGTTTTTCGATGGTAAGCTTTTCGTTTGAAGATCATATACGAAGCGTTGTGATCCGATGTAATCATACGACTCGCCGTTGAACAGCATAAATAAAACGTTTTTCTGACCTCCTTTTGGGCCATTAATGATTGTGGATAATAAATTTGCTATGCTCACTACAACTGAAAATGAAACGAGAGAATCCATTCCTCCGTGTCTTATTCCATCGAAAAAATGAAGCGGTATCTAATCGTGCAGAAACTACAATAAACTTTTCGGAATTATCCACTTTTCTTTCAGCAGGGTCTACAATCTTTCGTGGGAAAAGAGTTGTGTAAATATTTCTAACGCTTAGGGGATCGCAAAATTTTGTAGGAGCTAAGTTATTTGTCACAGTATTTCGACGCATGCAGACTTCTGAGGTCACAGCTGCCGACATCAGCGCATTCACTTGAATGCTGCATAATGATCGATATTTCTGATTTGGCATATCAAAATTATTGAATTTTTCATAACAATCAACAATTTTTGTAGTCTCTTCATCATCACCGACGTGGTAAATAGGAAATGGAAAGTCCTCATGAAGTAAACCTGTTCCGGCTGGATTGTAACGAGACAAACTCTCGCCCGCTGGCTTTTTAAGCCATACCTACTCGATTACTACAAATTTCTGCTTACAATCCTCCAGGAAATAGAAATCTCTTAAATGATCTTAAAGCATTTGCTGCATTTGAAGGCCCTTTCTACATTGCAGGAGATATAAATACCAGGCACCGCCTTTGGAGAGTTGTGAGAAGCAATAAAGCTGGTACCGAGCTCAATACATTCATCACAGCCAACCGCTTCAGCCTGAATATCCCCAATGAACCAACACATTACGAATTAAGAAATGGCTTCACACTGGACATTGGGATATGAGATTTCATACAAAATGTTCGGTCAAATGTCCCCGATGAACTGTCTTTCGAGCACAAACCAGTCCTTTTCCCCATAGAAAACATCTTCATTGATGTTCCTACGCAGAAAAGGAAAATTACAAACTCTAAAGCATTTAAAGTCGCACTGGCCAATGAAACTAATTTTCAATCACCTTAAACGGCCGAAGACATCAACAACATCATTGAGAACGTAACTCATAAAATTTTACAGGCAAAAGAGCACCATACGGTCATAAATCTGAGAAGGGAAACAAATCCCTATGAACTCCCTCAGAACATCAAACAACTGATAAGGAGTAGGAGCCAAGTTTGGAGGAGAGCTAGGCTTACAGGTGACGCTACGCTACGCATGAACGCTACTCGGATGACAAATGGAATCCGTGATAAGATAAGGGTATCACGAAAAGATCAATGGGAGAGCTTTTTACAGAGTCTCGAGCCTGAGTGTGGTAGTTTCTGGAGAATGTCCAAATACTTTTGAATAAACAGTAAAATTGTGGTACCGCCTATTGATGGCCCAAATAGGATGTAATTCTAAGATGCAGGTAATGCTGAAGCATTTGCAGATTCTCTGGAAATGTAACTCCCTGAAAATTCTTCAGACGAGGAGGACTTCGAAACTGTGGAAAGAATTGAATCTTCTGTCAATAGACTCCTGATGGATAACATTCAACATGAAGACAGGATTGAACCAACGAACTTAGATGAAATCAAAAACATTATGCACACTCAATAAATAAAAAGTACTACTAAAAAGTTAATGGTTTGCGACAGTTTCCCAAAATATGGAAATCAGCGGTTATTATTGTTTTTCAAAAACCTCAAAAGGACCCACAATTTCCATAAAACTGGAGATCCATCATCGCTGTCGAAAATTGCGGAAAGGGTGATTCTGCATCGACTTAATGAGGTTGTATCTGAAAAAGATATTATACCGGAAGAAAAAAATGGCTTCAAAGCTAAACACTCTACAGAATTCCAGTTAGTTAGAGTGGTCCAACACATCAAAACAGGCTTAAATCGCAGGAATTCAACAGTCCTAGCTATGTTTGACATAGTTAAGGCCTTTGGTAAAGTCTGGCATGCAGGACTTATCGTCAAAATGCATCAATTCAATATGCCACTGCAGCTCACACAAATTATTGGCTCCTTCTTGGAAGGCAGAACGTTCCGTGTCAGAATTGACAAACAACTCTCAAGCCTGAGACCAATTGATGCTGGAATTCCTCAGGGCTCGCCCATCTCACCGGCCCTATACAATATATTTACTGCAAACTTCCCCACTTTGCGCTGATGATATGATATACAGATATATATTACAGCACAGCAAGCAATAGTCATCACTTCAAACTTGTAACGATCAGTTAATATTTTATTGGAATACTTTCTTAAATGGAAAATTAAGATTAATTCTGACATAACACAGGCCCTATTCATAACAAGGAAAAGACTACAAACTCCACAGAGACTTATCGTTGACAATGAAACAATAGACTGGACACAAACGGCTAAATACCTTGGACTTACATTCGACAGAAGCCTCACATGGAAATAACATATTGTCGCGTGTTATTGGTTCGCGGCCTATAATTTTAATGTTCCGGGAAAGTGAAAACGCAATATCTTTTAAATTAAATTAAAAGAGTTTATTTGATCACAAATATGCACAATAATCAGTTTAACACTTGCACTAATTTTAATTTTCACTACTAAAAAAAATCTAACACTTGTCCATAAATTTCTTATCGCAATTGTCTTCTAAATCACTTCACTATTACGAAAATCACTTCCCACACACTATCGCAGTTCTTATCGCGGTCGAATGAATGAATCCCCCCATTCATTCAGCTCGCCTTTATATAGGGTCTCTACCTATTCACCCATTTCTCGCACATTGGCGAATGTTCTACCGAGAGGTACCTGGTAGGTTCGAGCAAATTAATGAATGGAGTGACGTCACTTGCAGATGTTGATCATGATTGTTGGGTTCTCGTGGGTTCGAGTAAATTCATTTGTTGACGTTCTTAATGATTATGAAAACAATTGCGACAGTAGCTCGCAGAATTATTTGTACATGTAATTATTTGTACATGTAACACTGCCCCAACCTCAGTTCTTTTCGCCCCGAAAAGATGTGTCGCTATTTGTAGTCAATTCTCCCTGGGTGTAATATGGGGCAAGACAGGCCTGATGCACGATTTTCATTTTAGCTCTCGGCTTACGATGTTCCTGTATTCGGTATACGACGTCGTTGATTCGCTTTGTAACTCGGTATGGTCCCTCCCAATTATGTTGCAACTTTGGAGACCTACCCTTTCGCCGTTGCGGGTTATAAAGCCACACCAAGTCATCTTGCTGGAAGCCAGTAGATTGGGGATGCAGCGGTGTTGTCCTCGTTTTCCGTATTCCGAGCAGCTCGCACATTTCGCCAAAAACTAGTGACTCAAAATTTCGGCCTTGATCCGAATGTAGTTCGCCAGGTACGCCTTACATACTGACCCAATTTAACACTAGCTGTTCAGCTACAGTAGTTGCTTCCTGGTTGGGAATGGGGTAGACCTCGGGCCACTTGCTGAAATAATCGGCTACAACCAGCGTTTATCGATTTCCCCATTCAGATTCAGGAAAGGGTCCTTGCGATGTCAACAGCAATCCTTTCAAACGGTACCCCCACGTTATAGGTTTGCATTTGTCCTCTCAGTCGTCGCTTTGGGCCTTTGACGGAAGCGCAAATTGTGCATCTGCGACACCAGTCCTCTACGTCTTCTCGAGCGTGGAGCCAGTAGAACCTTTCCCGCAATTTCGCTAAGGTCTTGTTAACACCAAGGTGGCCTCCCGAGGATCCTTCATGCATTTCCTTAACCACATCGTGGATTCGGCTTTTGGGTAGTATAGTTTGCATCCTATAGGAGCTGCCATCCACCATTTCCCATTTCCGCTTGAGTATGCCACCCTCCACCTGAAGGGAGTTCCATTGTGCCCAATAGCTTTTCAGGGTTGTGCCATGCGTTGAAACGTCTTTCCACTCAGGTCGCCCCGTCGTCTCCTTCCATACGAGCAATGGTCCGATGTCTTCATCGGCTAGCTGGGCATTTCGAATCTCCTCCGATGACCAACCTTTATCGAATTCGGCCGTTATCAGTCGCAGATCAACGGGCGGTTCCTTTTCCTCAATCCGTCGGCAATGCTTGCAGTTAGCTGGACATGGGCGACGAGATAGGGCGTCAGCATTTCCATGAACTCCGCCCTTTCGATGAACAATTTCATGGTCGTATGACTGCAATCTTTCGATCCATCTCGCAACTTGTCCCTCGGGGCTTTTGAAGTTAAGTAGCCATCTCAGCGATGCATGGTCCATTCAAAGAACAAATTTCTGGCCATATAGGTACTTGTGGAACTGCTTGGTGGCCTCTATTATAGCCAATAGCTCCTTCCTGGTCACACAGTAGTTCCTCTCACTTTTTGAAAGAACTCGACTGTAATACGAGAGGACTCTTTCTTCGCCATTGATCTGCTGGGAGAGTACAGCTCCAATACCGCCATTGCTTGCATCGGTGTCAACTATAAACATTTTTCCGGGTTTTGGATACGCCAGTACGGGTGATTCACATAGCTTTTCCTTCAGGGTCTCAAAGGCTGTCTGGCATTGTTCATTCCAGACATACGGACGATTTTTCTCGGTTAGCTGATGGAGACACTTAGCTATTTTGGCAAAGTCTTTGACGAATCTTCGATAGTAGGTTGCCAGACCCAGAAAACTTCGTAGTTGGCGCTTGTTGTTTGGTGTTGGCCAGCTTTTCACGGCTTCAATTTTCTCAGGGTCTGTTTTGACCCCTTCTGCTGATACGACATGTCCCAGGTATTTTACTTCAGCTGCGAAAAGGGTACACTTGTCGGGACTAAGTTTCAAATTTGCCAGTCGCAGTCGGGAGAAAACCTCTTCTAAGTTCCGCACATGCTCTTCGAACGTTCTCCCGATGACGCTGATGTCATCTAGGTACACCAAGCAGGTTTTCCAGGTTAGACCACGTAGCACGTATTCCATCAAGCGTTCGAAAGTGGCCGGAGCATTGCAAAGCCCAAACGGCATCACCACAAATTGCCACAATCCGGTCCCAACTGAAAATGCAGTCTTCTCTCGGTCCTTCTTGTCAATTTCTACCTGCCAGTAGCCACTCTTGAGATCGAGTGTAGAAAACCATTTTGCGTCGGCTAAAGTGTCCATGATGTCATCGATGCGTAGGAGCGGGTAACTATCTTTCTTAGTAACGTCGTTAAGCTGCCTATAGTCGACACAAAAACGAGTGCTACCATCCTTTTTCTTTACTAGAACTACAGGCGCGGCCCATGGACTTACAGAAGGTTCAATAATGCCTTGTTTTTCCATGTCCGAGATCAGCGCGCTCACTTTTCCTTGTTTGGCTATAGGGAGACGTCTTGGTGCTTGTCGAATCGGCTTGGCTCCCTGCGTATCTATGACGTGAGTTACCAAACTCGTTCGGCCTTGGTCATCCGGGCTTGTTGAGAAGATGTCACTGTACTTGGTGACCAGATCAGAGGCTCGTTTGAATAGCTGCACCGGCAATTTGACTTGCTTCATTATTGCAAATGTGTATTCCCGGGCTTTGTCTGTGTCTTGCCTCCTTTTCCATGATGGTTGTGAATAGCCTCCAAAGAGGTGATGGTGGAAACAGGCTGGCAGCTGCCGATGACTTCTCCCGCTTTGATGCTCGTGGTTGAGTCTGCGGTGTTAGGACTCTAACCGGCACATATCCGTTCCTTAAAGATCTTACAAGGCTTCGTCCTACAATCAAACTGCGCAATGCTGATGTCTTCGTTGGCTCTATCAGATAAGATCGTTGGTCTCCAGAATCACCATCAAGCTTGGCCCATACAATGCTTTCGGAAGAATTCGGTACATCAGTGTCAGTACATACCACTACATTCATCTTGGGGATTTGGACGCTGGGATCCTCCATCAGTACTTCGACATTCTGCCATTTCAATACCCGTTTGCCCAAGTCCAACGTGATTCCATGTGGTCGCAGAAAATCCATTCCGAGAATGCAGTCATCCATAATGTTCGCGACCAGAAAATTATGTCGGAACACGAGGTCTCCCAACTGTATCTGGAGGTTAACCTCTCCACGAACAGGTGCAGCTTCTCCCGTAGCTGTCCGTAGTGAGAAAATTCTGCCCTTGTGAAGTTGTTGCTGTCTAACTATGTCTGGTCGGATTATCGATCGGGTTGCACCGGTGTCGATTGTTATGGTGCAGTGTTCTCCGTCAATTTGACCCGGAAGGCATAAGTCCGCTTCTCCACGATGTAGTCTTGACACGGTGATGGTGGTGCTGGGGACGTCGATCCTCCTAGCCAACCTCTGCCCCACGAAGTTGGCTCTTACATGTTTCCCGACCCCTCTGTTTGAAGGGCTTCCATTCTGGGCTCCTGACTCGGTCTGGATCTCCTCCTAGCTGCACACCCTGGACAATAGCTCGGTTTTCTTCGCTTCTTGCAGTCTCTTTGCAAGTGCCCCTTCTCTCCGCAATTCCAGCATCTAGGCGCACCATTTACATGCGGCTCTCGCTCAATTTCCACGCGTTCACACCTGCACTCGTCTGTCACTACTTCACGAACCCGGGCAGTGGTACGAGTCACATTTTTCGCTGCCTCAAAGTTCAGACTGTAAGCCAATTCGGCCTTAACCGTTTGCTTTTGAGCTAAACGCACGGCTTGTTGCAATTCCGGGTCCTTTAGTGCGCTGATGAATGCCTCTGTCGCTGCATCATCTCGATGTTCTGGGTCGTAGGCTGGGTAAGCCAAATATGCTAGTCGCTCAATGTCTTGGGCTAGTTGCTGCAAGGTTTCACCAGTCTTCTGCACCCGATGCCTTAGCTGTGACCGATAAATCTGCTTTAGATGATCGTCTCCATAACGCATGTCGAGCGCATTCATTATAGCATTCGGGTTTGAGTGTAATTAAACGGGGATCGTCTGCAACAGCTCGGCAGCTGGTGCTCTTAGAGCAAGAATCAATGCAGTTGCTCGTTCTTGCTCATTCCAGTGATTTATGCGAGCGGCTGCTTCAAACTGGGTTTTGTAAATAGTCCAGACCGTTTGCCCGTCGAATATTGGTGCTTGCGCATTTCTAGATGAGCTTTGCGCTGCGGTTATAAGTGGGGCTGGTGAGGCGGTTACTGCTGCCTTCGCTGCTTCCAAGTCCTTTTTCACTTTTTCCATCTCATGGTTGATTCTCTCCTCGACCTGGCTGATCTCAAGGTTGATTCTCTCCTCGACCTGGTATACCTTTTCCTCGACGCATTTAATTTGGCTGTTGAGACTACTGAGCTCCGCTTTTATTTCGGTTGACTGTTTTTGCAAATCCGCCTTGATTTCAATCGCTTGTTGGTCTATTTTTGCTGATTGTTCATTTAGCTTCGCAGCTAAACTGGATGTCTGTTCATTAAGCTGCGCTGATTGTTCATTTAGCTTCGATGATTGTTCATTTAACTTCGCTGAATGTTCATTTAACTTCGCTGATTGTTCATCTAGCTTCGTAGTTAAATTGGACGACTGTTGTCGCTGCTCTTGCTGCATCAGCATTAACATTTGCATCAGCGCATTTTCTGGTTCCTTTGGTTTTTTTGTTTCTGCTTCACCACCTTCTGCGCCTTTTTCTGCATCTGAGGGCTCACCCGAATCCAGATACGCGCCTTCCGATTCAATTGCGTCACGCAAGCGTGCAATCAGTGTGGCCTTTGTACCTTGCGTAGCCAGGTTTCGCTGTTCCAACTCTTCCTTAAGCTCCGACATGGTCAATTCATTAATTTTTAAGTTTAAGCTTCGTGGCATTTTTAATGTTTCTTTAAATTTTCCTATTGTGCACTATAAAAATGTTCAAATATTCACTTTCAAAATTTTTCTTTCGCACTTCTTGACACCACTGTCGCGTGTTATTGGTTCGCGGCCTATAATTTTAATGTTCCGGGAAAGTGAAAACGCGATATCTTTTAAATTAAATTAAAAGAGTTTATTTGATCACAAATATGCACAATAATCAGTTTAACACTTGCACTAATTTTAATTTTCACTACTAAAAAAAATCTAACTCTTGTCCATAAATTTCTTATCGCAATTGTCTTCTAAATCACTTCACTATTACGAAAATCACTTCCCACACACTATCGCAGTTCTTATCGCGGTCGAATGAATGAATCCCCCCTTTCATTCAGCTCACCTTTATATAGGGTCTCTACCTATTCACCCATTTCTCGTACATTGGCGAATGTTCTACCTAGAGGTACCTGGTAGGTTCGAGCAAATTAATGAATGGAGTGACGTCACTTGCAGATGTTGATCATGCTTGTTGGGTTCTCGTGGGTTCGAGTAAATTCATTTGTTGACGTTCTTAATGATTATGAAAACAATTGCGACAGTAGCTCGCAGAATTATTTGTACATGTAATTATTTGTACATGTAACAATATACAAAATAAACGAGAACACTGTATTGGACTTCTCTCCTCTTTATACCCACTCATTAAATCCAAAAGATAGCCTGAATTTGTAGCTCCTTGAAAGCAACTAGGAATTACGCTATCAGAATTTGTTATTAATATTTCACGGAAATTTATCATTTTCTAGCATTATATTCAAATTATAATAAAATGATAAAAATGTTGCATCATTTTATTTGCAGGCTGGTGAAATATTTTTGTAAATGTCTAAATGCTGAGCACAAGCTAACTACTTTGCATTCCATGCATCATTTAAATCTTAAGATCACGCTGAGAAAATTCGCGGTAAGCGCTTGATGGGCGATGTCTGGTTTTCATATTTCATGAACGCTTTCCTCCAACTGTTAGTACCAGCATCATATCGCACCTCTTCTCCCAAATATTTCAAATGGATGTATTTGATTAACTCCGTGCACCCTCAATGAAACGCCATTTCAAATTTTCCCGCAATTTGACGAAAATATATTGATCGCAATCAAATTTGAATTCGATGTGAATTTCAGCACCGTGCCCGTCTGGATTTGTTTAATTTTCCGACAAGAACAAAATATTTGGAGGTGAGAAAGTCACGCTGAGATTATTTAAACCACTCGCTACTTCCTGTAAACATTTGTGTTTCGACCTGTGGACTTTCGGAAGGCTGAAATTTATTGGAGCTTCAGGTGTTGATGAAGCTTTCAAAGAAATTTTTAATTTATTCTATTTATAATACAGACATGCGGCGACGGATGCTTATTTGTTTGGGCAATTTCATAATTGATACATTTACTCATCGAATTTCTTGGAAGATAAATCACTGCGTGTTTTAGATTTCGTATGAAGTATTCCATCTGTTCGGAAACCGATTTATCTGTGTTGCATGGAGGAAGCCATAGCTAGAAACTTCCTTCTTGGAGTCACTTCTGAAGTTAACTGAAAGTAATAAAACTTTCAATTTCTAGTTCAGTTTTTCAAAATTCCTCATTGCTGCTATCTTTTACCTTTAAATTTAAGATATATCCAAGAGTCATTTTTTCGTCAAGACCAAATACTCACCAGCAGCTGGGCTAAATTTAAATATTCCTGATGGGATATGGGTCCCATGTTTTGCAGGAAATCAAATGGAACTACGTGCAGATGTCCGTCCGTCTACAAACCACAAATTGTGTCTTTATCAGAATCTTATCCAATGTCGACAATACTTGATATCTTATGAGCACAAGAGGTAAATGTGTACATTATTAATCTGCGGCCTCACGTGAGACCCTCCATCAATGCTCGTATGTGATCGACCTTCACATTTGCCACGCAAAAGTGAATTTGCCCACAGATCGCGCACATGAGGTTCGAGTGGGTACTGAATACATTCAAGTGAGCTCTTCCGCTTGGTCTGAAGTTTGGACACAGATGTCCCATTGCGGATTTGATTATGGTATTGTTCGCAAACTATTTTTGTAACGATTCCTGCAGCTACAAATCTTGCAATGATTACACAAGTGTCATCGAACAAATATTTTCTTTTCTTTTTTTTTGTAGATAGTCGAATGTCAACGCAACTACGAAAATTTAAATATTTATGAAATATGCCAGACGAGTTCTGAAGAATAGCAGCTGGTCACAGGAGGGGTTGGAGTAGTTAAGGATATGCCTGAAATCAAAGTCTAATGCAGAATCAGTTTGGCTGGTTAGGAGTTCTTGTTTTTTGTCAGAATTCAAGCAAAAGCGATCCAATGTTTCAAGCCATGTTTCTTGTTGTTCAATTTATTTAAAAAAATCCTAGTGGGAATCTCGCTGTTTCCAAATAACATTGTTTCCCGTGGAAACAATTAGTGCTTAACCTACTCTAAGCTACTTTTCCAGATTCGAATCTAGTCGCTCTTTATTGAGATGCCACTTCATCTCAGAGTGATAAAAAATGGAGGGGACAGTCCCGTACAAAGTATATGGAGATATGTAGACGAGAGCCAAATTTCGTGTCGGGCTGTCAAACTGGTACGAGTTGGCTCTCTTGGATTCTCTCTCGTGCCGTAACTTCAAAATCGATCTTGGCTGGTTCTCCAAGTACAACAATGCAGTAGAAAAAGTTGACTTATAGGGGGCCTTTTTAAACAATTTCAGAATAACACAACGTTTAATTTTTGTGTGTCGTATGTATAGAATATTTACATAAATAGATATAATATAGATTGCAGTCGCAAAGGTTTTATTATTAAAATGGCAGACAAGATTTACTCATAATGAATATCAAAACACAGCTCAACGAAAGCCTTAACTACACCAAAATCGTGTGCTAACTTTGCCCGGTTGAAATAGGAAGAGGAAAGCTGTTTCCAATTTAATAAAAAGCTCAGTTTCATGTTGTCTATTCATCTGTCAACAAAATATGACATTGGTGAACTTTTTTCTACCCAAGGGTGGTTTCTTTTTTTCCAAATTCAAAAGCGCTGTACCTAATCAATCGTTATAAACTTTATAAAAACAAATCAAATTTTAAAATATAAAAAAACTAAAGAATTTCGTGGTCCACATTCCCCTCTAAATTTAAGGAATATTCAATCAAAAAATTTGTCACAATCGACACTAAAATTTATTAATAGAATATTACTGTATATACATAATTCATTAATTGGAAAAAGGAGAAAAGATAAAACAAGGGTATTCAAAAATCAAATATGTATAATACAGACAACGTACCAGAATTTCTGGTAATAAAACACTTATTCGATATTATTTTTTATTATTTTTAACGATAATGCAGCTCGACTGGACTTATTGACATTCAAGGATTGAAAAGATTAGAAACTTTTGCAAGATTCATTTTGGAGCCTTACGATCTTAGTTTTGAGGATGAACTAGCAACCACCGTTCGTTTGATGCCCTAAAAGACAACTACTTTGTGTAAAATTTTTTTTAGGGGCCACTGGCATATATGGTGAGACCCTTCTTAAACCCCTTGAAGATTTCATTTGACCTTAGAGTATATTTTGGGTTGCAACATCCAACTTCTCCACAAAATTTGGTTTCTGTAGCTTCTATAGTTTCCCAGAAAAAAAGGCACAGATGGGCGGACGGTTAGCAAAAACATGGGGTATTGTAAAAACCTTTTTTTACGAAACCCTGATATGAATTTGGCTAATTTTCAAAATTATCCGTTAGAACTTTGTAAGTGATTATGACATTATGGCTGTCTGTAGTACACTTTACATCAATTTAGAGTGAATTGATGAACTCATTTACGAATTGATTACATTTTTTACCATAGAGCTTGTAATAAAATCGGTTTCTGGTAACTTGTCACGAAATAGCTCCACTGTTATTGTAGTGAATAAGATGAAGACTGCAGCGATGGTCTGCTGCCTCGGCAGAAGAAGGTGTCGGTATCTGCCGAGAATGCCCTCGTCTGGAAACGCGTGAATGCGCTGGCAGGCTAGCATTGCGGTGTCGTAGGGCGGGTTCATTTCCCCAGCACGAGGACCCACTGCGAAAAAATTTCGCACTCACGAATTTGACTGCTGGAGATCCAGGGGCAACCGAAGTCGCAAAAATTGTAGATAACTCCACAGAGGGAATTAGAGCTTGCTACAAGAACAAGTGGAACCTGAAAAGAAAGGCGGACTTGGGGTAACCTCGTCATTACCCAACGAAGTTCATGGCCCACAAATGAAAGAGGGGCAAACGAGTGATGGTGGAGCCCCTTCGCACCCACCCAACCGGAATAAATCCATATATATGCTGTTGCAGTGGCCAGGTATTCCTCTTCTGAGTGGAAAACTCATACAACTTGCATTGCATGAACTTTCCCATCAGAAGGGGAGTACCCCGGTGACCAATTTATGCCATAGAATTATACAATTTGAATGCATAACTCTATGCCATAAAGAGGCACTCTGCTTGGGCCACTCAACCCGCGACGTCACCTGAAACCAAAAAGATTACATTGTACCCGGCGGCTGGCTCATGTTTAATGAGGAGAGCCCGCCACCGTACCGGGTCCTATACCCGGTCAAACAGGACAAAAATGAAAAGACCGGCGTTACCCTCTAGCAATTCATTATATTAACGCAAAAAAATTTAAATTATAAAGATAAGCCAAATTTGAAATATAAATACAAAGAACGAAAGGCAAAAGAATTTAAAATATATCTGAGAAAAACAAACCCAAAAGCAAAATTTGAAATATAAATACAAAGAATGAAAGGCAAAAGAATTTAAAATATGTCTGAGAAAAACAAACCCAAAAGCAAAATTTGAAATACAAATACAAAAAAAATTTAACGCAATAAAAGGGTACTTACCCCACATGGTCCTTCGAGCGCTCGATGAAGAATGCGGGTGTCCTCTGAAACTTTCATTCATTTAAATTCTCAGATAAAAAAAGTTATAAGTTTATCTAACAAATAGTGCGAGAGTTTCTTCACGATCACTTGTAGATTAACATAAAATGGAGATAGCTCATTTTTTAAACTTTCAATCACGTTCACGCGTTAATCCCGTTGGAAATATTTCTCGGTGATAGTATCCAATTCTTTGGCGCCTCCTTCAGGTGTCTTATTTTGCATACAGTTCTCGTGCGAGAAGAAAAATTCCAGCGCATAATTCGTCACGTCCTTGACTTGAGCGTACGCATCAAATCCCCACGGGCGTTCCTCGTTTAGCACCGGCCGTTGTTACGCGATAAAGTCCAAACCAACAAATTGCCAAGCAGACCATCCAATACACCAAAGTCCTTACTGAATGAGAACAAAACCGAAATTTTGGTGTAGTATTCACAAGATTAAGTGTCCCAAGGCTGCGAAAGCAATCATAGGGTGCGTGGTAGCCAATGAGAAAGGAAAAGTGGTTGCAACATCCATGCGAACTTCACGAAATGTGTATGGCAATTAAAGCACAAAGCGCGTGGAGATGATTTGTCTACATTAATTGGCAACAAAACAGCCACAAGCGAAGCGTACACTTGGAAATCTCGCAATTTCCGCACACAAAACAGGCGGGCACCACAAAACTCAGAATTGCATCCTTCACTTCGCAAGCAAGCTACACACTCTTAGTTCGTCGGACTTTGCAAGCGTTTCGGGCAAAAATAATGCAAACGCTATTCACACAAACGTTTTTCTCAAACATCACCGAAATAGAGCACTGCAATGAACTCGTTGTTCTTGGTGATCGCTGTACTTTCACTAATCCTATAATAATCACTGCTTGCGCGCTAACAGGTTGTTTACACATTCAGTTATTCACTTTGCATATAGTCTCGATACTTAATGCAATTATTAGCACTTTTCATGAAAAAAATATAAGCGAGACGGTCTAAGAATGCTTTCACTCCTCGCGTCCACGCGCGTTCGCGGTTGCAACTCCACTCCCCCATCATTTCGTGACAGCACCAGCAACACCAACCGGTCCTACTCCCGCTATCGCCACCGCTATTCCTCCGCTCAATAATATCTATTAGAATGAAATTATTTGCTAAGCGTTTGTGTAACTGCGCGACGTGGCGATGAGAGTAGAACTTTTTCTTGGGCTGTCTCTTGATCCTCTTGGAAAAAGATTTTCGTTAAAACAATATCACCTGTACTAAGAGTTTTTGATGCTGCTTCGTTTTTTTGTATTTCCTGAGGCAATTTTTGGATTAGGTGTTGCGCTACGACTGTTACCAGTTGAATCGCCACCACCTCCACTTCGATGGCAATTGCATGCGCAATTTTTGATATTTTTCGCCTTTTCTCGAATGATTTGTAAGTTTTCTGTCGTTGCGTAATTGGTTCCAAGCTGATCATTCACTTCTGAAGTAGTGAAGATCGGATCGCTTGGCAAAAGTGTAGCTGCCGATAGTATGGCTTCTAATTTATCAATACAAGCCATACGATCAAGCGACGTATTAGATAAAATTTCATCCATAAGTTGCATTGATTCGATTAAACTAGGCGGTTCGGAATTGCGTGGAGCGAATGTACCTCCCGTTAATGAATTATCCGATGGCATTTTTAATAGCTTTATTAATTTGAAAGTGAATTGCGAAGATCCCTTCGTACTATCACGCAAATTTTCACTTGGAAAGTCTGTTTCAGTGGATTTTGTGTTAACGCTTCGAAATTTTTTTTTTTTTTCTTATTTTTGTTTTCTGTAGAACATTCGGGTTCCTCGAAATATGAGGGCGACGATGGCGATGATTCTCCAGTTGCTCGGGGTGCTATGGCTCCGTTTGGCTGCATGAATTTTTCTGATGAATCACATAAACTGTCCACCTTCCTCGCTTGTTTTATTACTAAACTGTTACTTTGGGGTGTTCGCGAAAGATTCAGAATTAAGTCACCAGTCATCATGTATGCTTCAAAATGAGCTTTTCCCGAATTTTGAACAGTAAATGATACCGGGGAGTCTTCATTGGCATCATTCCGTATTAGATTATGTCCATTTGATGTTGGAATATGTGAAGATTTTTGCTTCTTAGAACTCAGCTGAGAGGAAATGTTTTTTTTTTTCGGGGCTGCAGTTGGAATGCGAGATTTGCGACATGTTGAATCGACAGAGTTTTTCCGTTGAATATTCACATTTATACAGGGTGCGGCAGCATAACTTCCTTTTTTCAAAATTCAACAAAACAAATTTTCAGCGGTACAACGGTAAATGCACGCTCCGCACTGTTCCAACGCATGATAGCGACCAACCAAGGGATGAGCAAAACTTTAAAATCACCTCTCTCGAATAAGACTACTAGCGCCGCGCTATAACAGTTAGCACTTTAAGGGCGGGCATTTCAAAAAAGGAAGTTATGCTGCCGCACCCTGTACGACCCAATGAATAATTACTTTTGTGTTTATGTTGAGATGTCGATAATATAGTGTTTTCGGATGGTTTGATATTGAAGATATTCAAAGGTTGTACGTCTGCATAATGTGAATTGCTCGAACGCATAAGATGTTCTTTAATATGTGTTTTGATAACTGGGTCTCTTTCTACTTCTAAGCATACTGAATCTTTTGAAAGGCGAAGACATTTTAAAACTTCTTTTGTTGTGTACTGATGCACATCTATATCGTTTACTTTTAATATTATATCACCCGCTTCAAGCTTGCCACAATCAGCGGCTGGAGAGTTTTCCACTATATCGTAAATAACATGCGGTAAACCACTACTACCAAGTAGCGAAAACCCGAATCCAGTATTTTCATTGCGCTTCAAAATGACCATCACTTTCTCAGTCATTATGGCTACACACTTTCTGAACCACCTATTTTATATATTTGACATCGACAGCATTCCTAATTGATACAAATCGTTTGACACAACTGCCTTCTCATTTTCCAGAGGCTTGTCAAATAGTCTAAGATATATCTCAATGGCACATTTGGCAGCTTTGAAATAAAACGGGTGCGATCCGAGGACGTCTTCAAGGCGTAACAGTCCAACGTAGGAACGTAACGTCATTTTTCTCAAATTCTAAACAATTAAACCCTGGAACACGAAACAGGGAACTACACAGAATGAAAGACGATTTCATTATGTTAGGAAGAGGTACAGATTATTTTATTTTTATTCAAAACTCTCGCACGCTGGCTTTTTGAGCCATACTTCCTCGATTACTACATTATGACACCCAATGTCTAATGTAATGCATACAAAACATTTCAACATCCAAATTAGAACGGCTTCATGATTGGAAGGAGTCCATTCCGCAATCAATTATCTTCTTCTTAGCACTACAGCCCCTTTCAGGCCATCGCTTCCTGCAAATAGTGCCTCCACATGTCTTGGCCCGTTGACCGCGTCCTCCAATTATGAAATTTGAGCAGCGATGAATTGTCTTCATCGACCGAGTCAGACCAGCGTTTCTTCGGTTTCCCCACTGGTCTCCGGCCTTCAGTTCTCCCAACGGATACCTTTTTGCGTATCCGTTGTTCACCCATACAATTCATGTGGCGAGCTCATTGCAGCTTCCGCAGTCTTACAATCGTTGAGAACTTCGGTTCATCAAAAATTCCATACAACTCATGGTTGTATCGGGTTTGCCATTGGTCACCATCTAGCTTCGCTCCGATTATTCGCCTCAGCACCCGTCGCTCAAAGGCATTTAATATATTTGCGGATGCTTGGGTTAGGGTCCATGTTTCACAACCATAGCATAACACAGGTCTTATCACAGATTTGTATACTTGGAGCTTAATTTTTCTGTGTAATATTTTATTTGCGAGCTGTATTCTTCGGCGTATTTCGTCTCTTTCATTGCCCCTTTTCGTTATTTTTGCGCCTAAATACACAAATTTGCTAACATTTTCGATACTGTACTCGCCAAGTGTGGTATTTTGCGTATTTGAGGTATTTTTCCTTGAGTGCATCATGAGCTTTGTATTATTTTCATTGATTTGTAGCCCAACTAGTTTTGCTTCGCTGTTGAGTTTCAGTAAGAGTTCTTTGGCAGTTGTTAATGACCGTGACAAAATAATGATACCTCGCGTATCGACAGGTAGCTTCTGTATGACATACTCCAGAGCCAAATTGAATAGCAATGGGGCCAGCCCATCTCCCTGCTTTAGTCCGATATTTTGTGTCGAAAGTATCGGTCAGTTGGTTATTGATGCGGACTTGGGAGGTCGTCGACGTCATTGGCATTTTGGTATGATGGACTAATTTGGCTGGGACGCCAAAGCAAAACATTATTTGGTACAGTACATTACGATCAACACTGTCCTATGCTTGCTACGTCTATGTTGAACTCCCAGCATTTTTCAAGTGACTGTGAATAATTGGTCTATTGTCGATCTACCTGCTCTAAAACCACCTTGATACCCAAGAAATCTGTTGGCGTATGATCCGATTTTATTTTCTGGGATTTTAGAAAATATTTTGTACGGCGTACAAAATAGTGATATGCCTCTATAATTTTCGCACTGTAGCTAGTCATGTATACGGTGACCGAAAACCTCTTTAAAAATAATATTTCTATAGAGAATGGACTACAAACGTTGCATTTACCTAATCCAGGAAAATGCAATGATTGAATTTCATAAACGACACATGTTTCATCGCAGACATGGTGTCAGCATAATTTAATTATTTAAGTTCCCTCGATACTTGACCTCGCCCCAGTCGTTTTGATACATACTCGTGAATTCTGTTCAAATAAAGTTTTATTTGGTTAATTTGAACGAATCGGTGTTTGAGTGAATTTGTGAACAAATAAATTATTTTTTTTAACTTCGGCCACCTCGCGATACAAAACTAGCTTGTCACCTTTTTTGTGGATAAGGAATATAATTGATTGGCTCCATTCTTTTGGCATATGTTCTTGTTGTCAAATGTGCTGGATGACATTGTGAATAGCTTGATGACCATTACTGCCACCATATTTTATGAGCTCCACTAGAATTTCATCGATGCCCGGCGCTTTATTATTCTTTTGGGCTTTGATGACGGAACAAACTTCATACAGAGTTGGCGGGGTCAACGGAAGCTCTCCGCAGACATTTATAGGCTCCGATGTTCTGGAGCTGTGCAAAGGATAAAGGAGGTTCTTGAAATATGATACCAATCTTTCCTTAATTTTGGTTTCATCAGCGAAGATATTGCCGATGTTATCACGACAGAGCGCGATTTTGGACTGATAACCACGTTTCAGGCTTTTCACTACTTTGTATGCTTGTCTTGTGTTGTTGCTCGCTAAGCTTACATCTATACTTCTCAATTGGTCGTCATAATATTTTCTTTTCTTAATCCTAATCATCTTATTCGCTACTCTTCTGAGATTTTCATAGTGTTCTCTCTTCGTTCTGGTTTTCCTACCTAGGTAGTCTTTGTACGTCTGATTCTTTTTATCTAACTCATTCTGGCACTCATAATTGAACCAATCATTTCTCTTGCACCGGGCTTGAAGTCCGACCGTCCGTTCTGCCACGGTCTTAATAGCCGCTTTCGGATCCATCCAGAGCTCTTTGCTAATCTTTAACGATGCGTCTGATAAGATGGGAGCCAGTTGGTTGTCGAGGATCTCTGTGAAGTTTATGGCCACAGACGCCATTTGGAGCCTGTCGATGTCAAATTTTTGTAGCGGGCTGGTCTTCACCGAATATGCCTTTGACACTTGACATCGAAAGGTCAATTTGATTAAATAATGATCTGAGTTACAATTGGCTCCTCAGTATGTACGGACGCCAAGTATGCTCGAGGCCACACATTGCTGTATCAGAACATGATCAATCTGGTTTTGTGTGTTGCCATCCGATGATAACCAGGTCATTTTATGAATGTGTCGATGTGGGAAGCAAGTCGAACGTATGATTAGATTTCTGCTACATGCAAAGTCAATCAGGCGCTGGCCGTTGTCATTTGTTTCATTGTGGAGGCTATATCCTCCAGTCGTTCCCCGATGAGATAGCTCATTACCAACCTTAGCGTTGAAATCACCTAGAACTATGTTTGTGTTGTTTGTAGGCAATGAGTCGACTAGTCCTCATAGATGATTGTAGAACGTTTCCTTTTTTCTTCGTCCTTTTCTTCGGTCGGGGATCAAACGTTTATCAGCCAGATTTTGAAAAATTTCGCTTTATAATGAATCGCACACAACCGTTCGTTTATCGCCTTAAAACCAATTTGACCCCCCTATTCACAATGAAGGCCACTCTGTATTCTCGTTTTCCAGTAGGCTTCCGACTTTTGAATATTGTGTGTGATCTCATGTCTTGATTGTCTTTTCCAGTCCAATTCGTTTCCTGGATGGCGAGTATTTTTAACTTATATTGACTGGCCTGTTGTAAAAGGTCCTTAACAGTGCAGGGTAATTGAGTGATCTGACAATCCAGGATCCAATGCCATAGTCCTTTTTTCATTTGCGAGGTCGTTGCCGTGATCCAAACCATTCTGAGGCCCATTTGCAGGTTTCGAAATATTTTAAGGTTTCCTAGGGGCGGGGAGTTAGCCCGTCGCCCAACCTCCATTCCGGTGGCATGATTATTACGTCAATTCCTTTATCAGGTGCGGAAGATTCGCTTTCACCCTCTTACGTCCCCACAAAAGTGGCGTAAGTAGGATTCAGTAACAAAGCTGTAGATTTATTTATAGTTATTAGCATTTCTCGGCATTTAATGTTCCATAATCGGGGAACCAGTAAACCCAATGTGCGACCCCGAGAGCATTTACTACCATTTGATTTTGGGGGGTTTGGGATGAAGAATCATGGAAGCTATGGGTTGGGGAAACAAGGGGTTCCCTCTTCCTTTCTCAAATGGGCTTGGGACCATCTACGGCGGAGTTAAAATATGTAATAATCTTAATGAATTTGAATTTGCTATGTTTTCTTTTTGATAAAATGTTTTTGACTGATAACTTATAAATTTAGAGAGCCATTTGGGCCATTAAGTTTTTGTATGGTTATTGATTGGAATTTGCTGTATGTTCTTTTAAAATTATAACGATTAGTATTGAAGAAAGCGCTTTTGACATTGACTTTGACTTTTCTGCACCTAAAATCAAAGTACGAGTAATTCGATTAATGTTTGTGGCTACCGTCAGCTGCCTTATCTTATGGTTGGAAAATGGTGGGTCTTTATGATATGCCATGTAGCACGAAGCGATCCAAAGAGGCCTGTGGTTCACGTAGGCAGCAATAGCAACATTGTCGTTGTCATTAAAGTTTATAAAGACAAGGACAAGGTTTTTGGTTTGTCCAAGCATTCACATGATACAAGCAGAATGTGTATTCTGCAGATTCGAAGTGTGACAATTTGTGGCTCCTAGATGAGCACTATCTCCTCTTCGTTCTTAGACAGATTGAGACAAAGAGCAGCAGATGCCTCCTAGAATTGGTAAAGATTAAATTAAAGAATCCTTAGCCTTATTTGAAATTACAGTGCTGTCTCCTGATACAAAACCCAAAAGATCAAGATAGCCATCTAGCTTAGGGATTGTGCCAGTACTATTTGCCCCCTCGGGAGCAATTATTACTGAGCAGTCACTAGAAGGACCAGAATATTACTTTCAACAGTCACTTCTTCCACGGGAACTCACTTTAAGCCGGGTTTTCGGCTGCCGAGATTTTGAGGTTGCCTCTTTAGATATTTAATCGTATGTAATCAAACTTGAAGCCAATCGTCTATTCACGGGGTTTCAGAAAGGGAAGGGACTCCTTTTTAGTTATAATGAGGGCTTGGCTTTACTTACTCGCTACCTCCTTCCGTTCACTTAAGAAGATCATAGTTGCTAAGATTAGCAAGCTCCAGAATTTTTTTCCTGATGAAGGCTTCGTCTGGAATCGAGTCTCTGGATCTCGGGTTGCATGATTTTGCATGACCTCCATCTTAGCGTCTAGCTATACTTCACCCAGTTTGGCAACTGCTGGCTTAGATAGATCTACAGAATATTGACCTTGGTAGTCTAGTAGCTAAATTCGGCCCTGATATATCAATGCACACACTGTAGGTAGCCCAGGGTTTGAATGACGAATCAGAAAAATTATTTATTCATATTGCATGAGGATCCTTTTGCATCTTTTTCTTCCCGTTGTGTGCGCCCTTTGTGCAAGATGGCCCAGTTTGGCCGGAGTCTTCCCCAAGGGACCATGACACGACTGTACTCCTTCTTCGTAGCCCTACAGCCCCTTTCCGGCCTTCGCTTAGAGATAGTTAGATTATCTCATTGTCATGATCTAATGTATCGGCACTCCACAAGGCGATATGATTATTATCACGCTTTGGCCGTGTGTCCGTCCACCCAGATGCGATACGTTCTGATTTTAAACTAGCACGTATCATAACTGAATATGCATAAAGTCCGTCCGAAGAATCACTCGAACTGAATCTCGTTGATGCCAACAAAACTTGAACCAGAGACCTTCAGCTTACGAGCGACGACTAGCTGGCTCAAATTTCAATGTCTGCGACTGTGGTAGACATAGCGGCGTGGTGATCCTTTTGTTGGATTTCATTAGGAAGTCAGTATTGTTACATATACAAATAACTACATGTACAAATAATTCTGCGAGCTGCTGTCGCAATTGTTTTCATAATCATTAAGAACGTCAACAAATGAATTTACTCGAACCCACTAGAACCCAACAAGCATGATCAACATCTGCAAGTGACGTCACTCCATTCATTAATTTGCTCGAATCTACCAGGTACCTCTCGGTAGAACATTCGCCAATGTACGAGAAATGGGTGAATAGGTAGAGACCCTATATAAAGGCGAGCTGAATGAATGGGGGGATCATTCATTCGACCGCGATAAGAACTGCGATAGTATGTGGGAAGCGATATTATTCGAGTAGTAGAAAAGTGATTTTCGTACTTGTGAAGTGATTTAGAAGACAATTGCGATAAGAAATTAATGGACAAGTGTTACATTTTTTAATAGTGAAAATTAAAATTAGTGAAAGTGTTCAATCGATTATTGTGCATTATTGTAATTGAATAAACTCTTTTTAAATTAAAAGACATTGCGTTTTCACTTTCCCGGAACATTAAAAATATTGGCCGCGAACCAATAACACGCGACAATGGTGTCAGATGTGGGGTTAAAATTTTGAAAGTGAAAAACGTTTAAACATAAAAAAACAGAAAAATGTACAATAGTGAAATCTAACGTGGAAACTGGTTGAAAAATAAATAAAAGCCGAAATATTAAAAATAAATAATAACCATGAAGCTAACATTTCAAACTAAATGAATTTACCATGGCGAAGCTTAAGGGAGACGCAAAAACGCCAAAACCAAAGGAACCAGAAAATGCGCCGATGCAAATGTTGATGCTGATGCAGCAAGAGCTGCGACAACAGTCGTCGAATTTAACTGCGAAGCTCAATGAACAAGCGATCGAAATCAAGGCAGACATCACACAGAAGCTGGAGAAACAGTCAACCGAAATAAAAGCGGAGCTCGATCATCTGAACAAACAAATTAAAGGCGTCGAGGAAAAGGTTGACCAGGTCGAGGAAAAGGTTTACCAGGTCGAGGAAAAGGTCAGCCAGGTCGAGGGAAAGGTCAGCCAGATCGAAGAGAGAATGAACCACGAGATGGAAAAAGTGAAAAAAGAATTGGAAGCAACGAAGGCAGTAGTAACGACTTCACCAGCCCCGCTTATAACCGCAGCGCAAAGCACATCCAGAAATGTGCAAGCACCAATATTCGATGGGCAAACGGTCTGGAGTATTTACAAAATCCAGTTTGAAGCAGCCGCTAAGATAAATCACTGGAATGAGCAGGAACGAGCAACTGCATTGATTCTTGCTCTAAGAGGCCCAGCTGCTGAGCTGTTGCAGACGATCCCCATTGAATTGCACTCAAACCCGAATGCTATAATGAATGCGCTCGACATGCGTTATGGAGACGATCATCTGAAGCAGATTTACCGGACACAGCTACGGCATCGGATGCAAAAGTCTGGCGAAACCTTACAGCAGCTAGCCCAAGACATTGAGCGCCTGGCACTTTTGGCTTATCCAGCTTACGACCCAGAACATCGAGATGAGGCAGCAACAGAAGCATTCATCAGTGCGTTAAAGGACCAGGAATTGCAACAAGCCGTGCGTTTAGCCCAAAAGCAAACGGTTAAGGACGCATTGGATTATAGTCTGAACTTTGAGGCAGCGAAAAATGCGACTCGTACCACTGCCCGGGTCCGTGAAGTAGTTGCAGACGAGTGCAGGTGTGAGCGCGTGGAAAATGAGCGAGAGCCGCAGGTGAATGGTGCGCCTAGATGCTGGGATTGTGGAGAGAAGGGGCACTTGCAAAGAGACTGCAAGAAGCGAAGAACACGGAGCTATTGTCCAGGATGGTGGAGATCCAGACCGTGTCAGGAGCCTAGAATGGAGGCCCATCAAACTGCAAGGGCCAACTTCGTGGGGCAAACGTTAGCTAGGAGGATCGACATGCCCAGTACCCCCATCACCGTGTCAAGACTACATCGTGGAGAAGCGGACTTATGCCTTCCGGGTCAAGTTAACGGAGAAAACTGCACCATAACAATTGACACTGGTGCAACCCGATCGATTATCCGACAAGAACTAGTTAGACAGCAACAATTTCACAAGGGCAGATTTTTCTCACTACGGACAGCTACGGGAGAAACTGCACCTGTTCATGGAGAGGTCAACCTCCGGATACAGTTGGGAGACCTTGTGTTCCGACACAATTTTCTGGTTGCGAATATCATGGATGACTGCATTCTCGGAATGGATTTTCTGCGACCACATGGAATCACGTTGGATTTGGGCAAACGTGTATTGAAATGGCAGAATGTAGAAGTACTGATGGAAGATCCCAGCGTCCAAATCCCCAAGATGAATTTAGTGGTATGTACTGACACTGATGTACCGAATTCTTCCGAAAGCATTGTATGGGCCAAGCTTGATGGTGATTCTGGAGACCACCGATCTTATCTGATAGAGCCAACGAAGACGTCCGCATTACGCAGTTTGATTGTAGGACGAAGCCTTGTAAGATCTTTAAGGAACGGATATGTGCCGGTTAGAGTCCTTAACACTGCAGATTCAACCACGAGCATCAAAGCGGGAGAAGTCATCGGCAGCTGCCAGCCTGTTTCCATCATCACCTCTTTGGAAGCTACTCACGACCATCATTGCAAAAGGAGGCAAGAGACAGACAAAGCCCGGGAATCAACGTCTGCAATATTGAAGCAGGTCAAATTGCCAGTGCAGCTATTCAAACGAGCCTCTGATCTGGTCACCAAGTACAGTGACATCTTCTCAACAAGCCCAGATGACCAAGGCCGAACGAGTCTGGTAACTCACGTCATAGATACACAGGGAGCCAAGCCGATTCGACAAGCACCAAGACGCCTCCCTATAGCCAAACAAGGAGAAGTGAGCGCGCTGATCTCGGACATGGAAAAACAAGGCGTTATTGAACCTTCTGTCAGTCCATGGGCCGCGCCTGTAGTTCTAGTAAAGAAAAAGGATGGTAGCGCTCGTTTTTGTGTCGACTATAGGCAGCTCAACGACGTCACTAAGAAAGATAGTTACCCGCTCCCACGCATCGATGACATCATGGACACTTTAGCCGACGCAAAATGGTTTTCTACACTCGATCTCAAGAGTGGCTACTGGCAGGTAGAAATCGACAAGAAGGACAGAGAGAAGACCGCATTTTCAGTTGGAACCGGATTGTGGCAGTTTATGGTGATGCCATTTGGGCTTTGCAATGCTCCAGCCACTTTCGAACGCTTGATGGAATACGTGCTACGTGGTCTAACCTGGAAAACCTGCTTGGTGTACCTAGATGACATCATCGTCATCGGGAGAACGTTCGAAGAGCATGTGCGGAACTTAGAAGAGGTTTTCTCCAGACTGCGACTGGCAAATTTGAAACTTAGTCCCGACAAGTGTACCCTTTTCGCAGCTGAAGTAAAATACCTGGGACACGTCGTATCAGCAGAAGGGGTCAAAACAGACCCTGAGAAAATTGAAGCCGTGAAAAGCTGGCCAACACCAAACAACAAGCGCCAACTACGAAGATTCCTGGGTCTGGCAACCTACTATCGAAGATTCGTCAAAGACTTTGCCAAAAAAGCTAAGTGTCTCCATCAGCTAACCGAGAAAAATCGTCCGTATGTCTGGAATGAACAATGCCAGACAGCCTTTGAGACCCTGAAGGAAAAGCTGTGTGAATCACCCGTGCTGGCGTATCCGAAACCCGGAAAAATGTTTGTAGTTGACACCGATGCAAGCAACGGCGGTATTGGAGCTGTACTCTCCCAGCAGATCAATGGCGAAGAAAGAGTCCTCTCTTATTACAGTCGAGTTCTCTCAAAAAGTGAGAGGAATTACTGCGTGACCAGGAAGGAGCTATTAGCTATAATAAAGGCCACCAAGCAGTTCCACAAGTATCTATATGGCCAGAAATTTGTTCTTCGAACGGACCATGCATCACAGAGATGGTTGCTCAACTTCAAAAACCCCGAGGGACAAGTTGCGAGATGGATCGAAAGATTGCAGTCATACGACTACGAAATTGTTCATCGGAAGGGCGGAGTTCATGGAACTGCTGACGCCCTATCTCGTCGTCCATGTCCAGCTAATTGTAACCATTGCCGACAGATTGAGGAAAAGGAACCGCTCGTTGATCTGCGATTGATAACGGCAGAATTCGATGAAGGTTGGTCATCGGAGGAGATTCGAAACGCCCAGTTAGCCGATGAAGACATCGGACCATTGCTCGTATGGAAGGAGACGACTGGGCGACCTGAGTGGAAAGACGTTTCAATGCATGGCGCAACCCTGAAAAGCTATTGGGCACAATGGAACTCCCTTCAGGTGGAGGGTGGCGTACTCAAGCGGAAATGGGAAACGGCGGATGGTAGCTCCTATAGGATGCAAACTATACTTCCCAAAAGCCGAATCCACGATGTGGTTAAGGAAATGCATGAAGGATCCTCGGGAGGCCACCTTGGTGTTAACAAGACCTTAGCGAAATTGCGGGAACGGTTCTACTGGCTCCACGCTCGAGAAGACGTAGAAGACTGGTGTCGCAGATGCACAATTTGCGCTTCCGTCAAAGGCCCAAATTGACGACTGAGAGGACAAATGCAAACCTATAACGTAGGCGTGCGATTCGAAAGGATTGCTGTTGACATCGGAGGACCCTTTCCTGAATCCGATTGGGGAAATCGATACACGCTGGTTGTGGCCGATTATTTCAGCAAGTGGCCCGAGGTCTACCCCATTCCCAACCAGGAAGCAACTACCGTAGCTGAACAGCTAGTGTTAAATTGGGTCAGTAGGTACGGCGTACCTTGCGAATTACATTCAGATCAAGGCCGAAACTTTGAGTCACTAGTTTTTGGCGAAATGTGTGAACTACTGGGAATACGGAAAACGAGGACAACACCGCTGCATTCCCAATCCGATGGAATGGTCGAACGGTTCAACGGCACGCTCAATAAACATCTGGCCAAAATGGTTGACGAGAACCAAAGGGACTGGGACCGACATATCCCACTATTTTTGATGGCGTACAGAGCTGCCGCACATGCATCGACGGGCCAAGCCCCAGCCAAAGTCATTTTTGGAAAGACTATTCGTTTGCCAGCCGATATAAAGTTCGGGACACCCCCTGAGAAACCCCAAACGGTCTCGGAGTACGCAAGTGATCTAAGACAACGGTTGAACCAGATACATCGGACAGTGCGAAAACACCTCGAATCGGCTACTGACCGCATGAGGACCAGGTATGATCTAAAGGCAAATTCTACTGGCTTCCAGCAAGATGACTTGGTGTGGCTTTATAACCCGCAACGGCGAAAGGGTAGGTCTCCAAAGTTGCAACATAATTGGGAGGGACCATACCGAGTTACAAAGCGAATCAACGACGTCGTATACCGAATACAGGAACATCGAAAGCCGAGAGCTAAAATGAAAATCGTGCACCTGGACCGTCTTGCCCCATATTACACCCAGGGAGAATTGACTACAAATAGCGACACATCTTTTCGGGGCGAAAAGAACTGAGGTGGGAGCAGTGTTACATGTACAAATAATTACATGTACAAATAATTCTGCGAGCTGCTGTCGCAATTGTTTTCATAATCATTAAGAACGTCAACAAATGAATTTACTCGAACCCACGAGAACCCACCAAGCATGATCAACATCTGCAAGTGACGTCACTCCATTCATTAATTTGCTCGAATCTACCAGGTACCTCTCGGTAGAACATTCGCCAATGTACGAGAAATGGGTGAATAGGTAGAGACCCTATATAAAGGCGAGCTGAATGAATGGGGGGATCATTCATTCGACCGCGATAAGAACTGCGATAGTATGTGGGAAGCGATATTATTCGAGTAGTAGAAAAGTGATTTTCGTACTTGTGAAGTGATTTAGAAGACAATTGCGATAAGAAATTTATGGACTAGTGTTACATTTTTTAATAGTGAAAAATAAAATAAGTGAAAGTGTTAAATCGATTATTGTGCATTATTGTAATTGAATAAACTCTTTTTAAATTAAAAGACATTGCGTTTTCACTTTCCCGGAGCATTAAAAATATTGGCCGCGAACCAATAACACGCGACAGTATTGTTTGGTTATGCTAGATCAGAAACTTTTTTAGCAAAGATTATTAGAAAGAAAAAGAAAACACATGAGTGAAAAGAAAATAATGCCTGCTTTTCATGAGCTTTCTGAAAACTGATTAGTGCAGCCAAAATGGTGGGAATATACTATATATATGTGGACTACGTGTGTCGAATGTAGTTTTATGAAATTCTATACTTGCCATCATATGATTGTAAATAAATGCAGTGTGCTACAGCTAGCCATTTAAAAAAAAAATAATAATAAAGAGAATAAACTAGGCTACCATGAAGTGCATCACCTACATCTTTAAAACCTCGCCGAATTTCATTTTACGCAAATGAAAATAATGTGTGATAAAATACACGGAACGAATAGTATGAACTTTAGTACTTTTATTTAAAGTTTTTAGCCCTTTGCATTTTTTAATCAAGTCGCATAGTTGTGTAATTACACACTATTCTAAATACCAAAGCATTTAGAAATTAATGGTATATCCTACCTTAGGCACTGATTTTCAACTACGTAAAATCTTGTAATACAAAGCTATGCGTTAAATCTTTATGACTACTAATTTTTACACTTAAAAGCCCCCAAAAGTACTAAAAGACATCATCCTTGCTTACAAACTCATATCCTAAATGGTAGCATTAATAGTAGAGTCGCCTAAGTCTGCATATCAATGGTGAGCTGTTCTTGTGTCTTGATATGTTAGAAAGGTATGGACAAAAGGCTTCCGTTTTGCGTTTTCCTTGCTAGTGTGGATTCATTAGTATGATGCCTACCGAGTACTATGCAATAGGTGGGCAGATTTTTCTTCGCCTTACTTGCGGAATCAAATACAGCTTCGATGAAGTCTCTCAGCAGTAAACAATAAAGTTTTACGACCAAAAAATATGGATATTGAACAGCCTGGACTGGCTAAACTTTTGTAATTCCGTAGAGACTGGAGATTAGTTTCAGAACCTTCAAAAATGAAAATAAATATCTCGTGAAAGAAATTAATACTCAATTTCCATATGCCCTTGTGCAAATCTGATTTCCTACAAAACCTTTATTCTCGGAGGTTAACATTCAAAATTAGTTGCAAAAAGCCAGAGATGCAAAAGTAAAATTGAAAAATGTTCAGCACAAAATAGTATCGTTAAAACAAGCAAAACTGAACACCAGAATACGTTGGTAGAACAGCAGCCAACAATCTCTAACCGAAACTTTTCAAAGAACATGAAACAGCATATTTCATGTTCACTCTTAAAGCCTTGAATCCACGACTTTAATTTTACCATTGTGTTTCTATACATAGTGGTGTCACGGTGAACGCCAATTGGCAGGATAGATGGCGTTGCGATGTCGATTTTAGCATTTCTAGCAAAAGTTTATTTCCGCCGATGTGTCTTAGATGGATGCATGTCGCTTTGGCGAGCTTCAATGCATCGTTGGCTAATGATCAAATCTGCTATGGAAGGAAATGAATTTTATCGTAGTTAATTGCAACGTTGCAAATGATGTTCGTGGGCTCTTTTGAGAAATATAATATTTGCGATAGGCATGTTGAAAGAATGAATGGAGTTGCTTTAAAAAAAGTAAATCACTTATGATTTCCAAATAAGGACAATTTGCTTGTCAGTTGGAAATAACTAACCCATTATGAATGAAGTAATTAATTCATATTATAATTTAAATCAAAATATTTGAAAGTAAATTTTAATATCTTTTTAAACATGCCAACAGTTGCATGATGTAAAAGAAATAAATTATATAGTTTTTCATATACAATTTTTACATTGTATTCTATAGTTATTTTCCAGTAATGCAAAGCACATCTTTTAATACTAAGAGGGAGACCCGTAATCTCATGTATCAATTAGTGAAAAGAGTTTGCTTTGTATCGCTTCATTATAGCAATTCCTTATTTGAAACATCTAGGAAATATGCGATACTTCTATTTTTGTTGAGTTATTGGAGAAAAGGTGTGATCAAGTGACTTTCAAATGCGAAAAGTTCACAATATCGGGATTGAACTCGAAGATAGCGTCGATGCAAAGTTGCCTGGTTATCATTATCTGATGAGAAGCTGAGAAAATTATCATTGTTAGAGGCAACATGGCAAGTGAGAAGTGAATTTAAAGATATTTTGTGAGTATTCGTAGGAAGATATAACTTGTAATATAAATTTTGCAGCTGTTAATAGAAGTTTTACGATACGCGAGTAAATGAATTTTGCATTGAGTGTAATTCAATTTAGATATGTGATTTTCAAGTTATGATTACGAATGCTTAGTAATTCCTCTTATGATTTTGATTTGAAGAATTCCATACCTTACATTGATAGTAAGCTTTTGCGAATTAATTTCGAAATGTAAACACACATTTAATAAAATAGATATACCTGACTTTGTGTCAGTTTCTTTATTTTGAGTAATGATGATTGTGATGTTTGGAATAAATGAGTGGATTAGGAAGCACTAACAGGATATACCTAGCGAAGTCATCCTGCTTTAATCTTTGTTGGAATCAAAGAAAATGTACGATGCACTTCTAAAGGGGAATAGCTCATCAAATAGAATCTAATTGAAAGAAAATATAGTTAGTAGCCAACTACTAGTAACAAAGTTGAAAAGAATGATAATATCATCTTTTTTGTATAAAATAATAATGATATTTGATAATAATTTCGACAAGTCACTAAAATAAAGAATGAAATAGAATAAAGGAATTCAAATTAGCATTGTTTTAAAATGGATTTGATGTGAATCAGATGTTCAGAAGCAGTTAAGATGGCCTAATTATCTTACAAACAGGTTTTAGAGCAGTTTCTGAAATTCGAAACATTCTTCAGTTATTAGATAAGCCTTTGTGCACATAATAAATGCGCAAAAAATACAAAGCAATAGAAGCGCTAAAGACTGTGAAATGAAAACTCTAAGAAGAATTCAAAACTGGCTCGGAAGCACGCTTAAGAGTAAAAATGATAATAATTGAGAGTAGTAGTCCATATGACTTATTCCATATAAAGGTCAGAATTGCGAGTTTATATCGTCGGGATATGTGCAAATGGATGTGGCGAGACCCAGTGAAACTTTTGGACGTTTTACTGCATTTTTTGAAACCTCCGATTTTTTAAAAACTTTTTCACATTCGTAGTACAGTGTGATATGTTTTCGCCATTGATGACCTGCGAAGAATTCTTTTAAAAATAACCGATAATCTATATTCAATAAAATTACCGAGACATCATGGGTACACATTATCTAGTGAGTAGAACTATCCAATTCTAAATTCTACGAATAACCATTATTCTAAGTTTTCACGAGATATTTTGGAATATATTCCACAATCAAATCTTCTTTGAGAACTTAGTTACAAGCACAAAAATTGTTGATTATAATGGATGGCATCCTGCGATGCGTTTTAGAAAATTCTACCATTGTGACACAAAAGCATAAAAATGTATTCTAAATAAGTAAACAATCAACTAATAAAAGGGAAAACCAAAACTAAAATTGGTACACAGACCGGGTATCGAACCCACACCCCTGGTTGAACCGATCGCGCACTATGAAAGACTTATTTATGGCAAATTTTTAACAACCCACAATCAGAAAAATAAAGCACCCTAACGATTTTGGCTACCTTCGAAATCGCTTTCCACAATCAAGATGCCTAAATGAAAAGCGTCTAAATGTGGGGAAAATTCATGGTGTCTAATGTTTCATAGGCTTCACCGTTAGAAAGTTTTGAATAAATGTAATGTACTGAAATGGGTCATTACATCTTTAAATTTGAAGTGAGAAAGTGTTTAACTGTGAATTCATTAAAGGAAAGGCTTAAGTATCAAATTTTAATTGTATTTTATTTTGAAATTTTTATGTAGATTTTTTATATAGAAATTCATATATAGAATCACCTTCACGGCTATACGTTTGGTTTTTCCTTGAGTTATTTTGGAATATCTCAGGACAAGAGAACCAATGTCTAGTTAAAGCGTATAGGCATTTAACACTCAAACTTTTTGAAAAAAATCCCAATTTCTGGGTGAGAATCATTTTTAAAGCCCTGCATTAGAAAATATGGCCATAGAAAGGTATTGAAGTAAAATGCATTGCTAACACCTGTCATTCGTAGCGTTTTCTCAAATGGAAAGAACAATATTTTGAGAAACCCCATCCCATTCATTTTAGAGAAAAGCCCAAACAAAGCTTCATTCATCCAACTTTAGCCGATTTAAATTTAAATAACCTGTCATCTCAGTTGTTTCCTCCACTTGAAGTGCGAAAAGATCCGAAGGATGAAAGCCATCTTCGGAATGTTAACTTTCATTCAAGACCTAGCATACTAAACGTACACCCATCTCAGTTTCCATCCCCAGACCGCCGCCTAACAAAAAGCACTGAGGAAAAACAATCAATTCCAAAAGCATGTTTTGTTTCTCTAAAGTATTACCGAATAAGGAAAAATAAATCGGATGTTGAAAAACAAGCAAGAAATTTGTTGAAGGATATAAGCCAAGAGGCTCAGCTTTTAATACGTTCCCAGCTTTCTCACAAGCCTAATGCCCCTTTGGATCAATGCGCAAATTTTTTACTTGAAATACTACTATAGGCCCCCTTCCCTTTACAGGGAATTTCTAAACATGGAATTCAGTGTTCCTTCAGTCAGGACTATTCTGCACTGGTATTCGAATCTTCGCTTAAAAACTGGTTTTGTTGATTCTATAAAAGACCTGCTTGAGAAAAAATCAAAGGAATGTCTAGTTTAGATGGGCAGTATGTTTTACTTTTTGACGAGATATCAATAAGAACGGAACTGGAATATAATTGCGCAGAAGACATTATTGATGATTTTTGTGATTTGGGCGGCTTAACAACGTAGCATAAAACACTCTGCTTCTAATTTTGAAGCAAGGAATTGGGTACATTGTTGGCTCCCAAAATGGAAATTTACTGGTTTTTATTATAATAACAACCATAAATTATATTCTCAGTGTCGGCTTCGATGTATTAGGAACGGTTTGTGATCAGACCGCAGTAAATCGACGATTCTTATACTTACCTAGGTCCTCTACTGAAATTCATACTTTGCGAGAGAAGGTAGAGGAACATACAACTGTTTTGACATGTTTCAATATCTTAAAAATTTAAGGAATATCCATCTGAAAAATGACATCAATTAATATAGTAAAATCTTTTCATGGAGAATTATTCGAAAGGTGCGTGAATTGGATAATAATGTTATCACCACTATTCGTAAACTCACGGACGTGCATATAAAACCATGTAACTTCGATAAAATGCCAGTCAAAACTAGAAATGCAAGCCCTTAGCAATTCCGTATTTGCAACGATTTCAGCCGCTGTTGAATCGGGGTATTCCAAACGTAATGACGATCAAGAGAGATGTGCTAGTTGCACATCTGTACTAGTTGTACGGCCGAATATTTATTCAAGTGGTCTTTTCATATTGCAACAGTAATGTCTGTTAAATATTCCACATCACTTATGGTTGTATGTTATCCACCTATTCCATATGCACTGCAACTAACCACCTCAGATCAAGATTTAAATGATAGATAAGTAATCGGTGATGTTTCAAAGCCAAAGCATTCCAAAGCTCTAGTTTAAACCTGAAGCTTTGTTTTCTATGATTTAATCAGTTTGCCACCTAATTTCTACTGATGTGTACTATTTTTTCATTTATCGAGCGCAGATTTTTGGTATTGGGGCTAATTTTTTGAGTTGCATCATGCTTATAGCTTTTGTCACGCAACCATGCACCCCAGCGTGCTTCGCGTGATAGTCGAGTTTCAGCTCCAGAAATTATTAGCTACATACTACATATACCTCTTCCTTTTTCTCATCGCGCAACACCTTATCAATGCTTTCATAGTTTGTGCTTGTATTAGAAGGTAATTTTATCTGCATCTATTTCCTTTGACACAGTTAACACCTTCGTGAAGATCATGTTGGTTGCCTTATTAAACCCAAAACTTCTAATTGTGTTCAGCCCATCGGAGGGACTACGATTCTCACAAGTTTTAAACGCATGTTCTGTGAAATGGATAAGGCCTACAGAGGATACCACATTAAAAAAAACGTCTTGCACTTTGCCATGATTCTCACAAGTTTTAAGCGCATGTTCTGTGAAATGGATAAAGCATACAGGGGATACCACATTTAAAAAACGTCTTGCACTTTATTCCTAGTGGTGTGGGAAAACGTGCTTTTTTTACGTAGAGCCCTTCATAGTATTTTATATACTCAGGCCTCCCGAAATGCCTCTGAGGTTGTTTTTTTTTTTTTATTAAAAACGTTCATTAGCTTATTGCTTTTAAACGAGTCCGAAAGGTCGATTATATCGTTTGTAGTTGCTCGAGAAACTTGCTGTAATGCAAAAATGGGCACACGGATGAGCAAACTGATATTCTCAATTTTGTTGAAAAAATAATTTTTATAAGCCCCCTACAAAACAAGATCATCGAAAGAACAATTTTCGAAACCTTCCTGACATCAAAATTACAAGCTTGAAATTAACGCATAGTAACAATTATTATCGATTTGACTTTATCATTAATTTTTTGCAATTTACTGATTGCAAAATGGAGTTATGCTCGACGAATAATTATATTTACCATTGCTTGAAAATAAACACAAGTAAGACTTAACGGGTAATTAAAAAGACGAAATACTTCGAAGAATACAGCTCGCAAATCAAATATTTTATTCAGTATTGACGATCTTGAAGACCAGCTGCATACACAGGAGAACAAAGCTCCAAGCATACAAATCTGTGATGACACCTGTGTTATGCTATGGGTGTGAAACATGGACCCTAACCCAAGCATCCGCAAATATATTGAACGCCTTTGAGCGACGGGTCTTGAGGCGAATAATTGGAATGAAGCTTGACGGGGACCACAATGGTGAATTCGATACAACCATGAGCTGTATGAAATTTTTGACAAACCGGAGGTCTCAAGGATTGTAAGACTGCGGAAGCTGCAATGGGCTGACCACATGAATCGTATGGACGAACAACGGATACCCTAAAAGGTATTCGTTGGGAGAACTGAAGGCCGGAGGCCAGTGGGGAAACGGAGGAAACAAGACAGTTCATCGCTGCTCAAATTTCGGAATTGGAAGACGCCGTCAACGGACTGAGACAGTTGGAGGTGCTATTTGCAGGAAGCGAAGGCCCGAGAGGGGCTGTTGGGCTAAAAATAAGAAGACTAAACGAAAATCACTCTTCTCAGAATTAATTTTATAACTTTTATGAAATTAAAAATTCATTTCTAATTAACTTTCAGTGTGTACGTATTTGACGACTATGATTTGTTCTTAAGTAAATTAGTTTATTATATTCACGAGACAGGTGGTACCAGCGAAACCTGTAGATGCTAAAAATTAATCAAATAAAGTCACGAAAAGAAAACATGATTTTTATTTTGAAAGTTAAATAAGACAAAACACTTTAAAAAGTTTAATTGGATAATGCTACAACAAAATTTTTTGATACCAAGTGATCCATTTTTCGTGCAGAAATCGACGTACCTTTATTATACATTAAAATAAAAGCAATTATATTTCAGTCCTTGCAACCATGAATCAGCATTCAGCTGATATCCCTTGACATACCATATAAAACAAAGACATACATTGATGTAACAATAATTTAGGAAAAATATTTAAACGAATTTCTCACTGATCGTACTTGAGTGTTTATTTTTTATTTCCAAGTGTTTGTCAGAGTCAAAAAGTCTTTTCATTGCAATTTATTCAATGATAACTTTAAAATCGACAAGAATAAAACCTATGGTTGTAATTTTATTAACATCACTATTTCTAACTCTAAGATGTATACTTGCTTAGTTAGATATTCAACGTTTACAAATATGATTACACTCAACAATCTAGTTTCATATTTATTATTGTTTAGAAAAACACATAAAAAGAACACTTAGCGATAAAGAAAATCGATTCGTATATAATGGATTTATAATCTTTTAAATTCTTTAAAAGTATTAATTCTTATATTTCACACAATAAAATTGTGCACTTCCATTCATGAAATGAACACACCCCAAATTTATGAATGGACACACAAAATCGAAAACATGTACATTTATTTACAATCTTCTATAATCGCGAAGAATGAAATAATCTTACGACTAGCTTTAGCCCTACATGGCGGTGGTGAATCTTCACACAAAACGCATAGCGAACATACATCCATCCTACATAATTCATTCGCTGGGATTTGCCAATATGTTGATATATGTACATCATATATCTCAAAACTCATAACCACTTTCAAAGCAGCTTTAAAAGTTTCTGTACTTGGATTGGATTTTCACTAAAGATATTCTACCTTAGACATTTACCAGCGATACGTGCGCCACCAGAAACATGGGTTCCCCCAATGTGGAGTTAAAATGTTCGCTACGATGACACCACTATGTATAGAAACACAATGATTTTACCCAATTCCACCCACGTTGAATAAAACAACAAAGAGGACGTTGAGTCTATACTGCCATGGTGTGCATGAAATAAATGGATCCTGCATACAACGACCCAACAGCGTCCTCGATGATAAGCTTTGAAGTTTCAAACGAACCCTCGTTTAGCTCAGCGTCCTCCATAAAGAAAACGTTTTCTCGTTTCCATTTTATCGAGTTGTCCTGTGGAAGCTCCATTTGCCGAGGTAGAGAAGCAATTCATGCGACGAAGCATGCTAGCTACCTCGCACAGCATGAGGTTCTATCAGGCAACACGCAATCTGGGGGTTGTTGTGTTGCCAGGCTACGTGCTGAGTTGGTATTGCCAGTGCACTGGTTATATATTGCTGGAGTATATACTCAGATGGAGATCGTTGAAATGTGATGCGGGAGCGTGGTAGAAAATCGATTTTGAGTCTGGTCGCTATTCTCAGCAGTTGAAATTCAGCAGCGATTGGGCGTACCCTAAACTAAGCTGCAATGGAAGGATTTGTCGTTCCTCAGTTTGATTTAATTACATCTGCATCTTATCAAGTACAGCAGGTTTTTTTTAATCGATTAAGGAATTTACTGATATCCTCTTTTCATTTCAGGCTCCCATCAAGAGGGTGCGCAAGGCGCTCAACCTCGCCGAACGGATCGAGGTCATAAATGACTTCAAAAAGATTCCTAGCGTCAAATACTTTGCAGATAAGTTCCAATGCGGGCAAACTCAAATTAAGAACATTTTGCGCAACCGGCTTCACTATCAAGCAATCTGGACGAGAAAACAGAAGAACGGAACAGCTCTCAACCCCTACCAAATTCAAATGGCAGCAGTGGGAATTATTCTGAACGAATGGATACAGCGCGCCAAATGCTATCAAATTAATATCAATGATGATGTCCTTCGTAGCTTTGGGCAGGAAATCGCTGACCTTATCAACTTTAAACAATTCAAACCCACCAATGGGTGGCTTGCAAGCTTTAAACTGAAGCATAGGATTTCCACCTTTGACATCAACATCAAACAAGAAGCAGATCCACATCCTGATAGTCGGCACCCGTTGAGCTTGAGTATTATAATCGATGACTTACGACAGAAATACGGAAAATCAGTTATACCAATTAATAATGCAAATGGAAGTTATAGTAATCGCGACAATAATGCTAGGTCTGCGGTTGAGGAGGAACAATCCTTTGGGCATTTCATCACAGACGCAATCAACACGCTTCAGGGAAATGATTACGGAATATACGAAAACGACGATGGAGTTTCTAGCACAAGGGAAATCTTCAACACAACCAGGACTAGTGACGATATCCTGGTGAAAAAAATCGATTGCTATCGAGAGGCTTTGAATCAACTGGTGCCATTGGAACAGTTTGCTTTGCTGAAGGAAAATATACGAGCTGTCGGGCTGATCAATCAATTAGAGAATCTATTTCGAGATGAAATGAATAAGGAGATAAATCAATTTGAAAGCTAGGTTATGAATTAAAAATGATTGCTTAATTTGTTAATATGGAAATAAGTATTGCATGATGTAATAAATTAGTATGTAAGTGCATCGTTTTAAATATAGCTGGTCATGAAGTAGCAACGCTCATTCATTTATAATTGAAAACAATAGAATATCATCTAATTACAGCATGATTTGAAGCATTACGAAACCGACGAAAAGGTTTGGACAGCAAGGAATGTTCCTAGTAAGAACCATAAGTATGCTAATGTGGGATATTTCGTTTAAAGATCGAATTTACCAAATCTGATTTAAAGTTTTTTTTTTCTTGAAAAGTCGGTGGGCTTCTTTGAGTCATCTTCAGTGTCTAAACAATATGTGGAAGGGAGATGACTCAGAGGAGTCTGAGTTCTGCGCACCCAAAAAAGTAAGGCCCTATAGCTTTTCAAGAAAACAGAGGATTGGCCTACTGATATCAAATAACCAAAATAATTGATTAGTTTAAAGTCTTTCAATGAAGTAAGAAAAGCACCCAGCATTAGAAAATTAAGTTTAATTGGTAGCCCAAACAATGGTAGATAAAAATATATCTCTGTTTGGACAAAAATAAGATTAAAGGATTTTTTTGTGGCAGGGAAGTGACCGCCGCTCCCATTCTTGCAAACGCCTTGTTAGGATTAGGTCTTAGTTCGTTCCTGCTACCAGAGTTCACCACCACAACTGCTGGGGAAGCTGTGCAGATTCAAGGATCATTAAGTCACGTACTGGGACTACCTGAGCTGCGAGGTAATTATGCTTAGATTTAAGGCATTGTAGAACATTTTAAGTATTTTTGGAAATTAGTTTGTCTAATATTAAGTTAGATTAGTGTTAAGCCAAGTAGCTAGGGACCGCCAGAAGTGTTACAACGTACCAACGAACACCACGAACTGAAGCTGTGGATACTTGTATTGCTCACGGAACAAGATCTGGGTAGTATCGAAAAACGCGTTGCACGAAATCATGGTTGCCGACGACACGATATGCGGTTCAGTTGGCTGGTTGAAATACGACCCCAAACCTTCCGACGCCTACAAAGCATTGCCAGTACTTGAAGCACTAGCGAGGTTTCGTAAAATAATTCCAATGCAGAATGCTAACCTCTTAACGAAGATCCATCGAATTTATAGAGTACAATATATAAAAGAAATAGGATATATTAACAACAATTCTCGACTATCCACCGTCCATGGCGAGAGATTACAAGTTGCAGCGTAATTACATGATTTCTCGAATCGATTTTATGAACATAGCGACCAAGAACGGGTTAAGAAATCATTACCAATTGGATTGTCAACAGTTGCCCACCTGGGAACGGGTGTGCCAACCAACAGCGGCGGAATAAGCTTGAAGAAAATAATTTAAGAGTCACGGAAATCAATGAAGAGTACGACCCTGACAAAAAGGCCCCGTTAATTAGGAAGAAATAAAAAAGGTCAGTCGAGTAACGGACCTCCTCTTTTCTTTTTCGCTAAGTGGTAATGGGAGGTGGCCGTGTTCAGAGCCGAAACCGATTTGTACTATTGGGAGCTAGTTGAATTTAATTATTGTTTTAAATTGGTGAATACGTTTTTAATCGCGTGTTGAGTATTGAAGTAGCACTTTCTACGCAATCTCGATCGATATTAAAGTGAAAGGCCCAAGGAAGTAGACGCCCGCATGGAGGACGCGAAATACGAATATACATGTGCTGATAGATCATACATTGTGAGCTACGAGCCGGCGGCTTCTGGCGGATGCAACGGGGCCCCAATCGCAGGTTAACTCATTAAGTAATTCAGAAGAAAAGGTACCTTTTTATTTTATATTTGAATCGCATTATTTATTTAAAGGGAAAAGTGTTGTAAGATTGCTGTAAATGTTGTAAGATTGTGAATTAAAACGGATTTTACACTAAATTCTCGAGTGGTAATTGTAGCGCGTAGTGAATATTGTGTGCGCGGCTCAGGCGGTGGGACGCGCGGGAAAAGTTAATGCGGGAATTAGTAGTTCTTTCCAGATCGCCAGCGCCCGTAGTTGTGATTAGCCTGCGATCGTATCGGTGCAAACCGAGAATAGAGGAAGGTGAGTGAAGATTTGGCCCTAATCCCAAGGTTGAGGTAATGTGTTAGGAGCGCATTTAGCGAAAAACTACGCGCGCGATCCAGTCCAACGTACGTGTCCCCGCCATCCGATCGTAAGTGGATCCTACGAGCCGTTTTCTCGTTTGACGGCTTCTTGGGGGCCCAGGACAAACGAGTGGCGCTCCCTACGCCCGTCTCCGGACGAGCTTGCCGGAACCGCAGGCCCCCTCGGAGGAACGCAGCGCCTACATCTTGTAGGTTGTAGTGGATGGTTATATTGGCGGCGGAATCGAATTGTAACAGCCTGGACTGCCTACTTAACACCGCCCCTGTCAACCTGAGCACCCAGCCTGGAATCGTTTGACACATTACTTCCGGCCAGGTCTCGTTTTGTTATGCCATGTGGTGGCTTCAAGCTGGGGATCCCACCTCTAGTGGAAGGGGAGGGAGGAAAAATAATCGCCAACAAGCAGTCCCCTAGCTTCGATATCCCCAGTTGATGTGAGCCCCTTTCATCTATTAGGACTGCCCAAACATAATGTGCCACCTGGTTCCATTTGTCAACCGATCTAAGCACCACCGTGTCCATATTCTCCATTGTGAGCACTTCCGTCTCCCAGTAGAGGGGTTCCCTCACAGCCTGCCAAATTTTTCGCACGCAAAAATAGGTGATGGGCCGCACGCAAAAATAGGTGATGGGCATCGTCTTACTTTCCAGGACAAAACCAACAGTCGGGGGACTGTGACTTACCAATCTTGTGCAGGTAAGACTGAAAACACATATGCCCGCTGAAAAACTGGGTCATATAGAAGTCAGTCTCACCATGCCCTCAATTTCGCCACGGTCTCACATACGGGATGAGGTGCGCAGTCCACCTCCACCTCGTGCAATTCACCCAAGACTGCTACCAATCGTTGAAAGAGTGCTGTCTCGCCTCGTGGACAACCTTGGCACTCTCTTGCCAGGAGGGCAACAGATATCACGCGTGCAATAACTCTCACCACCGAATCAGAGACTGTCAGATGTGAAGATGCAATCCTTAGCGCACCTCTTCTCTGTACCTGTGCTTCCGCATAATTAACTAGTACCCAACGCTCCACAGATCCTTGTTCACATTGTTCACTATACCTTGCCAGCAACAAGCCTTTCTGTTGTTAATCAATTTGCGAAGGCGTTTCCTGGCCGACTTTAATACTGCCCGGTTGAATGCCTCGTTACGGTTCTGTGCCCGTTGAGAGTCACACCGAAGCTTGTGACACTTCTTTCACTCTTCAGCGATTTCAGTCGACTACTCTACAAGACGTACCGATCACTTTTTATTATCTTTAGAAATGTTCTGTCAGGTGTCAATTAATCTACTCTACAGTAATTCAATATTTTTTTTGCCTCGTTAAAGTTAGCGGACACGGAGGCTTGAGACAAACGCAAACATTACACAAAAAGCAACCGTTACTTTCTCCGAAGAAGGTCGTTATATTACAAAAGGAATGTCAAACTTAAAGATGTTAAAGTGGCTAAAGTGAACCACTCATATCTGCCTAAAGGATGTAGTTTACTTTACACTAGTAAAACAACAAACTAAGCAGTTTTGACGGGGTGACCACCTTATCTCTTCAGGAGCAGCCACTCCTGATCACCACGGGGCTGCTCGACTGCTTATGTTTATTACACAATTGTGTATCATCCTTACTAAGGACTCCGAGGCAAATGTCACATCCAGTATGGTTTCTCCGCGGCCAAAATGGCCAAAAGTCGGCATATTTCTGGTGCTTAGTACCCCCAGTCGAGAATCCACGACGCTACCAACGGAGCCACCTTCTGTTGATTTCCCATTCATCTAATAAGCAACTTTAACTATTAGGGAAACGTGAATGATTTTTTGTTAGTAAGAAAATTAAGATTTGTTAGTGGGAGCTAATGAATAAAATTAGTTAGTATGAAGGAAGGAATTAGTTTTTGTTAGGTAAAATGTATCGAACGAAATTTTGTAAATGGGAATTAATGAATGGAATGTTATTAGTGGGAATATTAAAATTATTATTAAATACTATTTTTTTAGGGTTTTGTACTAAAATACAAAACCCTATTGCAATCACGACCTGTGTCCGTCTGTCCGTCTGTCCGTCCGTCCGTCCGTCCGTCCGTCCGTCCGTCCGTCCGTCCGTCTGTATGTCACAGCACTTTTTCTCCGAAACTATAAGGGCTACAGCCATGAAACTTTGTAGAAAGATCAGAAGTGGTGACCTCTTGAAAGTTCAATGGTGGAAAATTTTTTCAAAGGCGTTTCAGGGGGGTCTCCCCATATAAGGGGGTGACCCCTCAAAAAAAAAATTTCACCATTGGTAGTCGAGTAGGGTGTCATTGGAAAGGTCTCAATGAGATCTTTTCAAAACAAGTCTTAAAATTGTCTTATAAGTACCGAGGGGGGCAGGGGAAGGGGAAATGTACGAACTTTTCGCGTACCCCCCCCCCTCGCGATTGGACACCTTCCATCCGAAAAATCTGAAAAAAATCATGAATGTAGGCCTTAATGAGTACAACAACAACAAATACATGAGAAGTCGAAATTCACTCAACTTTGTTAGTAATAGTATGATTTATCGATTTTCTGTTCTCTTGAATAAAATCCAAACGGTACCCTTAATCTCAATAACGCCTGGCACTTTTGGCTTATCCAGCTTACGACCCAGAACATCGAGATGAGGCAGCAACAGAAGCATTCATCAGTGCGTTAAAGGACCAGGAATTGCAACAAGCCGTGCGTTTAGCCCAAAAGCAAATGGTTAAGGACGCATTGGATTATAGTCTGAACTTTGAGGCAGCGAAAAATGCGACTCGTACCACTGCCCGGGTCCGTGAAGTAGTTGCAGACGAGTGCAGGTGTGAGCGCGTGGAAAATGAGCGAGAGCCGCAGGTGAATGGTGCGCCTAGATGCTGGGATTGTGGAGAGAAGGGGCCCTTGCAAAGAGACTGCAAGAAGCGAAGAACACGGAGCTATTGTCCAGGATGGTGGAGATCCAGACCGTGTCAGGAGCCTAGAATGGAGGCCCATCAAACTGCAAGGGCCAACTTCGTGGGGCAAACGTTAGCTAGGAGGATCGACATGCCCAGTACCCCCATCACCGTGTCAAGACTACATCGTGGAGAAGCGGACTTATGCCTTCCGGGTCAAGTTAACGGAGAAAACTGCACCATAACAATTGACACTGGTGCAACCCGATCGATTATCCGACAAGAACTAGTTAGACAGCAACAATTTCACAAGGGCAGATTTTTCTCACTACGGACAGCTACGGGAGAAACTGCACCTGTTCATGGAGAGGTCAACCTTCGGATACAGTTGGGAGACCTTGTGTTCCGACACAATTTTCTGGTTGCGAATATCATGGATGACTGCATTCTCGGAATGGATTTTCTGCGACCACATGGAATCACGTTGGATTTGGGCAAACGTGTATTGAAATGGCAGAATGTAGAAGTACTGATGGAAGATCCCAGCGTCCAAATCCCCAAGATGAATTTAGTGGTATGTACTGACACTGATGTACCGAATTCTTCCAAAAGCATTGTATGGGCCAAGCTTGATGGTGATTCTGGAGACCACCGATCTTATCTGATAGAGCCAACGAAGACGTCCGCATTACGCAGTTTGATTGTAGGACGAAGCCTTGTAAGATCTTTAAGGAACGGATATGTGCCGGTTAGAGTCCTTAACACTGCAGATTCAACCACGAGCATCAAAGCGGGAGAAGTCATCGGCAGCTGCCAGCCTGTTTCCATCATCACCTCTTTGGAAGCTACTCACGACCATCATTGCAAAAGGAGGCAAGAGACAGACAAAGCCCGGGAATCAACGTCTGCAATATTGAAGCAGGTCAAATTGCCAGTGCAGCTATTCAAACGAGCCTCTGATCTGGTCACCAAGTACAGTGACATCTTCTCAACAAGCCCAGATGACCAAGGCCGAACGAGTCTGGTAACTCACGTCATAGATACACAGGGAGCCAAGCCGATTCGACAAGCACCAAGACGCCTCCCTATAGCCAAACAAGGAGAAGTGAGCGCGCTGATCTTGGACATGGAAAAACAAGGCGTTATTGAACCTTCTGTCAGTCCATGGGCTGCGCCTGTAGTTCTAGTAAAGAAAAAGGATGGTAGCGCTCGTTTTTGTGTCGACTATAGGCAGCTCAACGACGTCACTAAGAAAGATAGTTACCCGCTCCCACGTACGATGACATCATGGACACTTTAGCCGACGCAAAATGGTTTTCTACACTCGATCTCAAGAGTGGCTACTGGCAGGTAGAAATCGACAAGAAGGACAGAGAGAAGACCGCATTTTCAGTTGGAACCGGATTGTGGCAGTTTATGGTGATGCCATTTGGGCTTTGCAATGCTCCAGCCACTTTCGAACGCTTGATGGAATACGTGCTACGTGGTCTAACCTGGAAAACCTGCTTGGTGTACCTAGATGACATCATCGTCATCGGGAGAACGTTCGAAGAGCATGTGCGGAACTTAGAAGAGGTTTTCTCCAGACTGCGACTGGCAAATTTGAAACTTAGTCCCGACAAGTGTACCCTTTTCGCAGCTGAAGTAAGATACCTGGGACACGTCGTATCAGCAGAAGGGGTCAAAACAGACCCTGAGAAAATTGAAGCCGTGAAAAGCTGGCCAACACCAAACAACAAGCGCCAACTACGAAGATTCCTGGGTCTGGCAACCTACTATCGAAGATTCGTCAAAGACTTTGCCAAAAAAGCTAAGTGTCTCCATCAGCTAACCGAGAAAAATCATCCGTATGTCTGGAATGAACAATGCCAGACAGCCTTTGAGACCCTGAAGGAAAAGCTGTGTGAATCACCCGTGCTGGCGTATCCGAAACCCGGAAAAATGTTTGTAGTTGACACCGATGCAAGCAACGGCGGTATTGGAGCTGTACTCTCCCAGCAGATCAATGGAAAGAGTCCTCTCTTATTACAGTCGAGCTCTCTCAAAAAGTGAGAGGAATTACTGCGTGACCAGGAAGGAGCTATTAGCTATAATAAAGGCCACCAAGCAGTTCCACAAGTATCTATATGGCCAGAAATTTGTTCTTCGAACGGACCATGCATCACAGAGATGGTTGCTCAACTTCAAAAACCCCGAGGGACAAGTTGCGAGATGGATCGAAAGATTGCAGTCATACGACTATGAAATTGTTCATCGGAAGGGCGGAGTTCATGGAACTGCTGACGCCCTATCTCGTCGTCCATGTCCAGCTAATTGTAACCATTGCCGACAGATTGAGGAAAAGGAACCGCTCGTTGATCTGCGATTGATAACGGCAGAATTCGATGAAGGTTGGTCATCGGAGGAGATTCGAAACGCCCAGTTAGCCGATGAAGACATCGGACCATTGCTCGTATGGAAGGAGACGACTGGGCGACCTGAGTGGAAAGACGTTTCAATGCATGGCGCAACCCTGAAAAGCTATTGGGCACAATGGAACTCCCTTCAGGTGGAGGGTGGCGTACTCAAGCGGAAATGGGAAACGGCGGATGGTAGCTCCTATAGGATGCAAACTATACTTCCCAAAAGCCGAATCCACGATGTGGTTAAGGAAATGCATGAAGGATCCTCGGGAGGCCACCTTGGTGTTAACAAGACCTTAGCGAAATTGCGGGAACGGTTCTACTGGCTCCACGCTCGAGAAGACGTAGAAGACTGGTGTCGCAGATGCACAATTTGCGCTTCCGTCAAAGGCCCAAATTGACGACTGAGAGGACAAATGCAAACCTATAACGTAGGCGTGCGATTCGAAAGGATTGCTGTTGACATCGGAGGACCCTTTCCTGAATCCGATTGGGGAAATCGATACACGCTGGTTGTGGCCGATTATTTCAGCAAGTGGCCCGAGGTCTACCCCATTCCCAACCAGGAAGCAACTACCGTAGCTGAACAGCTAGTGTTAAATTGGGTCAGTAGGTACGGCGTACCTTGCGAATTACATTCAGATCAAGGCCGAAACTTTGAGTCACTAGTTTTTGGCGAAATGTGTGAACTACTGGGAATACGGAAAACGAGGACAACACCGCTGCATTCCCAATCCGATGGAATGGTCGAACGGTTCAACGGCACGCTCAATAAACATCTGGCCAAAATGGTTGACGAGAACCAAAGGGACTGGGACCGACATATCCCACTATTTTTGATGGCGTACAGAGCTGCCGCACATGCATCGACGGGCCAAGCCCCAGCCAAAGTCATTTTTGGAAAGACTATTCGTTTGCCAGCCGATATAAAGTTCGGGACACCCCCTGAGAAACCCCAAACGGTCTCGGAGTACGCAAGTGATCTAAGACAACGGTTGAACCAGATACATCGGACAGTGCGAAAACACCTCGAATCGGCTACTGACCGCATGAGGACCAGGTATGATCTAAAGGCAAATTCTACTGGCTTCCAGCAAGATGACTTGGTGTGGCTTTATAACCCGCAACGGCGAAAGGGTAGGTCTCCAAAGTTGCAACATAATTGGGAGGGACCATACCGAGTTACAAAGCGAATCAACGACGTCGTATACCGAATACAGGAACATCGAAAGCCGAGAGCTAAAATGAAAATCGTGCACCTGGACCGTCTTGCCCCATATTACACCCAGGGAGAATTGACTACAAATAGCGACACATCTTTTCGGGGCGAAAAGAACTGAGGTGGGAGCAGTGTTACATGTACAAATAATTACATGTACAAATAATTCTGCGAGCTGCTGTCGCAATTGTTTTCATAATCATTAAGAACGTCAACAAATGAATTTACTCGAACCCACGAGAACCCACCAAGCATGATCAACATCTGCAAGTGACGTCACTCCATTCATTAATTTGCTCGAATCTACCAGGTACCTCTCGGTAGAACATTCGCCAATGTACGAGAAATGGGTGAATAGGTAGAGACCCTATATAAAGGCGAGCTGAATGAATGGGGGGATCATTCATTCGACCGCGATAAGAACTGCGATAGTATGTGGGAAGCGATATTATTCGAGTAGTAGAAAAGTGATTTTCGTACTTGTGAAGTGATTTAGAAGACAATTGCGATAAGAAATTTATGGACTAGTGTTACATTTTTTAATAGTGAAAAATAAAATAAGTGAAAGTGTTAAATCGATTATTGTGCATTATTGTAATTGAATAAACTCTTTTTAAATTAAAAGACATTGCGTTTTCACTTTCCCGGAGCATTAAAAATATTGGCCGCGAACCAATAACACGCGACAGTATTGTTTGGTTATGCTAGATCAGAAACTTTTTTAGCAAAGATTATTAGAAAGAAAAAGAAAACACATGAGTGAAAAGAAAATAATGCCTGCTTTTCATGAGCTTTCTGAAAACTGATTAGTGCAGCCAAAATGGTGGGAATATACTATATATATGTGGACTACGTGTGTCGAATGTAGTTTTATGAAATTCTATACTTGCCATCATATGATTGTAAATAAATGCAGTGTGCTACAGCTAGCCATTTAAAAAAAAAATAATAATAAAGAGAATAAACTAGGCTACCATGAAGTGCATCACCTACATCTTTAAAACCTCGCCGAATTTCATTTTACGCAAATGAAAATAATGTGTGATAAAATACACGGAACGAATAGTATGAACTTTAGTACTTTTATTTAAAGTTTTTAGCCCTTTGCATTTTTTAATCAAGTCGCATAGTTGTGTAATTACACACTATTCTAAATACCAAAGCATTTAGAAATTAATGGTATATCCTACCTTAGGCACTGATTTTCAACTACGTAAAATCTTGTAATACAAAGCTATGCGTTAAATCTTTATGACTACTAATTTTTACACTTAAAAGCCCCCAAAAGTACTAAAAGACATCATCCTTGCTTACAAACTCATATCCTAAATGGTAGCATTAATAGTAGAGTCGCCTAAGTCTGCATATCAATGGTGAGCTGTTCTTGTGTCTTGATATGTTAGAAAGGTATGGACAAAAGGCTTCCGTTTTGCGTTTTCCTTGCTAGTGTGGATTCATTAGTATGATGCCTACCGAGTACTATGCAATAGGTGGGCAGATTTTTCTTCGCCTTACTTGCGGAATCAAATACAGCTTCGATGAAGTCTCTCAGCAGTAAACAATAAAGTTTTACGACCAAAAAATATGGATATTGAACAGCCTGGACTGGCTAAACTTTTGTAATTCCGTAGAGACTGGAGATTAGTTTCAGAACCTTCAAAAATGAAAATAAATATCTCGTGAAAGAAATTAATACTCAATTTCCATATGCCCTTGTGCAAATCTGATTTCCTACAAAACCTTTATTCTCGGAGGTTAACATTCAAAATTAGTTGCAAAAAGCCAGAGATGCAAAAGTAAAATTGAAAAATGTTCAGCACAAAATAGTATCGTTAAAACAAGCAAAACTGAACACCAGAATACGTTGGTAGAACAGCAGCCAACAATCTCTAACCGAAACTTTTCAAAGAACATGAAACAGCATATTTCATGTTCACTCTTAAAGCCTTGAATCCACGACTTTAATTTTACCCAATTCCACCCACGTTGAATAAAACAACAAAGAGGACGTTGAGTCTATACTGCCATGGTGTGCATGAAATAAATGGATCCTGCATACAACGACCCAACAGCGTCCTCGATGATAAGCTTTGAAGTTTCAAACGAACCCTCGTTTAGCTCAGCGTCCTCCATAAAGAAAACGTTTTCTCGTTTCCATTTTATCGAGTTGTCCTGTGGAAGCTCCATTTGCCGAGGTAGAGAAGCAATTCATGCGACGAAGCATGCTAGCTACCTCGCACAGCATGAGGTTCTATCAGGCAACACGCAATCTGGGGGTTGTTGTGTTGCCAGGCTACGTGCTGAGTTGGTATTGCCAGTGCACTGGTTATATATTGCTGGAGTATATACTCAGATGGAGATCGTTGAAATGTGATGCGGGAGCGTGGTAGAAAATCGATTTTGAGTCTGGTCGCTATTCTCAGCAGTTGAAATTCAGCAGCGATTGGGCGTACCCTAAACTAAGCTGCAATGGAAGGATTTGTCGTTCCTCAGTTTGATTTAATTACATCTGCATCTTATCAAGTACAGCAGGTTTTTTTTAATCGATTAAGGAATTTACTGATATCCTCTTTTCATTTCAGGCTCCCATCAAGAGGGTGCGCAAGGCGCTCAACCTCGCCGAACGGATCGAGGTCATAAATGACTTCAAAAAGATTCCTAGCGTCAAATACTTTGCAGATAAGTTCCAATGCGGGCAAACTCAAATTAAGAACATTTTGCGCAACCGGCTTCACTATCAAGCAATCTGGACGAGAAAACAGAAGAACGGAACAGCTCTCAACCCCTACCAAATTCAAATGGCAGCAGTGGGAATTATTCTGAACGAATGGATACAGCGCGCCAAATGCTATCAAATTAATATCAATGATGATGTCCTTCGTAGCTTTGGGCAGGAAATCGCTGACCTTATCAACTTTAAACAATTCAAACCCACCAATGGGTGGCTTGCAAGCTTTAAACTGAAGCATAGGATTTCCACCTTTGACATCAACATCAAACAAGAAGCAGATCCACATCCTGATAGTCGGCACCCGTTGAGCTTGAGTATTATAATCGATGACTTACGACAGAAATACGGAAAATCAGTTATACCAATTAATAATGCAAATGGAAGTTATAGTAATCGCGACAATAATGCTAGGTCTGCGGTTGAGGAGGAACAATCCTTTGGGCATTTCATCACAGACGCAATCAACACGCTTCAGGGAAATGATTACGGAATATACGAAAACGACGATGGAGTTTCTAGCACAAGGGAAATCTTCAACACAACCAGGACTAGTGACGATATCCTGGTGAAAAAAATCGATTGCTATCGAGAGGCTTTGAATCAACTGGTGCCATTGGAACAGTTTGCTTTGCTGAAGGAAAATATACGAGCTGTCGGGCTGATCAATCAATTAGAGAATCTATTTCGAGATGAAATGAATAAGGAGATAAATCAATTTGAAAGCTAGGTTATGAATTAAAAATGATTGCTTAATTTGTTAATATGGAAATAAGTATTGCATGATGTAATAAATTAGTATGTAAGTGCATCGTTTTAAATATAGCTGGTCATGAAGTAGCAACGCTCATTCATTTATAATTGAAAACAATAGAATATCATCTAATTACAGCATGATTTGAAGCATTACGAAACCGACGAAAAGGTTTGGACAGCAAGGAATGTTCCTAGTAAGAACCATAAGTATGCTAATGTGGGATATTTCGTTTAAAGATCGAATTTACCAAATCTGATTTAAAGTTTTTTTTTTCTTGAAAAGTCGGTGGGCTTCTTTGAGTCATCTTCAGTGTCTAAACAATATGTGGAAGGGAGATGACTCAGAGGAGTCTGAGTTCTGCGCACCCAAAAAAGTAAGGCCCTATAGCTTTTCAAGAAAACAGAGGATTGGCCTACTGATATCAAATAACCAAAATAATTGATTAGTTTAAAGTCTTTCAATGAAGTAAGAAAAGCACCCAGCATTAGAAAATTAAGTTTAATTGGTAGCCCAAACAATGGTAGATAAAAATATATCTCTGTTTGGACAAAAATAAGATTAAAGGATTTTTTTGTGGCAGGGAAGTGACCGCCGCTCCCATTCTTGCAAACGCCTTGTTAGGATTAGGTCTTAGTTCGTTCCTGCTACCAGAGTTCACCACCACAACTGCTGGGGAAGCTGTGCAGATTCAAGGATCATTAAGTCACGTACTGGGACTACCTGAGCTGCGAGGTAATTATGCTTAGATTTAAGGCATTGTAGAACATTTTAAGTATTTTTGGAAATTAGTTTGTCTAATATTAAGTTAGATTAGTGTTAAGCCAAGTAGCTAGGGACCGCCAGAAGTGTTACAACGTACCAACGAACACCACGAACTGAAGCTGTGGATACTTGTATTGCTCACGGAACAAGATCTGGGTAGTATCGAAAAACGCGTTGCACGAAATCATGGTTGCCGACGACACGATATGCGGTTCAGTTGGCTGGTTGAAATACGACCCCAAACCTTCCGACGCCTACAAAGCATTGCCAGTACTTGAAGCACTAGCGAGGTTTCGTAAAATAATTCCAATGCAGAATGCTAACCTCTTAACGAAGATCCATCGAATTTATAGAGTACAATATATAAAAGAAATAGGATATATTAACAACAATTCTCGACTATCCACCGTCCATGGCGAGAGATTACAAGTTGCAGCGTAATTACATGATTTCTCGAATCGATTTTATGAACATAGCGACCAAGAACGGGTTAAGAAATCATTACCAATTGGATTGTCAACAGTTGCCCACCTGGGAACGGGTGTGCCAACCAACAGCGGCGGAATAAGCTTGAAGAAAATAATTTAAGAGTCACGGAAATCAATGAAGAGTACGACCCTGACAAAAAGGCCCCGTTAATTAGGAAGAAATAAAAAAGGTCAGTCGAGTAACGGACCTCCTCTTTTCTTTTTCGCTAAGTGGTAATGGGAGGTGGCCGTGTTCAGAGCCGAAACCGATTTGTACTATTGGGAGCTAGTTGAATTTAATTATTGTTTTAAATTGGTGAATACGTTTTTAATCGCGTGTTGAGTATTGAAGTAGCACTTTCTACGCAATCTCGATCGATATTAAAGTGAAAGGCCCAAGGAAGTAGACGCCCGCATGGAGGACGCGAAATACGAATATACATGTGCTGATAGATCATACATTGTGAGCTACGAGCCGGCGGCTTCTGGCGGATGCAACGGGGCCCCAATCGCAGGTTAACTCATTAAGTAATTCAGAAGAAAAGGTACCTTTTTATTTTATATTTGAATCGCATTATTTATTTAAAGGGAAAAGTGTTGTAAGATTGCTGTAAATGTTGTAAGATTGTGAATTAAAACGGATTTTACACTAAATTCTCGAGTGGTAATTGTAGCGCGTAGTGAATATTGTGTGCGCGGCTCAGGCGGTGGGACGCGCGGGAAAAGTTAATGCGGGAATTAGTAGTTCTTTCCAGATCGCCAGCGCCCGTAGTTGTGATTAGCCTGCGATCGTATCGGTGCAAACCGAGAATAGAGGAAGGTGAGTGAAGATTTGGCCCTAATCCCAAGGTTGAGGTAATGTGTTAGGAGCGCATTTAGCGAAAAACTACGCGCGCGATCCAGTCCAACGTACGTGTCCCCGCCATCCGATCGTAAGTGGATCCTACGAGCCGTTTTCTCGTTTGACGGCTTCTTGGGGGCCCAGGACAAACGAGTGGCGCTCCCTACGCCCGTCTCCGGACGAGCTTGCCGGAACCGCAGGCCCCCTCGGAGGAACGCAGCGCCTACATCTTGTAGGTTGTAGTGGATGGTTATATTGGCGGCGGAATCGAATTGTAACAGCCTGGACTGCCTACTTAACACCGCCCCTGTCAACCTGAGCACCCAGCCTGGAATCGTTTGACACATTACTTCCGGCCAGGTCTCGTTTTGTTATGCCATGTGGTGGCTTCAAGCTGGGGATCCCACCTCTAGTGGAAGGGGAGGGAGGAAAAATAATCGCCAACAAGCAGTCCCCTAGCTTCGATATCCCCAGTTGATGTGAGCCCCTTTCATCTATTAGGACTGCCCAAACATAATGTGCCACCTGGTTCCATTTGTCAACCGATCTAAGCACCACCGTGTCCATATTCTCCATTGTGAGCACTTCCGTCTCCCAGTAGAGGGGTTCCCTCACAGCCTGCCAAATTTTTCGCACGCAAAAATAGGTGATGGGCCGCACGCAAAAATAGGTGATGGGCATCGTCTTACTTTCCAGGACAAAACCAACAGTCGGGGGACTGTGACTTACCAATCTTGTGCAGGTAAGACTGAAAACACATATGCCCGCTGAAAAACTGGGTCATATAGAAGTCAGTCTCACCATGCCCTCAATTTCGCCACGGTCTCACATACGGGATGAGGTGCGCAGTCCACCTCCACCTCGTGCAATTCACCCAAGACTGCTACCAATCGTTGAAAGAGTGCTGTCTCGCCTCGTGGACAACCTTGGCACTCTCTTGCCAGGAGGGCAACAGATATCACGCGTGCAATAACTCTCACCACCGAATCAGAGACTGTCAGATGTGAAGATGCAATCCTTAGCGCACCTCTTCTCTGTACCTGTGCTTCCGCATAATTAACTAGTACCCAACGCTCCACAGATCCTTGTTCACATTGTTCACTATACCTTGCCAGCAACAAGCCTTTCTGTTGTTAATCAATTTGCGAAGGCGTTTCCTGGCCGACTTTAATACTGCCCGGTTGAATGCCTCGTTACGGTTCTGTGCCCGTTGAGAGTCACACCGAAGCTTGTGACACTTCTTTCACTCTTCAGCGATTTCAGTCGACTACTCTACAAGACGTACCGATCACTTTTTATTATCTTTAGAAATGTTCTGTCAGGTGTCAATTAATCTACTCTACAGTAATTCAATATTTTTTTTGCCTCGTTAAAGTTAGCGGACACGGAGGCTTGAGACAAACGCAAACATTACACAAAAAGCAACCGTTACTTTCTCCGAAGAAGGTCGTTATATTACAAAAGGAATGTCAAACTTAAAGATGTTAAAGTGGCTAAAGTGAACCACTCATATCTGCCTAAAGGATGTAGTTTACTTTACACTAGTAAAACAACAAACTAAGCAGTTTTGACGGGGTGACCACCTTATCTCTTCAGGAGCAGCCACTCCTGATCACCACGGGGCTGCTCGACTGCTTATGTTTATTACACAATTGTGTATCATCCTTACTAAGGACTCCGAGGCAAATGTCACATCCAGTATGGTTTCTCCGCGGCCAAAATGGCCAAAAGTCGGCATATTTCTGGTGCTTAGTACCCCCAGTCGAGAATCCACGACGCTACCAACGGAGCCACCTTCTGTTGATTTCCCATTCATCTAATAAGCAACTTTAACTATTAGGGAAACGTGAATGATTTTTTGTTAGTAAGAAAATTAAGATTTGTTAGTGGGAGCTAATGAATAAAATTAGTTAGTATGAAGGAAGGAATTAGTTTTTGTTAGGTAAAATGTATCGAACGAAATTTTGTAAATGGGAATTAATGAATGGAATGTTATTAGTGGGAATATTAAAATTATTATTAAATACTATTTTTTTAGGGTTTTGTACTAAAATACAAAACCCTATTGCAATCACGACCTGTGTCCGTCTGTCCGTCTGTCCGTCCGTCCGTCCGTCCGTCCGTCCGTCCGTCCGTCCGTCCGTCCGTCCGTCTGTATGTCACAGCACTTTTTCTCCGAAACTATAAGGGCTACAGCCATGAAACTTTGTAGAAAGATCAGAAGTGGTGACCTCTTGAAAGTTCAATGGTGGAAAATTTTTTCAAAGGCGTTTCAGGGGGGTCTCCCCATATAAGGGGGTGACCCCTCAAAAAAAAAATTTCACCATTGGTAGTCGAGTAGGGTGTCATTGGAAAGGTCTCAATGAGATCTTTTCAAAACAAGTCTTAAAATTGTCTTATAAGTACCGAGGGGGGCAGGGGAAGGGGAAATGTACGAACTTTTCGCGTACCCCCCCCCCTCGCGATTGGACACCTTCCATCCGAAAAATCTGAAAAAAATCATGAATGTAGGCCTTAATGAGTACAACAACAACAAATACATGAGAAGTCGAAATTCACTCAACTTTGTTAGTAATAGTATGATTTATCGATTTTCTGTTCTCTTGAATAAAATCCAAACGGTACCCTTAATCTCAATAACGCCTGGCACTTTTGGCTTATCCAGCTTACGACCCAGAACATCGAGATGAGGCAGCAACAGAAGCATTCATCAGTGCGTTAAAGGACCAGGAATTGCAACAAGCCGTGCGTTTAGCCCAAAAGCAAACGGTTAAGGACGCATTGGATTATAGTCTGAACTTTGAGGCAGCGAAAAATGCGACTCGTACCACTGCCCGGGTCCGTGAAGTAGTTGCAGACGAGTGCAGGTGTGAGCGCGTGGAAAATGAGCGAGAGCCGCAGGTGAATGGTGCGCCTAGATGCTGGGATTGTGGAGAGAAGGGGCCCTTGCAAAGAGACTGCAAGAAGCGAAGAACACGGAGCTATTGTCCAGGATGGTGGAGATCCAGACCGTGTCAGGAGCCTAGAATGGAGGCCCATCAAACTGCAAGGGCCAACTTCGTGGGGCAAACGTTAGCTAGGAGGATCGACATGCCCAGTACCCCCATCACCGTGTCAAGACTACATCGTGGAGAAGCGGACTTATGCCTTCCGGGTCAAGTTAACGGAGAAAACTGCACCATAACAATTGACACTGGTGCAACCCGATCGATTATCCGACAAGAACTAGTTAGACAGCAACAATTTCACAAGGGCAGATTTTTCTCACTACGGACAGCTACGGGAGAAACTGCACCTGTTCATGGAGAGGTCAACCTTCGGATACAGTTGGGAGACCTTGTGTTCCGACACAATTTTCTGGTTGCGAATATCATGGATGACTGCATTCTCGGAATGGATTTTCTGCGACCACATGGAATCACGTTGGATTTGGGCAAACGTGTATTGAAATGGCAGAATGTAGAAGTACTGATGGAAGATCCCAGCGTCCAAATCCCCAAGATGAATTTAGTGGTATGTACTGACACTGATGTACCGAATTCTTCCAAAAGCATTGTATGGGCCAAGCTTGATGGTGATTCTGGAGACCACCGATCTTATCTGATAGAGCCAACGAAGACGTCCGCATTACGCAGTTTGATTGTAGGAGGAAGCCTTGTAAGATCTTTAAGGAACGGATATGTGCCGGTTAGAGTCCTTAACACTGCAGATTCAACCACGAGCATCAAAGCGGGAGAAGTCATCGGCAGCTGCCAGCCTGTTTCCATCATCACCTCTTTGGAAGCTACTCACGACCATCATTGCAAAAGGAGGCAAGAGACAGACAAAGCCCGGGAATCAACGTCTGCAATATTGAAGCAGGTCAAATTGCCAGTGCAGCTATTCAAACGAGCCTCTGATCTGGTCACCAAGTACAGTGACATCTTCTCAACAAGCCCAGATGACCAAGGCCGAACGAGTCTGGTAACTCACGTCATAGATACACAGGGAGCCAAGCCGATTCGACAAGCACCAAGACGCCTCCCTATAGCCAAACAAGGAGAAGTGAGCGCGCTGATCTTGGACATGGAAAAACAAGGCGTTATTGAACCTTCTGTCAGTCCATGGGCTGCGCCTGTAGTTCTAGTAAAGAAAAAGGATGGTAGCGCTCGTTTTTGTGTCGACTATAGGCAGCTCAACGACGTCACTAAGAAAGATAGTTACCCGCTCCCACGTACGATGACATCATGGACACTTTAGCCGACGCAAAATGGTTTTCTACACTCGATCTCAAGAGTGGCTACTGGCAGGTAGAAATCGACAAGAAGGACAGAGAGAAGACCGCATTTTCAGTTGGAACCGGATTGTGGCAGTTTATGGTGATGCCATTTGGGCTTTGCAATGCTCCAGCCACTTTCGAACGCTTGATGGAATACGTGCTACGTGGTCTAACCTGGAAAACCTGCTTGGTGTACCTAGATGACATCATCGTCATCGGGAGAACGTTCGAAGAGCATGTGCGGAACTTAGAAGAGGTTTTCTCCAGACTGCGACTGGCAAATTTGAAACTTAGTCCCGACAAGTGTACCCTTTTCGCAGCTGAAGTAAGATACCTGGGACACGTCGTATCAGCAGAAGGGGTCAAAACAGACCCTGAGAAAATTGAAGCCGTGAAAAGCTGGCCAACACCAAACAACAAGCGCCAACTACGAAGATTCCTGGGTCTGGCAACCTACTATCGAAGATTCGTCAAAGACTTTGCCAAAAAAGCTAAGTGTCTCCATCAGCTAACCGAGAAAAATCATCCGTATGTCTGGAATGAACAATGCCAGACAGCCTTTGAGACCCTGAAGGAAAAGCTGTGTGAATCACCCGTGCTGGCGTATCCGAAACCCGGAAAAATGTTTGTAGTTGACACCGATGCAAGCAACGGCGGTATTGGAGCTGTACTCTCCCAGCAGATCAATGGAAAGAGTCCTCTCTTATTACAGTCGAGTTCTCTCAAAAAGTGAGAGGAATTACTGCGTGACCAGGAAGGAGCTATTAGCTATAATAAAGGCCACCAAGCAGTTCCACAAGTATCTATATGGCCAGAAATTTGTTCTTCGAACGGACCATGCATCACAGAGATGGTTGCTCAACTTCAAAAACCCCGAGGGACAAGTTGCGAGATGGATCGAAAGATTGCAGTCATACGACTATGAAATTGTTCATCGGAAGGGCGGAGTTCATGGAACTGCTGACGCCCTATCTCGTCGTCCATGTCCAGCTAATTGTAACCATTGCCGACAGATTGAGGAAAAGGAACCGCTCGTTGATCTGCGATTGATAACGGCAGAATTCGATGAAGGTTGGTCATCGGAGGAGATTCGAAACGCCCAGTTAGCCGATGAAGACATCGGACCATTGCTCGTATGGAAGGAGACGACTGGGCGACCTGAGTGGAAAGACGTTTCAATGCATGGCGCAACCCTGAAAAGCTATTGGGCACAATGGAACTCCCTTCAGGTGGAGGGTGGCGTACTCAAGCGGAAATGGGAAACGGCGGATGGTAGCTCCTATAGGATGCAAACTATACTTCCCAAAAGCCGAATCCACGATGTGGTTAAGGAAATGCATGAAGGATCCTCGGGAGGCCACCTTGGTGTTAACAAGACCTTAGCGAAATTGCGGGAACGGTTCTACTGGCTCCACGCTCGAGAAGACGTAGAAGACTGGTGTCGCAGATGCACAATTTGCGCTTCCGTCAAAGGCCCAAATTGACGACTGAGAGGACAAATGCAAACCTATAACGTAGGCGTGCGATTCGAAAGGATTGCTGTTGACATCGGAGGACCCTTTCCTGAATCCGATTGGGGAAATCGATACACGCTGGTTGTGGCCGATTATTTCAGCAAGTGGCCCGAGGTCTACCCCATTCCCAACCAGGAAGCAACTACCGTAGCTGAACAGCTAGTGTTAAATTGGGTCAGTAGGTACGGCGTACCTTGCGAATTACATTCAGATCAAGGCCGAAACTTTGAGTCACTAGTTTTTGGCGAAATGTGTGAACTACTGGGAATACGGAAAACGAGGACAACACCGCTGCATTCCCAATCCGATGGAATGGTCGAACGGTTCAACGGCACGCTCAATAAACATCTGGCCAAAATGGTTGACGAGAACCAAAGGGACTGGGACCGACATATCCCACTATTTTTGATGGCGTACAGAGCTGCCGCACATGCATCGACGGGCCAAGCCCCAGCCAAAGTCATTTTTGGAAAGACTATTCGTTTGCCAGCCGATATAAAGTTCGGGACACCCCCTGAGAAACCCCAAACGGTCTCGGAGTACGCAAGTGATCTAAGACAACGGTTGAACCAGATACATCGGACAGTGCGAAAACACCTCGAATCGGCTACTGACCGCATGAGGACCAGGTATGATCTAAAGGCAAATTCTACTGGCTTCCAGCAAGATGACTTGGTGTGGCTTTATAACCCGCAACGGCGAAAGGGTAGGTCTCCAAAGTTGCAACATAATTGGGAGGGACCATACCGAGTTACAAAGCGAATCAACGACGTCGTATACCGAATACAGGAACATCGAAAGCCGAGAGCTAAAATGAAAATCGTGCACCTGGACCGTCTTGCCCCATATTACACCCAGGGAGAATTGACTACAAATAGCGACACATCTTTTCGGGGCGAAAAGAACTGAGGTGGGAGCAGTGTTACATGTACAAATAATTACATGTACAAATAATTCTGCGAGCTGCTGTCGCAATTGTTTTCATAATCATTAAGAACGTCAACAAATGAATTTACTCGAACCCACGAGAACCCACCAAGCATGATCAACATCTGCAAGTGACGTCACTCCATTCATTAATTTGCTCGAATCTACCAGGTACCTCTCGGTAGAACATTCGCCAATGTACGAGAAATGGGTGAATAGGTAGAGACCCTATATAAAGGCGAGCTGAATGAATGGGGGGATCATTCATTCGACCGCGATAAGAACTGCGATAGTATGTGGGAAGCGATATTATTCGAGTAGTAGAAAAGTGATTTTCGTACTTGTGAAGTGATTTAGAAGACAATTGCGATAAGAAATTTATGGACTAGTGTTACATTTTTTAATAGTGAAAAATAAAATAAGTGAAAGTGTTAAATCGATTATTGTGCATTATTGTAATTGAATAAACTCTTTTTAAATTAAAAGACATTGTGTTTTCACTTTCCCGGAGCATTAAAAATATTGGCCGCGAACCAATAACACGCGACAGTATTGTTTGGTTATGCTAGATCAGAAACTTTTTTAGCAAAGATTATTAGAAAGAAAAAGAAAACACATGAGTGAAAAGAAAATAATGCCTGCTTTTCATGAGCTTTCTGAAAACTGATTAGTGCAGCCAAAATGGTGGGAATATACTATATATATGTGGACTACGTGTGTCGAATGTAGTTTTATGAAATTCTATACTTGCCATCATATGATTGTAAATAAATGCAGTGTGCTACAGCTAGCCATTTAAAAAAAAAATAATAATAAAGAGAATAAACTAGGCTACCATGAAGTGCATCACCTACATCTTTAAAACCTCGCCGAATTTCATTTTACGCAAATGAAAATAATGTGTGATAAAATACACGGAACGAATAGTATGAACTTTAGTACTTTTATTTAAAGTTTTTAGCCCTTTGCATTTTTTAATCAAGTCGCATAGTTGTGTAATTACACACTATTCTAAATACCAAAGCATTTAGAAATTAATGGTATATCCTACCTTAGGCACTGATTTTCAACTACGTAAAATCTTGTAATACAAAGCTATGCGTTAAATCTTTATGACTACTAATTTTTACACTTAAAAGCCCCCAAAAGTACTAAAAGACATCATCCTTGCTTACAAACTCATATCCTAAATGGTAGCATTAATAGTAGAGTCGCCTAAGTCTGCATATCAATGGTGAGCTGTTCTTGTGTCTTGATATGTTAGAAAGGTATGGACAAAAGGCTTCCGTTTTGCGTTTTCCTTGCTAGTGTGGATTCATTAGTATGATGCCTACCGAGTACTATGCAATAGGTGGGCAGATTTTTCTTCGCCTTACTTGCGGAATCAAATACAGCTTCGATGAAGTCTCTCAGCAGTAAACAATAAAGTTTTACGACCAAAAAATATGGATATTGAACAGCCTGGACTGGCTAAACTTTTGTAATTCCGTAGAGACTGGAGATTAGTTTCAGAACCTTCAAAAATGAAAATAAATATCTCGTGAAAGAAATTAATACTCAATTTCCATATGCCCTTGTGCAAATCTGATTTCCTACAAAACCTTTATTCTCGGAGGTTAACATTCAAAATTAGTTGCAAAAAGCCAGAGATGCAAAAGTAAAATTGAAAAATGTTCAGCACAAAATAGTATCGTTAAAACAAGCAAAACTGAACACCAGAATACGTTGGTAGAACAGCAGCCAACAATCTCTAACCGAAACTTTTCAAAGAACATGAAACAGCATATTTCATGTTCACTCTTAAAGCCTTGAATCCACGACTTTAATTTTACCCAATTCCACCCACGTTGAATAAAACAACAAAGAGGACGTTGAGTCTATACTGCCATGGTGTGCATGAAATAAATGGATCCTGCATACAACGACCCAACAGCGTCCTCGATGATAAGCTTTGAAGTTTCAAACGAACCCTCGTTTAGCTCAGCGTCCTCCATAAAGAAAACGTTTTCTCGTTTCCATTTTATCGAGTTGTCCTGTGGAAGCTCCATTTGCCGAGGTAGAGAAGCAATTCATGCGACGAAGCATGCTAGCTACCTCGCACAGCATGAGGTTCTATCAGGCAACACGCAATCTGGGGGTTGTTGTGTTGCCAGGCTACGTGCTGAGTTGGTATTGCCAGTGCACTGGTTATATATTGCTGGAGTATATACTCAGATGGAGATCGTTGAAATGTGATGCGGGAGCGTGGTAGAAAATCGATTTTGAGTCTGGTCGCTATTCTCAGCAGTTGAAATTCAGCAGCGATTGGGCGTACCCTAAACTAAGCTGCAATGGAAGGATTTGTCGTTCCTCAGTTTGATTTAATTACATCTGCATCTTATCAAGTACAGCAGGTTTTTTTTAATCGATTAAGGAATTTACTGATATCCTCTTTTCATTTCAGGCTCCCATCAAGAGGGTGCGCAAGGCGCTCAACCTCGCCGAACGGATCGAGGTCATAAATGACTTCAAAAAGATTCCTAGCGTCAAATACTTTGCAGATAAGTTCCAATGCGGGCAAACTCAAATTAAGAACATTTTGCGCAACCGGCTTCACTATCAAGCAATCTGGACGAGAAAACAGAAGAACGGAACAGCTCTCAACCCCTACCAAATTCAAATGGCAGCAGTGGGAATTATTCTGAACGAATGGATACAGCGCGCCAAATGCTATCAAATTAATATCAATGATGATGTCCTTCGTAGCTTTGGGCAGGAAATCGCTGACCTTATCAACTTTAAACAATTCAAACCCACCAATGGGTGGCTTGCAAGCTTTAAACTGAAGCATAGGATTTCCACCTTTGACATCAACATCAAACAAGAAGCAGATCCACATCCTGATAGTCGGCACCCGTTGAGCTTGAGTATTATAATCGATGACTTACGACAGAAATACGGAAAATCAGTTATACCAATTAATAATGCAAATGGAAGTTATAGTAATCGCGACAATAATGCTAGGTCTGCGGTTGAGGAGGAACAATCCTTTGGGCATTTCATCACAGACGCAATCAACACGCTTCAGGGAAATGATTACGGAATATACGAAAACGACGATGGAGTTTCTAGCACAAGGGAAATCTTCAACACAACCAGGACTAGTGACGATATCCTGGTGAAAAAAATCGATTGCTATCGAGAGGCTTTGAATCAACTGGTGCCATTGGAACAGTTTGCTTTGCTGAAGGAAAATATACGAGCTGTCGGGCTGATCAATCAATTAGAGAATCTATTTCGAGATGAAATGAATAAGGAGATAAATCAATTTGAAAGCTAGGTTATGAATTAAAAATGATTGCTTAATTTGTTAATATGGAAATAAGTATTGCATGATGTAATAAATTAGTATGTAAGTGCATCGTTTTAAATATAGCTGGTCATGAAGTAGCAACGCTCATTCATTTATAATTGAAAACAATAGAATATCATCTAATTACAGCATGATTTGAAGCATTACGAAACCGACGAAAAGGTTTGGACAGCAAGGAATGTTCCTAGTAAGAACCATAAGTATGCTAATGTGGGATATTTCGTTTAAAGATCGAATTTACCAAATCTGATTTAAAGTTTTTTTTTTCTTGAAAAGTCGGTGGGCTTCTTTGAGTCATCTTCAGTGTCTAAACAATATGTGGAAGGGAGATGACTCAGAGGAGTCTGAGTTCTGCGCACCCAAAAAAGTAAGGCCCTATAGCTTTTCAAGAAAACAGAGGATTGGCCTACTGATATCAAATAACCAAAATAATTGATTAGTTTAAAGTCTTTCAATGAAGTAAGAAAAGCACCCAGCATTAGAAAATTAAGTTTAATTGGTAGCCCAAACAATGGTAGATAAAAATATATCTCTGTTTGGACAAAAATAAGATTAAAGGATTTTTTTGTGGCAGGGAAGTGACCGCCGCTCCCATTCTTGCAAACGCCTTGTTAGGATTAGGTCTTAGTTCGTTCCTGCTACCAGAGTTCACCACCACAACTGCTGGGGAAGCTGTGCAGATTCAAGGATCATTAAGTCACGTACTGGGACTACCTGAGCTGCGAGGTAATTATGCTTAGATTTAAGGCATTGTAGAACATTTTAAGTATTTTTGGAAATTAGTTTGTCTAATATTAAGTTAGATTAGTGTTAAGCCAAGTAGCTAGGGACCGCCAGAAGTGTTACAACGTACCAACGAACACCACGAACTGAAGCTGTGGATACTTGTATTGCTCACGGAACAAGATCTGGGTAGTATCGAAAAACGCGTTGCACGAAATCATGGTTGCCGACGACACGATATGCGGTTCAGTTGGCTGGTTGAAATACGACCCCAAACCTTCCTACGCCTACAAAGCATTGCCAGTACTTGAAGCACTAGCGAGGTTTCGTAAAATAATTCCAATGCAGAATGCTAACCTCTTAACGAAGATCCATCGAATTTATAGAGTACAATATATAAAAGAAATAGGATATATTAACAACAATTCTCGACTATCCACCGTCCATGGCGAGAGATTACAAGTTGCAGCGTAATTACATGATTTCTCGAATCGATTTTATGAACATAGCGACCAAGAACGGGTTAAGAAATCATTACCAATTGGATTGTCAACAGTTGCCCACCTGGGAACGGGTGTGCCAACCAACAGCGGCGGAATAAGCTTGAAGAAAATAATTTAAGAGTCACGGAAATCAATGAAGAGTACGACCCTGACAAAAAGGCCCCGTTAATTAGGAAGAAATAAAAAAGGTCAGTCGAGTAACGGACCTCCTCTTTTCTTTTTCGCTAAGTGGTAATGGGAGGTGGCCGTGTTCAGAGCCGAAACCGATTTGTACTATTGGGAGCTAGTTGAATTTAATTATTGTTTTAAATTGGTGAATACGTTTTTAATCGCGTGTTGAGTATTGAAGTAGCACTTTCTACGCAATCTCGATCGATATTAAAGTGAAAGGCCCAAGGAAGTAGACGCCCGCATGGAGGACGCGAAATACGAATATACATGTGCTGATAGATCATACATTGCGAGCTACGAGCCGGCGGCTTCTGGCGGATGCAACGGGGCCCCAATCGCAGGTTAACTCATTAAGTAATTCAGAAGAAAAGGTACCTTTTTATTTTATATTTGAATCGCATTATTTATTTAAAGGGAAAAGTGTTGTAAGATTGCTGTAAATGTTGTAAGATTGTGAATTAAAACGGATTTTACACTAAATTCTCGAGTGGTAATTGTAGCGCGTAGTGAATATTGTGTGCGCGGCTCAGGCGGTGGGACGCGCGGGAAAAGTTAATGCGGGAATTAGTAGTTCTTTCCAGATCGCCAGCGCCCGTAGTTGTGATTAGCCTGCGATCGTATCGGTGCAAACCGAGAATAGAGGAAGGTGAGTGAAGATTTGGCCCTAATCCCAAGGTTGAGGTAATGTGTTAGGAGCGCATTTAGCGAAAAACTACGCGCGCGATCCAGTCCAACGTACGTGTCCCCGCCATCCGATCGTAAGTGGATCCTACGAGCCGTTTTCTCGTTTGACGGCTTCTTGGGGGCCCAGGACAAACGAGTGGCGCTCCCTACGCCCGTCTCCGGACGAGCTTGCCGGAACCGCAGGCCCCCTCGGAGGAACGCAGCGCCTACATCTTGTAGGTTGTAGTGGATGGTTATATTGGCGGCGGAATTGAATTGTAACAGCCTGGACTGCCTACTTAACACCGCCCCTGTCAACCTGAGCACCCAGCCTGGAATCGTTTGACACATTACTTCCGGCCAGGTCTCGTTTTGTTATGCCATGTGGTGGCTTCAAGCTGGGGATCCCACCTCTAGTGGAAGGGGAGGGAGGAAAAATAATCGCCAACAAGCAGTCCCCTAGCTTCGATATCCCCAGTTGATGTGAGCCCCTTTCATCTATTAGGACTGCCCAAACATAATGTGCCACCTGGTTCCATTTGTCAACCGATCTAAGCACCACTGTGTCCATATTCTCCATTGTGAGCACTTCCGTCTCCCAGTAGAGGGGTTCCCTCACAGCCTGCCAAATTTTTTGCACGCAAAAATAGGTGATGGGCCGCACGCAAAAATAGGTGATGGGCCTCGTCTTACTTTCCAGGACAAAACCAACAGTTGGGGGACTGTGACTTACCAATCTTGTGCAGGTAAGACTGAAAACACATATGCCCGCTGAAAAACTGGGTCATATAGAAGTCAGTCTCACCATGCCCTCAATTTCGCCACGGTCTCACATACGGGATGAGGTGCGCAGTCCACCTCCACCTCGTGCAATTCACCCAAGACTGCTACCAATCGTTGAAAGAGTGCTGTCTCGCCTCGTGGACAACCTTGGCACTCTCTTGCCAGGAGGGCAACAGATATCACGCGTGCAATAACTCTCACCACCGAATCAGAGACTGTCAGATGTGAAGATGCAATCCTTAGCGCACCTCTTCTCTGTACCTGTGCTTCCGCATAATTAACTAGTACCCAACGCTCCACAGATCCTTGTTCACATTGTTCACTATACCTTGCCAGCAACAAGCCTTTCTGTTGTTAATCAATTTGCGAAGGCGTTTCCTGGCCGACTTTAATACTGCCCGGTTGAATGCCTCGTTACGGTTCTGTGCCCGTTGAGAGTCACACCGAAGCTTGTGACACTTCTTTCACTCTTCAGCGATTTCAGTCGACTACTCTACAAGACGTACCGATCACTTTTTATTATCTTTAGAAATGTTCTGTCAGGTGTCAATTAATCTACTCTACAGTAATTCAATATTTTTTTTGCCTCGTTAAAGTTAGCGGACACGGAGGCTTGAGACAAACGCAAACATTACACAAAAAGCAACCGTTACTTTCTCCGAAGAAGGTCGTTATATTACAAAAGGAATGTCAAACTTAAAGATGTTAAAGTGGCTAAAGTGAACCACTCATATCTGCCTAAAGGATGTAGTTTACTTTACACTAGTAAAACAACTAACTAAGCAGTTTTGACGGGGTGACCACCTTATCTCTTCAGGAGCAGCCACTCCTGATCACCACGGGGCTGCTCGACTGCTTATGTTTATTACACAATTGTGTATCATCCTTACTAAGGACTCCGAGGCAAATGTCACATCCAGTATGGTTTCTCCGCGGCCAAAATGGCCAAAAGTCGGCATATTTCTGGTGCTTAGTACCCCCAGTCGAGAATCCACGACGCTACCAACGGAGCCACCTTCTGTTGATTTCCCATTCATCTAATAAGCAACTTTAACTATTAGGGAAACGTGAATGATTTTTTGTTAGTAAGAAAATTAAGATTTGTTAGTGGGAGCTAATGAATAAAATTAGTTAGTATGAAGGAAGGAATTAGTTTTTGTTAGGTAAAATGTATCGAACGAAATTTTGTAAATGGGAATTAATGAATGGAATGTTATTAGTGGGAAAATTAAAATTATTATTAAATACTATTTTTTTAGGGTTTTGTACTAAAATACAAAACCCTATTGCAATCACGACCTGTGTCCGTCTGTCCGTCTGTCCGTCCGTCCGTCCGTCCGTCCGTCCGTCCGTCCGTCCGTCCGTCCGTCCGTCCGTCCGTCCGTCCGTCCGTCTGTATGTCACAGCACTTTTTCTCCGAAACTATAAGGGCTACAGCCATGAAACTTTGTAGAAAGGTCAGAAGTGGTGACCTCTTGAAATTTCAATGGTGGAAAATTTTTTCAAAGGCGTTTCAGGGGGGTCTCCCCATATAAGGGGGTGACCCCTCAAAAAAAAAATTTCACCATTGGTAGTCGAGTAGGGTGTCATTGGAAAGGTCTCAATGAGATCTTTTCAAAACAAGTCCTAAAATTGTCTTATAAGTACCGAGGGGGGCAGGGGAAGGGGAAATATACGAACTTTTCGCGTACCCCCCCCTCGCGATTGGACACCTTCCATCCGAAAAATCTGAAAAAAATCATGAATGTAGGCCTTAATGAGTACAACAACAACAAATACATGAGAAGTCGAAATTCACTCAACTTTGTTAGTAATAGTATGATTTATCGATTTTCTGTTCTCTTGAATAAAATCCAAACGGTACCCTTAATCTCAATAAAATTTAGCAAAGAGATGATTATTTATAAGATTGATCTTTTCGGAAAGTTTCATAAAGATCGAATAGTATTTACCGAAGTTATAGCGATTTGAATTTTCGTGTATTACTATGGAGCAATATGCCCTGTATTACTATGGAAACATATTGCTATGGAGCCATATGCGCTTTTTACCGACTTAGACACTACAGCTTTGCTAGAATTTGCATGAAAATTTCAGGAATGATAGGTATCATGAAGATGAGTACATACAATTGAAACAAGTCGAAGAGGCAGGCAAGAGCTCCTAGCAAAAGGGCTTTGTAACCATTCTAAGATTCGAAAAAATAGGCCATGAATCGATGATTACAGTACAGAGGAGTGGCCCCTGAAAAAAAATTTCATGAAAGGTAGCCGATATGAGTATCAACTGAAAGTTCTCTATGAGAGCTTTTCAAAACAGTTCTTAAACTGACAGTTTTTGCTTCAGTGGAAGCACAGGGGGGGAAATACATGAAAAAGTGTTTCCTCCCTCGCGAATGGACACCAGTGATCTTAAAAAATCTGAAAAAAATATCAAAGGAGATATTTATGGGTATAACTATAACAAATACCTCAGAAGTCAAAATTCGTTCAACTTTGTTAATAATAGTATGATCCTCGAATTTCACATTTTCTCCAATTAAATCGTCTTTGACATGTTTCTTGATTTTATTCGTTGCTGGTTACTGCATTTTGTTAGTTGAGTACAAAACCCTTCTGACATGAGCATTGGTCTGTCTACCCAACTTGTTGTAATTGAAAATAAGGGAAAAGGGTGGGATGGAGATGGTGGGAAGAAAAAAATTACAGTGAAATTGTTAAATGATAATAAAAATCAATAAATTTACTGATGGAAAGGGTTTATGCGCCCAAAGGAAGGGGGAGATGTTACGGCGAGAATTGAAATTGCGCATGGGAGAAATTCGTTATGCCGGAATTCACTACAGTATATTAAAGATATTGTAGGACATTGTTATTTTCTGATACCTACAGCAGTAGAAAATGATAAATTTGTTTAAAAGCTTCTAAAGAACAACTCTTCAAGCAGAAGTCATTTTCTCTGGAAAGAAAAAAATTATGAAAAGCAAGTTCAGTAGAAGGGTCAGAAATATTTTTACTAACCCCATAAAATGTGGACAAATTTCTCACGCAATCAATGAGCAAACGCAAGAAACACGTCGATGAAATATAGTTGTCTTATATAATTGGATATTCTTAGAGGTTAGAGTTATTTGAGGAGTGCCTCCCTCTTATACTTCAGAACATGGAGGTTCACAAAAGGTTTCTCTCAGGTAACACGGAAGAATTATTCTAATAAATGGGCTACGATTCAAGTAACGAAATGGAATTCACGTTTTGAGCTGGTGGACATGATGTTTTGGACCTTTTCATGGTAGCGCCAGGATGACATTTTTGTGCAAACTATTCCAATTTGATTATCTAACCTTCTCCATTCCGACAAAATCTGGGCAAGCCTTCGAGTGCGTTCACAGTTTTGGTTGAGATAGACTCCCAATTAGTACCAGTCTGGCTCTGAGCACCTGTCCCCATAATGGCTTGTGCCTCCCTACTTCGCAAAAATAATCAAGGGACTAACAAGGCAACTACACATACGAACGAAGATAGTAGTTCCAAGGAGAGATCTAGTTAACCTCAATGTTACTTCATAAAGAACAACACAAACAACAACAACACCACCAATTTTAACCACGCCAACAACCACAGCACCAACAGAGACAATATCGACAAATAAGACAACGAAGTCAAGAACAATAACAGTAATGACTCAGACAACAAGGATGGACGAAAAACGCACGAGTGAATAGAACCAAAGGCCAACGTTATGCAGTCGGAATTTCTCGGGGCATTTGGGCGCAGCAAGAAAATCATGGAAAAGCAGGAGTGCCCGGTGTAAGAGAAGCAAAAAGCGGAGCGGAGGGAGCAAAGTGGATTGAGAACCTCAAAACCATTCCCACTACTGCAAGTCTCAAGGACCTCTCAACAGGAAAGTTACTAGGCAGCTCGACTGCTTTGACAATTCCGAAGAAAATACCTCATATGGCAGTCAGGGAAGGGAATAAATGCCAGCTTCAGCGTCCAAAAGTGCATTGAGATATTTGATAAGTATAACTCAACTACTAGAAGTATGGGTAGACTATAGCCCAATCCAAAGAGATACAAAGAAGAGGAGGAAGGGTTCCAAGTAATCCAATCAAAGGCAGCCAAAGTAGCCCAAACTGGCGACAACTAACAGTACAAACCCTATAAAGCAGGCTGTGCTGATCAAACGTACCAATGTTAGGTATTACGTGGATTCACTGCGAGGGGTGAAAACAGTATAAACTGCCATAAGAGTGGTGTGACCCACATAGTCCGGCAGTTAGCTGGAGGAATTCAGGGCCAGAGGCAACGAACAGGGAAGGCCCTTGAAGGAAGCGCTTCAGTCGCCTCGGTCGAGGCCATGGCAGCACTTAATACAAGAGAAATAGATTGGGTCACGAAAGTAGCCGACGTCAAACACACCATTAAATTTGAGTTCCTTGATTTAACCAAGGTTGAAAATAAGGCTCACTAAAGCAAACACCAGATGTGGCAATCATTGATCTTTCTGAAAAGAAAGCTCAAAAGTGATGGGCAAGGGCAAAATAAGACTGGGCAAAGTTATCTGCAGGATACAGCAGAAGGATCTCTTCATTGTTTTAAGTAACTTGGTTATGGCCATACCGCATAAGAATGCAGGAGACCAAGTGTGGTAAACTGGGGTATAAAATGCAACGCACGAGTGAAACACATTGCATTCTATGTAAGGATTCTGGCCTTAAAGTGGACGAATTTAACCCAGTGATTACCAGCGTGTAGTGCTTGAGATTAACAGCGGTGCTTCTAAAGTTTCCCTGTCTCGAACGAAACACTGGAAAGATGAACGTTGAGTATTTTGTTAGCATGCTTATGGTATGAGCATCAATGCTGAGAACATCGCAGGGGAGTTGAGAACCGGCAGCTATGGGCTTGGTAAACGCAACTATGAGTATTATCACGTCCCAGGTTCAAATCTCGTTGGGAGCAACGTGAATTAGTTCAGGGGATTTTTCGGACAGACTACGACTATTCGCTCAGTGGTGATGTATACTGATTTAATTAGATTATATCATAGCTGACCAAGCATACGGGGAGCATGGTACTGACCAAACCAACTTCCGAAAAAATCAATACGGTCATGAAAATGAGATACTCTAACTATCTCTAAGCGAAGGCCCGAGAGGGGCTGTAGTGCTACAAAGAAGAAGAAGATTATCACGTCTGCCTACAAGCCCTCTATTCTCCGTCACAGACCCCGACACGGCAAGTCTTCAGGGTACTGGTGGTCATCTGAAATATCTGAACAATGAATTGAATATCACAAGCCCTGACAAGGGATTCGATGGGCACGGCCTTCGGAAGGAGCATGCGCAAAGCTCGCTGCATACAAGTCAGCAAGAAAGCGACTTCAGAAACTTGTCAACAACAGCAAGGTCACCTGCTACCAAAATCTGGTGGACACTATAAATAGTAACCCATGGAGCCTGGACTACAATATGGTTATGCGGACGTTCGGAGCCCATCGAAAGATGGCTCTTTTCCCTACACACCCCGTTCTTGTTGAAGTCATCCACGATGAAACTTCAGCAGATTGCCCATTCGTTACCAAGACCAAATCGAAGGAAGCAGTTTTGCCCATGAGAGTAAAAATGGCCCCAACGATAAACGGGATTCCGGCTGAGGTACTACAAATGGTCTATCACTGTTGCTTTGATTTGCTGCTCAGTACACTCAACGCTTGCCCACGTGAAGGAATATTCCTGGAGTGTTGGAAAGTAGCGACGGTCGTGCTTACCAATAGGTGGGAGGCGAATCTGGAGCCAGCCTTCTTAATTCCTCTTTAAAGAGTGTCACCAAAAACCAGTAGTTCCAGTGAATTTTCAAATTCAGTAATAAATTTTGGAGTACTTACAAATGGATAGTCTTTATTTTCAGCTCGTCTCTCTATCCGTGGGCTTGTGAGGGCGCCGACTTTGTAGACCGTTTTCTATAATATTTTGGTCACTGTTATATTATTTCTTATGTTTTCTTATAGTATTTTCCCCTTCTAATATTGATTGTTTCCTCATCATTTTAAGAAAATAAAATTTCAACGATTTTTTACTGTCACCTTTTTCTTGGCTTGTTATTTTTGTTTTGTGAGAAAAATGTAGAGTATTTTGATATTGCCGTTACAAGCAATTAGAGTCACAGTCCTAGTCACGAAATTTGAAATTGCACTTGTTGTTCGTTTTTTAGGGTTTTTCAAAATAATTATACAAAATCCTACTAGAGTCACGCCTGCCTGTCCGTCCGTGTGTCAGAGCACTTTTTCTCGCAAACCATAAAAGCTACAAATAGAAAGTTTCGCACATAGATGTAAAGTGGTGCTCTCTTCAAAGTTCCACTGCAAAAAAAATAGCAGGGTTCTTAAGGGAGGTCTCCCCATATAGGAGAGTCATCCCCAAAAAACAAAATTTAATTTAAGGTGGCCGATATGGGTATCAAATGAAAGGTATTGATGAGAACCTTTCAAAACACTGCCTTTTTTTGTTTCAAAGGGTGCACGGGGCTGGGGTACATACGAAAAATTTGTGTCCTTCCCTCGCGATTGGACACCTGTGATCTGAAAAGTCTGGAAAAAATTATAGAGGTGGGAATTTATGAGTACAACAACAACAAATACGTCGGAAGTCGAAATCCGCTTAACTTAGTTAATAATAGTATGATCTTCGAATTTTACATTTTTCCCAATAAAATCGTATGTATACCCTTAAATAAAACGAGATTCGATATTTAAGTAGTCTTACAGAAGATTCTTATATCTTGTAAGATTGATCAAATCCAAATCCAATCATATTTGTGGAAGTGATAGCCATTTGAAATTTCTCTAATCATAACAACAATAACGCACAATTTTGATTCTTTATGGACTCTCCATCGAATCAGACACTGCAGTTTTGATTTGATCTTCTTAACATTTCCAGATAAGGTCAATAATACAAACATTTTCGGGAATTCATCATATGAGTGATTTTTGTTACTTTGTAACAAAATAGCTACCGTTAAAAATGGAGAAACAATCGAACGTGCACATCTCTTTGATGTGTTTCTCGACTTCATTCGTTGTTAGTGAGTGTTTATCGTAAGTTCAATACAAAACCCTTCTGACATGAGTGGAGGTCTGTCTACCCAACTTGTTTTTCAACATTATTAGATGAAAATTTATTGAAGCGTAAATAAACATTTTAATAAAGAAAAGAGCACTTTGGTATTCATCTAGTACAAATATCGCGCGAGTTATAGCCATGCTATGATATCAATTATTCAACTACACGTGCGCTCACCTAAGCATTTTGCCAGAGCATTCAACGTAAGTTTGCAGTAAAGTAAATTAGCAACTTTTTGTAAACGTTGCAACTTTTATTGTTATAAATTGATTGAATTAACATTAGCAGTTCAGTTCATATTCCTAAATTTGCTGTTACTCTGTCGGTTTGGAAATTGAATCACGTTGTTAAATTGCTTAGTAATAAAGTTTGAAATTGGAAAAGTATTTGTTTTTTTGGAAAATTGAAACATTAAGTATTTAACTGGCGCAGTCGTGCGAATTTCTTGTGCTCTAACGTTAAGAAATTTTTTTCGGAAGTATACGCGGAAAAGAAAAAACGCGAAGTGTAAGTGCGATTCAATAAACAACGAAAAGATATCGTTACACTGCAACTGTGATTGAAATTTACAACGAAGGAATATCGTTACACCGACGAGAATTCAATTGAACGAACATCGATTAGGATCCTGGGAAACAACAAGACATGCACTCAATAGTCTTAGGATTTTGCATGTAAGTCGAATTATTTGAACGTTTCCTTTCTTTTTCTATCATTTTTATACATTTTTTTCCATTTAATATTTGCCATTATATTTTTACCATAAGATTTTTTCCACAAAATTTGCTTTTTATATGCCATTCTTTAATAAGAGTATTAGATTAAGACCTTATGATAAAAGAAGGTTTCATGACCTTAGAATAATTCCCTTGACGGAAACTCTCGCGAGTGAATTAACTGCGATCGCGGAAGATACGAATAGTGAAAGTGATCTATCGAATCAGTCCAGTAACAGTGAAGATATTGCTGTAAACCTCGAAGAAATTAATTCAGCAATGGCTACTGATTCATGTATTTTTAACGCTCTAAGAGTCCCCGACGCAATCAACGAGTTGCCAAAATTCAATGGCAAACCCTAGGCTCTTGAGGGATTTTATTGAAAATGTGGAAGAAATTCTTTTGCTAATTACGGAATCTATCCCCGTGTATAATAAAATCTTACATCGTGCCATTCCCAACAAAAGTGAGGGCCCCGCAAACGAGGTTTTAAACATGTACGGCACCTCGTTAGATTGGAGAGAGATCAAGAAAAACTTGACTCTCCATTATAGTGATTTAAAAGAAACGAAACATCGTTAATAAGGGATTTGCACAACACCAGACAAGGTGATAAGCCTATAGAAAAATATTATAGCGAAATTGTGGAACTATTGGCCACAATGATAAAACATATTCATATTCATGAATAAAGCCCAAACGTTATACAAGCAAAACGCGAGTTATTCGCTGAAATGTGTCTAAATACATTTCTAACTGGGCTTCGCGAACCACTTGGTGCCACAATCAGAGAAATGAAGCCTGATACTTTAGCTACTGCCTTTTCTTTTATGCTAAACATGAAAGCTCACATACCACACCGAAAAATTTACCCTCAGGCCCTAAACCGCTAACAAACAACAACTTATTACCTATTTTCCGATCACACCAGCCCGCATATTTCCCTCACCAATCGATATTCCTACAGCCATGAGGTTCGGTTCGTCCAGCCCCACAACTTTTGTTTCAAAAAATACCCAAATCCATTTCAACAAACTTCGCGCCCATTTCAACCCTTTTCGAACCAATTTCAGCAAAGGAATCCTCAGAGTCAATTCCCTAATTTCAGATTTAATACTAATAATTTTGGTATACCTCCGCAATGGCCTATGTTACCAAGATCGGAACCAATGGACACAAGCTCTGGCAATACTCACACTCATAACAGACAACCACAACCCCATCAATCTCCTGGTAATAACTTTTTTCGTTCCACAGGGCCGCCAAAGCTTACTGTCAAGGAGTTGCACAATGTGAACGAGTCGCAAACACCCTCTACAAGCCATGATAAATTTTTTTATTTTCAGCCACCCCCAAACGACGCATACAAACAAGATTAAGATAGTTTTTACTGCTACGGACAACAAGACACATCTGATAACACCCGAGACACCGACATATACCACGGGCCATATACGGAATACCACCAGACCGAACAATTACTATCAGGTACAAACATAGACGCAAATATACAGGAAGAAGCCAATTACGAAATCTATGATGCAAATTTTCGATTAAATGCCTCGATGCTCCAACAGGATACGTAGATATCAACACTCATGGATCAAACCTTCCCTACATAAAAATTCGTCAGCATTTGGTCATGAATTAAAATTTCTAGTAGATACTGGCTCCTCCAAATCGTTTATAAACCTCGAATTCGTGCATCTTAATGACATACAGCAAACAAAGCTTGTAGTCATCAATACTGTCTTGAACCAACATGTACTAGATAAACAAGTAAAACTTCCGAATTTTAAAGAATTTAGACAATAGGGCGAAATAACCATCCTTATGTTTAAATTTCATCAGTACTTTGACAGGCTACTTGGGTTAGATGCACTTACTAAATTAAAAGCCAAAGTAGACTTGGCAAACAAAATACTAACAACAAACGAAGCCATAATTCCTCTGATATTTGAGCCAAATATTATCTCTAACAAATATAAAGTGCCTCCAAAATCTAAATACATTGTGAAATCACCCATTGATACCGAAGTCAAGCCAAGACTCGTCATCTCTGAGGGTATATACAAAGCAAAAGAATGGCTTAGCCTTCTAGAAATAAACAATTAAACGGACGAAGAAAAATTACTCTTCTTAGAACAACCTCTGAAAACCTCAGAACTCTCACCCTCAAATTATGACCAAATTTATAATTTTAGCATCGATTGTACCGCCGAAGTGGACTGTTTGATTACTCCTAAAGACGTTTCGCAATTAGTACGAGTCTCTCACCTTAAAAACGAGGAGAAAGACCTTATCCTTAAGATATGCCGCGAATACGAAGATAATTTTTTTCCGTGAGGGACAAAAACTTGGTTTTACAAATAAGATCAAGCATTCTATTCCAACTACTGATGACTTACCCATTTACACTAAGTCATACCGGTACCCTTCATCCATCGGGATGAAGTTAGAAGACAAATAAACGACATGCTTGACCAAGGGATAATTCAACCTTGCTATTCTCCATGGAGTGCCCCTGTCTGGATAGTTCCGAAAAAACGGATGCTAGCAGTAAGCAAAAATGGCGATTAGTTATTGATTATCGGAAATTCAACGAAAAAACATTAACTGATCGCTATCGATTGCCAAATATAAACGACATACTCGATAAACTGGGCAAAAGTCTCTATTTTTCCGCCATCGAAATCGAAATAGATCAGCAAGATATAAAGAAAACCGCCTTCACAGTCGAAGGGGGTCATTATGAATATGTTCGAATACCTTTCGGCTGAAAAAATGCTCCCTTGACATTCCAGAGTGTTATGGACAACATACTTCAGGACCTTTTGGGGAAAATTTGCCTAGTATACATGGACGACATCATAGTATTTTCGACTTCACTCCAGGAGCTCGGAGATAGTCTGAGAAGAGTCTTCAAAAAATTACGAGAGGCTAATTTTAAAGTCCAACTCGACAAATCACACTTCTTTCGTAAAGACTCGTCACTTCGCACCTACTTACAAAATCTTATGTTTCTAGCTTATGTAGTTTGCGAGAAAAAGGACTGACGGACGGACGGACAGACAGGACGCGATTTTAGTAGGGTATTGTAAAATGATTTTACAATCCCCTAAAAAGGGGCGAACAGAACAAGTAACAGATAATTACATAAAAAGTCTCGAACTGTGCAAAGATCTATTAATGAACGACCCGATACTACAGTATCCAGATTTTAGTAAACCGTTCATTTTTACAACAGATGCTAGCAATTTTGCAATTGGCGCAGTTCTGTCCCAAGGCACAATAGGTAGCGATAGACCTGTTTGCTACGCCAGTCGAACCCTTAATACTTCTGAAATCAACTATTCGACAATAGAGAAAGAACTTCTTGCAATTGTCTGGTCTGTAATGTATTTTAGACCTTATCTGTTTGGAAGGAAGTTCAAGATAGTAACGGGCCACAAACCCCTTACTTATCTCATGAATCTGAAGGAACCTAACTCGAAATTAGTGAGATGGCGTTTCAAACTAGAGAACTCGAATGCAGATGCTTTGAGTAGAATCAGAATTCCTGATACTATTCCCAAAGAACGAGTAGAGTTGAGTACCAATGAAATTCTCGAAGGAACCAATAATGATTCGCAGCAAACTGAACTGAGCTCAACTGTTCACTCTGCACAAGAGGATTTGAACGATGGAATTCCAATATCTGAAAAACCTTTAAATGATTTCAACCTTCAGATTGTATTAGAGAAGACTAATAAAACGCCACAAACATCTGTAGAGATGCCTTTTAAAAACAGGCAAAGGCGAACTATAAGCATGCACGAGTTTAACGAAGATAATGTAACCGAACTGTTTAAGAAATTCTTTGCGCCCAATAAACTGAATGCAATTCATACAGACGAGGACATTTTTCGAATCGTTCAATCGGTATATTCGAAATACTGCTCACAAGCTCGAACCCTCAAGTTTGTTCATTGCACCGCATTCTCAAAGAAATTACAAATTCTGCCGAACAAGATAAATTAATTAATGACTATCATATCAACAACAATCACAGGGGAATAAATGAAACTGTTCAAAATCTTAAGCGAGACTACTACTTTCCCTACTTTAAGGATAAAGTAACAAAGAAAATAAATAATTGTGTAACTTGTACGATACAGAAGTATGACAGGAATCCTCCCAAAATAATATATCAAGTCTCTGAAAGTCCCCATAAACCATTAGATAGCTTGTACATAGATGTGTACACGATAAATGGGAAATCAATCCTGACCATCATAGATCGATTTTCGAAATTCGGCGCCGCATATACGTTATGCACGAAAAATAGTATTCACATTGTCAAATCTTTGCGACATTTTATGAGCCTGCACGGCATCCCAAAAACGATAGTCGCAGACCAACAGAACAGAAATGATATCCACCATATTTAAGGAATTCTGCCAACAATATGGCATTGAAATTCACTTCACACCATATCAGCAATCAACCAGTAATGCTTACGTAGAAAGATGGCATTTTGCAATTACTGAAATTTACAGGATTATCCTGGAAAAACGGCGTAAACAAAATTTCGATCTAGACCATGAGGAAATATTGAACGAAGCCATCACCAACTACAACAACGCCATACATTCTACAACAAAAAACACGCCCTACGAGCTATTTACTGGTAGAATCCACGAATTCAGCAAAACTTTCACCCCCAGTAATGAACATGACTATTTGAAAAAATTAAAGGAATACAGATCTCATATCTATCCGAAAATTAAAGATAAAGTCGATGAATTAGTCTGAACTAACTTTGAGAAGCTGAACTTAAACAGGGTGGACCCCCCAATTTTCAAAGAAAACGAAACTATATTCCGCAAAGAATGCAGACGCAATAAAACTACCCCTCGTTGCAGTAAACATAAAGTGAAGAAAGATTTAAAAGTTACATTAATCACCAATAAAAACCAAAAATTTCATAAATCAAAAATTAAAAAGAAACGCAAATTTCAGGGTGTTCCTGACGATCCATGCTCAGAAAATAGAAATACAGAAGTTGAACGACGACCAAATACTCTTACCGCTACAAATCGGCGCGACTAGGACCATTAAAACGTACCAGAATTTAATTCACATAGTGAGACTTAAAAATTATGAGGACGCTATCAACAACATCGTAACCTCCGTAAATAAATTTGACCAAGCACCCGAAACTACAGACACCCTCAGAATAACAAAACTTAAACTAAAAGAACTAATACATAGACTACAGACACTTATGCCAAGACTACGAGCGAAGAGAGGGGCTGATCAATGGGTCAGGTTCTGTTATAAAGCGTATAACAGGAAATATGGACGCAGAGGATGCTGAACAAATTAACAAAAACATCGAAGAGCTAATACTGAATCAATTTGAGCTGGGTAATGTGGCCCTCCGCCAAACGAAATTAAATAATTCAATGATGGAAAAATTCGATAATACCACGAATCACATCAATAATCAAACTTCAATCATTAACAACTACCTGATACACTCACAAAACAAAGTGAAGAGAGAATACGAATCAATCATTCATATTCAATATTTAAATCAAATCAATTATAATATTGATCTCCTGAATAATCACCTCTCGGATATATCAGAAGCCCTAATACTTGCTTGTTTAAAAATCATATCGAAGCAAATTCTAAGCACTGTTGAAATAAAAGATGTTTCTAAAACACTAAAAAACCAATCAATAGATATAGAATCGGTAGAAAATATTTATGAGCTTCTGGATTTACAAGCCTAGTATACTGGCTCAAATATCATATTCAATATCCAAATACCAATCTTGTCAATCAATACCTATCCTTCCTTCCATATTATCTCTCTTCCCCAAAACAACAAACAAATTATTACCAAAACCCACGCAATCCTGTATTCTGATAATGTTCAATTTTTCAAAAAGCATACTAAAACTAAAGAATCGAGCAATTCCAGGTGTATACCATCATCCTGTCGATTCGAGAACAACCCAGGAGAAATAGAAATTTATCAACCCGAGCTAAACCACATCCTTCTTGTCAATGCCCCAGAGCCAATTTGAGTCAACTTGCGGAGTATCAAATAAAACAATTCGCGGAACAACACTCATTCACTTCGACAAATGTGATATAACCATCAACGAGATGACATATTGTGGCGAGAGCAGCATTTACTTGGAGAATACCAACATCTTTCCAGCTACGTACTCACATAATAAATTTAACATTACAGACAACTTGGTGAACTACAAACTACACGATTTCCGAAAGAGGACCCTTGAGGATTGATCGCAGTAGTCTTTTAAATCGGTCCTGTCAAAAGTTTTCAAAAATTAAATTAGTTTTTTAAAAACGTTAGTCCGCAGTTAATTTTTTGTCGGAAAAAATCTTATATTTTCGAAGTAATCGACTCAGGAAATTTCTATCGAATATTTTTACTTCGATTGGTAACAAAAAACAAATTCACAAAGAAAATTTCGCCGCTGGTATGGAGGAGCCCGACGGCTTTCCACCGTTGGGGCAACCTGGGGAAACGACGAATACGAAACTGGCGACAATCACCAAAAGAAAACATAACGAAGAAAACTCCGTAGATCGAGGGTGCAAGCTGCAAATAATAGCGGACAATCAACAAATGGCCAAATTGCAGAAAGAAAATGATGAACTAAGGCAAGAGATACAGTCTCTCAAGGATCTTTTCAAGAAAGGGATGAAGCCTCAAAAGACGCAGCCACAAAATCAATGGCAACAGGTAACAAAGCCGAAGAAAAGTGCAAAGCAAGTAAATCCAGAGGAAGTTCTAAGTGCTGGTGGCACCAACGAGAGCCAAAAGTATTTTGCAGCGCTGGAGGGATTAACCGAAGATATTGAAATCGAAGAAAACATCGGAGGTAATTTTAATCAAGATAATGACTTTAATTTTATTCAATATTTAAAGTACAAAAATAATGAGAAAAAACCAGCCCGCAGTTCTGCTGGTTCCTCTGAAAAAGCTTCCAACAAGACAGAAAAAGTTCCGCCAATCAACGTGTTCGGACAAACCGGGAAAGATATGGTTCGGCTATTGGCAGCCGAAAATAAACTGGCCAATTTCGAAATCAAAAGAGTTAATGCCGAAAAATTAACTATAAGGACGAAATCACTGGTTGATTTCAAGTCAGCCAAAGATGCGCTGATTGCTGGGGAGGTTTCACACTTCACCTATACCCCAAAAAGTGAAAAAAATCAGACCTTCTTGTTGAAGGGTTTGGACAGCGGAGAGGATACGGTCGATCTTCTTCAGGTGCTCAAGGAGGCTGCACCAGATATTGATTTTGTTTCAGTCAAAGCCTTTGCGACAAGAAGGTCGACCATAGAAAGGAAGAATTTACCACTTTACCTGGTACAAATTGCAAATAAGAGCAGTCCAAGTGCCCTTCAACAAATAAGGTACTTGAATTTCAGAGTGGTGAGATGGGAACGCCTCCAGAAAAGAGAAGTCAACCAGTGTTACCGGTGTCAAAGGTTTAGACATTCGGCTGCCCATTGTGCCATGCACTATCGTTGCGTTAAATGCAATCACGTTCATGCTCCCGGTGAGTGCAAATTGGCTCAGACGGAGCCTAAAGAAAAATTATACTGCGTTAACTGCGGTGTTTTTGGTCACCCAGCATCATATCGAGGATGCTCCCGATATCAAGATGCAAAAGTTAAATTTGCTCCAAAGCAAACACAAGTACACCGTAATATCATACCTTCCAACTTCGTCAAGCCCGGAGTATCATTTGCACTCGCCGCTAGAGGACCAGCAGAAAATTCTGGAAATAATGTAAATAATGTAAGTGGCAATAATGAGCTGCTTCTCAAAATTTACCAGCAACTTAATTCTTTATCGGAGAGAATCGACAAACAAGATTCAAAAATTAACTTTGCTTTTCAGCGTTTAGGTCTTTCAAATGCCTAATAATAACTTGTCATCCAGTCATATTCCCATGGATAGGCTTCGCCTCATATCGATCAACGTCAACTCTATCGTTGCTATACATCGACGTGATTATCTGCTTGAATTTGTTGTTAAACAAAAGCCTGACATCATACTTCTCACTGAAACCCACCTCAATTCATGGCATTCCATGGAATTCAAAGATTTTGCATTCGTAAGAAACGATAGGGTAATAGGTGATGGGGGAGGTGGCACCGGGATATTGGTGAGAAGACCCTATTGTTTCCAAAATATTGAAAAATTCGAATTCAAAAACTTTGAATTTCTTGAAGTGTCCGTCATCAAAATTTCACTGCCAGGTGAGAATAACCTCTTCGTTATCTCTGCCTATGCAACTGGTCAAAATGTTCTCAAATTCAAGGAGGAACTCAATTCCTTGTTTGAAATACTCGAATTGAACAGGCTGCATAGTTATTGTATTTTTGCCGGTGACCTGAATGCCAAGCATACATCATGGCTAAACGCCACCAATAATCCAAGAGGTGTATTCCTGAAATCATGGATAACAGAGAACCAAATTGAATACAGGTGCAACCTATATGGGTCGGAGCTCCCAACATACCCTAGGACAAATTCATATTTGGACCTCTGCATTGCTGACGCAAGACTTGAATTCAGCTTTAATAGTCCTCAACGGAAATTGCAGGTACTTCCTTACGATAGCGACCATAACGCAATCGTAATGGAAATCAATCATCAAAGGGATGATTTCTTCCTCATTCCAGTTCAACATGAAAACCATCGGTTGAATTTCAAAAAAACAGACTGGGGAAAGTTTCAAAAGAAGTTTAATTGGGAGTACCAGAAGCAATGTCCCTCTTCTGATGATGGCAACGCTTGCTCAATGGTTCCTAATAACAGAAATCTAACTGACGATGAAATAGATGTCTATTTGTCGAAGTTAGAGAAGCTGACGTTGGAAACGATTGAGAAAGTTGTTCCCAAGATTAAACATCGAAACAATATGGAAGGATATGAAACATCAACCATCGCAAGGTTGAAAAGATTGAAAAGCCTTCTTCTCACACGCGTCAACAATATTTATCAACGATTTTTGGACTACAACCATCCCTCGTTGGCTTTGTTGAAATTACATCTGAAGAATGTCCGGAACTTAATCCGTTCATACTTCAGGAGTGAGGTCAGCAATCAATGGGCGGAAAAAATGAGGTGTATTAGCCCACAGGACCACGATGGCATTTTCGCGAAAGTAAATAGCTTATTCCGCAAGAAGTCTCGAGTGAAGGTATCGAATCTTGAAGTCGCTAGTGATGAGATAAATCTTCTCGATAGAGCTGGTATCGAAATTGATAGTACGACTCCGGATAGAAATGGAAACAGGATCATATGTGATGGATTGAAGAAACTTGCCCTGATTGGAACACATTTTGAACTGGTTCATCTGCCAAACCCAGAGAGAAGGAATGAAATATTTTCGGAGGTCGTTGAAGCAAAAGTTTCCGACTTCAAATCAAGCCTGAACGGCCAACCAATTCTTCATTTCAATGAAACATTAACATCTGACCTCATACCGAGCTTGAATCCCATTGATTATTTTGTCAGCTATGAAGACTTGTGTTTCATATTTCGCAGGATAAACAACAAAAAATCATGTGATTCTGACGGTATTCCAAATATAGTTCTCCGACATTTGCCTGAGATTGCTATTAGGAATTATTGCATATTGTTCGACAACATGTTGAACAATTCATATTTCCCAAATGAGTGGAAAAAGGCTAAGGTATTTCCGATCTTGAAGAAAGGAAAAGAATCTTCATGCCCTAAAAGCTATCGCCCAATCAGCTTGCTGCCTAACATCAGCAAGGCGTTTGAAGTGATACTCAACAGAGCATTAAACGCCCACATTGAGAAATATGAGTTGATGCCGAATTGCCAATTTGGTTTTCGTGCCAGGCATTCGACCACACATGCAATAACGAAAGTAACCTCAGACATCTGTTGGAAACTAAACAACAAAGAATGTGTTGGAGCATGTCTCATTGATATGGAGAAAGCCTTCGATACGGTGTGGTTAGATGGGCTAGTTTTCAAACTTCTTCAGGACAGGTTCCCCAGACACCTTGTCGCCATGATGTTTAATATGTTATACGGGAAATCATTTGTTGTAACTGATGGAAATCTGACAACAATGCGCGAATTCAAGGTCTTGAATGGTCTACAGCAGGGAACAGTTACTGCGCCCCTGCTTTTCTCAATATTCATTCACAAGCTATTGAACAGCTTTGATTCTAATGTCTCGCCAACGCGATCATTGGTAGCGTTTGCTGATGATCTGATCATCTATACGGCAGACCGAACAGCTACAATAGTTCAGAGCAATCTTCAAAAAATGTTTAATGATGTGCAGCTCTACACCGACAATTGGCGAATGAAAATCAATGCGCAGAAGTGCGAAACAATTTTGTTTCGGACAACGCTGCAGGGGCCAGTCAAGACCTGAAACGTAATTGGAAGGATTTCCACATTATGGCTGGTGAGAGTAGTTCAGAACGGGTTCCACATAAATCCTGATTTCGATACCTCGGTGTTCATCTCGATCAGTATCTGGACTATACTGAACATGTCAAAATCATGCTCAGTAAAGCATCAAAAGTAGTCACGTCCCTTCGGCGACTCTTTCATTCCAGATACATTGATCAAAAAGTCAAAGTTATTTGTTACAAGACCCTGTTTAGGACAGTTTTGACATACGGATGCCAAATCTGGTACAACCAGAGTGCTAGTACAATGGAAAGATTAAGAGTTTTCGAAAGGAAATGACTTCGTGCATGTACTGGTTTGTACAGAAAGCCTGAGATGGATTGGAAGCACTATATATCGAATAGAAAAATTTATCAAACCGCTCAAGTGACAAGAGTCGATATCTTCATATTGAAACTTCTTCGGATCTGTAACTGTGACTGAAAACCCTTGGATTTCACAGCCGTTCCACCCTACAGACGGGTATATTGTGACTTGCCTCACTACTGGCTTCGTTCCTCCAGAAGCATTCGTGTATTTGGATATGAATCGATATGTTTTTGATTCTGACGGCGTCCCAATCATATATCACATATACCGACGGGCCACCGATAAGAAGATAAAATATCCTCCGAATCTGAGTTCACGAGACCAACAATTCCAATGGAGATACTCATTTGCTAGATTCGTTGAGGCTGGTCGAGCTGAGATGGAACAATCTAGGTATTGGTGGCTGAATGACAATGTCGAAATTATTCGTGTTTATTTTCTGTTTTTGTGCTTTTTCTCGTTACTTAGTTTTTTTAGATTCATCTCATTATTGCTACATCTAGTATTAATGTTTATTTGTATTATAAATTAGGTATAGGTTTCAATATAAGGTAAGGTTTTTTTTTTTGATTGAACTTATTTAGAATTAGGGTGTAACATATTAAGTATAGGACATAAGTTCATTGTTGTGTTAGTAGTATAAGTAATTTTTGAATAATGCTGGTTGGTTTTTTCTCCTTTTTCCAATTGAATCCAAAAATATCTAATAATCTTAATTAATTTAAATTTGCAAGTGTATTTTTTTCATTCAATGTGTTTAACTGATAACGTATAAATTTAGAGAGCCATTCGGGCCATTAAGTTTTTTATAGTTTTGTTGTTTGGAATTTGCTTTATGTTCTTTTAAAAATTTATAACGGTTGGTATTAAATAAAGCGCTTTTGACTTTGACTTTGACTTCCGAAAGAGGACCCCTGGCAGTTGTTCGATTTTCAGAGTCAGGAAACTAAATATTTTTTCTTTGCCAGCGCAGCTCTAATCGGCGGAACCCTTACCTGCATCATCGTCATTGCTTGCATGTGGTTCAAGCTCCTGAAGTTCATTCGTTTACCTAGCTGTCGCCATCTTACGGAGGAGGAATTATAGCCATGCTATGATCAATTATTCAACTACACGTGCGCTCACGTAAGCATTTTACCTGAGCATTCAACGTAAATGTTCACCTGTACATTGCCCCAATCAATGCTAACCGAATTAATTTCTCAATACAATATGAAACTTTGCAGTAAAGTAAATTAGCAACTTTTTGTAAACGTTGCAACTTTTATTGTTATAAATTGATTGAATTAACATTAGCAGTTCAGTTCATATTCTTAAATTTGCTGTTACTCTGTCGGTTTGGAAATTGAATCACGTTGTTAAATTGCTTAGTAATCAAGTTTTAAATTGGAAACCTATTTGTTTTTTTTTTGGAAAATTGAAACATTAAGTATTTAACTCGCGGTTGAAATGCATTAATATAAAGGTGCCTTAACTTTTGCTATATACAGTATGCAGCAAAATCAGATTGAAGATATTTAAAAATAATACATAAAATGCTAGAAAATTGCTTTTCAAGGTATGTTAATTTGCAAATAAATATCATATTGAATTGAATATCAAAATTTCATTAACATGAAGTACGTTTTAAGAAAATATGTAAACGGGTGTCTCGATCAGGGAGCAAGAATCAGAAAATAATGGTCACAATTAGTTCCAATTATGTAATTTAAATTTACCATTTCCTCTTATACATGTCCCCTTTGAAAAATGAATAGAATAAGTCAACCCATAAGAAAACATATCAAGACGTTTACATGAGAGACATATTTGCCGTTCTGATTCGGTGATTTTTACAGGATGCACCTTGCATCAAGTTGCCACCTGAATTAGAGTCATTGGGCGCATCATATTCACTTCTTGACTATTTCAATGGTTTGAAATTATGCAGATGCCTGCAGTTTGGTAGGCACAAGTGAATACAAGGAAGTACGCTTAGTAATTTTAGAATTTTTAACGTCTGTAGATATAAATCACATAGTACTTAATTTGACTAGGATATTTCTTCAAATTTAAGGGTAATTATGATTATTTTAATTTGTTATATGCAGGTGGAGTGTTTGCAGAATACTTGTAAATTGTAACATGCGAGAAAAATCTCATCAAAAGCGAATCAAACAAGTTTAAATTACAAAAGTTATTCAAGCATTCTAATTCTCGTCTCTGAATATTTGCCTGCTTGTGAATCTAATAACTATATTGCTTTCATACCCATAAAATGGTTAATCCACCGACCTTGGGAATTCAAAGATAAATTAGTTCTGTTGTTGCCAATTAATAAATAACCTAAAATTAGTGGAACCATTTAGCCAACGGAATGTTCCAAATTGAGCCTTTTGATTTTTTTCATATCTAACCTCATTGTAGTGCTTCCGAAAATCTGAATCGGAATATGTGAACTCAACCGATCTGAAAAAAATATTCATATGAAAAAGGCACCTGTTTTTTCCTTCCAAGATGTTCCTTCACAGTCAATTAACCAACGACCTTCTCACGGTATTAGGGTTCGGCCACATTGCGATTTTTCTGCCGTAACCAGCGATTTTCAGACGCAAATACGAACACACTGCGACAAGATTTGCAAAGGAACTTCACGCATGCGCAGAACTAATATGCTCATTTGAAGGTATGTCTTTGCCAGGAACACATGCGCTAACTCATTTGCACGCTATGCAAGAAACTTCCGTGCACGTCAGCGTCAAATGTCCAAATGATGTGCGCCTGCGCGAGTATCACAAAAACTACCTGCTAAACTGGTTTTAGGAAAAATCGCGAATTCCTGCGACTGCCGACCTGGACAAAATTGTTGAAAATCGCAGTGTGCGGGCTTCCATTTAACCATGTGTAACTTGCGACAGAAGTGCGGCTAAATAGTCGTAGTCTGATGCATCCCTTAAACACTTCACACACGCGCAGCTGCAGAGCATATGAGTACATGCACTTGTTCACAGTCCCTTACGGAAGAAGGGAAATGACAGGATTTCCCATTCATGCTCAATCACCTGTATTTCCCCGTAAAGTGATTATGTGAAAAATTTGTGCCAATTACAAAGGTTGATATCTTCTCAAGTTGGAGATTCACAAGCAATTGATCACGTCTTGAAAATACGTTTTGAAATTTAGCGGTTCGAATCTTTTATGAATATGATCTTTAGAGGTTTATATTGAAACAATACTCATATTACACAGCAAATAATTTGAATTTAAAGTAGAAAAACGAAGAACACTAATTTCAAAATGACCTAAAATGTATGAAATTAATTTTATGGAAGCGGTACCATAGAAGTTTTTCCCTGTGTCCTTTATGATCGCGCACATATTGGAAATTTTGAGGTAGAAATGAAAAAATTGATTTGGCATTGCTTTGATAAAATTTATTTCATCTTTCTATTGCATTTTGGTAGATTTTCTTTTTTTTCTTTAATTTTATTTATTTCCTCATGTTTAAAGGCAAAACTTTTCATTTAAAATCTAGTAAAATGGGGTTCAAATTCTGTTCTAATACATTTTAGTTCAAGATCTCATCAACGTCTATCTGTACCTTGGGTTTCGTAAAAATACAATAATATTAGTAGTTGTAAGAAGCTTTAGGAACTTCAAACTTTGCCTAGCCACCATATTGATGACTTTGATGTTTTTTATTGTGTAATGATTTTCTCACATCTCGTGCGTTAGAGATTTCCCGAAGGAAATCTAAGCCGATCTCTCATCGGTTCTAGACGTGAAGTCTTGGAACGTGACAATGGACTGTACCCATCAGGTCGACAAATCCGGACACTTGACACAATACAATACAAGCGTCGTCACTGTATATAACTTTATTTAACTTAATAACTAACAATAATCACGTATCGGCATGTAAACGGTCGGAATTGCGTGTTGCTTGCATCGAACGGCGTCTTCAGACTGACTGTTGCTTCTCAACCCCTGTGATGTTCTATAATTCTCTTGTGAGCGTTGCATCATCTCTGGTGGTAAGTCCATAACATCGATACCTTGTGGCAGCGAGCTGCTGCGTCCCCACAGTACTCCCTCCTGAGTCATGTCCTTCATGATATGACGTTCAGCTGGTGGATATGTGCACGTGATGCTTGGTGGCGGTGGATTAATTGGTATCCAGGGTTTGGGCGATTGCGGTACGGTGAATCGAAATTCACAGTTCAGATGCTGCGTTGTGGTCGCTGCAGCATTTGGTTGGCTAGTTTTGGGGTAGCTGTTTGCATTTGGGACTTCTTCGAGGAACGCGGGCTTCAATCACTCGGTGGAGACGTTTATTGAGGGACCGTTTACGTCAATTTTCTATAGTACTTCTGATGATCGATTTAGTACTTTATGAGGGCCGGTAGATAGTTGCAATAGAGCTCTGCGTACGGCGTCCACTCAAAAAAAACGTGCATCGTTTGACGGAGGTCATTTAAAAATGTGTGAGGACTTATTGTTTCGTTGCTGGGTATGAAAAATTCACCTGGAAGCGTAAGATGATTTTCTTTGTAAAGTCACCATTTCCTGCTGTCTGCTCAACCAACCATTCGACGTATTGTTGAAGCTTGAAATGGTCAGTAGGCTTCAGCTCTTGATTCAACTGAACCTTGTCAGCGTGTAAATTCAAATCTTTATTCAAAATTCACATCAGTGATGTTCGTGAGATGTTCAATTGTTGGGCACGACGACGAGTCGAGGTTGACGGCTCTTCTGCCACACTATCGTGAACAATTTTTTCCACAGAATGTATCGGGTGAGCATGCATAGGTGGTTTCACATTTCCTATAGACCCGGCTTGCTGAAATTTGCGCATAATTCTCCCGATTGTGGACACATTTGGTCGATGATGCTGACAAAAAAAACCACGAAATGCATTTTGATTTGAACGTCCATTTTCGTTAAAGGCTTCAACAACCTTAACACGCTGCTCAGTTGTGTACTTCTCCACGGGTGATTTTTTCATACACTGAAACAAAGAAATGTCAAATTAAATTGGGCGAAAAACTTGACTTTAGGGTGTGACTCACAATTAATATCGTGCATTATGGTTGGACAACCCTTTGCGAACACATTTTTTTTTCGGAAGTAAGTCTATGGAGATGAAGGCTGAGCGCATAAGTTTTTGCAATCGTTTCTTCTCCACTCGTGATAATGGCAATTTGTCTTTGCATATCATGTAATTTAACGCTTGCGTCATTTGATTATGCTTTTCACAAATTAAAAACTACCATAGGTATAAGTAACATCGTGTATTAGATGGTGACCATAACTAAATTGTAAAACAACATTTATTGAATGAAATCATTAAAGAATCTATACCTACTGAGAACCGAACAAACATTTTAATAATTATGGCCTTGAAACAATCTACTTGCATATCAACAAGTTTTAATTTTAATAAGTACAAAAATAAAAACAAATAAAATTTACCGTTCCACATTAGCTTTGATAGCAACTTACCTTCGAAGCTAGAACTCCTCTCTAAGCAATCTACTAAGGTAGATAGCTTCTTTCGTTTTGCTTCATGAGCCGGGTTAACTGTCTCATTCTCGGAAGTCAATGGCATTAATTCGATTTCATGTTCAGACTCAGGCTATGTATTTCAGTAAAATTTAATCTTATATAATTTCTTCTCTATAATTAACACTCACATTAACGGTATTATTCGAGTTATTCATCAACTCGACTGCCACTGCAGCATCTGCAAGCACTTCGCCATTGCCAGATTTAGCCATTTCCTGTACTTTTACCAAAATGATGCTTCATTTTCAAATGGGTCACCATAATCGTCGTATCACTAGACGTTTTATACGACTTGCCGCACGAATTGCAAACAGAAGTATTATCATTTTTTTTTTAAAGATTTTCACACACAGGATATTATAATTCACTTTAATCACTACACTTTTCAATCAATAGCCACGCATAGACCAAACAGAACAGACAGAGCATATCAAAACAAAAGCGGGCAAACCCAAACTGAATGAGCAGATCATGGATGGAATGCAAATGCACATAACATTCCATAGCATGACAAAGAATGAAGAAAGCATAAACGCAAAAATTTCACATGAACTGAAATTGATTTAGTCAATTCAAAACCAGATGTTTGGAACTCGGAAGGTCAGTAGATTCGGCGGAAAGTATCGAAAATTGATACTCATCGAATTTCGAAATTAAAAAATTTCAAAATCAGAAAATATCGACGATATATGTATATTGACAATTTTTGGAAAAATTACCGATGTTTCGATTAATTGATAGTTTTTGCCCAAACCTCACGTGTATCTTATTGATGAATGCTTGTTTCGACGACCGGTCAACAATTTGACGTCATTGCTGCGCAAAGGTGAAACTAAACCTAGTTGAGTCTTGTGCTTATAATTGCATTTCAACTAGTTACTGTTTCTTTTGAACGAATGAGTTCCTAAATGGATTGAGGATGTGTAGTGTAGTTTACGTAGTTTACCTCGAAAACCCGAAACAATTGCCAAGATAAAAGTAAAAATGCCGCCAACAATTTAAGGGTGACAGAGCGCATGACCATTTACAGGAAGAAAATATCTCGAGCTCAGTGTAAACACTAGACCAAATATATGCAGCATTATGCTCCCCCCAAAAATACAGCCTAAGGGTAGCCCCCGAAAATACAGCCGAGGGCTAGCTACTTGTAATGATTTTCAAATCGCTCGAAAGAAAAGATTTCCCGCAGACAATCTGACCCGACCTCTCATCGGTTCTAGACGTGAAGCCTGAGTCGTGCCAACGAATGGTACCAACTGGTCAACCAGTCCGTGCACCCATAATCCATTTCGCGGTGGCTGCTTGTCGGCCAGCTAATTCGGTTTTTCAAATGGATTACGCTCAATTACGTTGTTTCAGCCACCATCAAGTGCCCGTTTCAAACGCGTATAAAAATACAACATACGGAAAAGAAATCTATTTCTATTTTATTCCGTATTTCTTCCATTCTTTCAGACAGCACAAAAACTGGATCTAACTCCGCGTTCCCGAATATCACCGACGCGGTACCGAAAAATATCCTACTCGAAATCGGAACAACCTACTCTAATATAAAACGCAAAACAAATTATGGTATCGCGTCCCGAGCGCGACGCGAAACCGGTCATCCGCGAATTCCTACAACTCTACCCTCGTAACGGCATCCTTACCGTTCGCTACCATTCCTGCTGGAAGAGAAGGGCATACTGGAAAGGAAAGTCTGAGTGAGCCCAACAATTCATTTTATTCATTTTTAGCTCTATCTTATGAACCGGTACAACTAACAATAATAATTACCACACCTATTTTAAAAATAGTTGATGCCTTTTCACTAAAGAATAAAATAAGCCTTAATAGAAAAACGGAAATGATAACTAGAAGGCAATTAGAGCCACTAATCCTTATAATGAACAGGGAAGAAAAGAAACATTTCAGTATTTATATTTCCTATGTTGTTGTTGTCTTAATGCGTAATAAATAATTGTATTATAAGTATTATAAATTCTATTTAAGCAAATTTCTATTTTTCTGGTTTTCTCTATATTTAATTTTACGCAGAAACTACATTAACCTTTTTATATATTTACTCTTAAGTACCGTTTTTTCCTATTTCTCTTGTTAGGTGCTTCTTTTTAAAGTTATTTTATTACTCCTTCAAGTGGTTACTTTTGAACGTTTTATTCTTTTTCTTCGTTTCTTTTCGTATGGCAACTTTATGGATTTGATTTCATTTATTTCTCTGATCTTTTTTTTGCAGCCACTTAAGTGCTAATGTTTATGTAAATAGTGTTATTTGTAAGAATAAAGTATAGTGTTTGGCCACCTTAGTTCTCTCTGCGTTTCTTTAGCAATCATAAAATGTACAAAAATTATAGATGCAATAAATATTCCGCACACGGAATGTAAATAATAGTCTTAAAATGATATAAACGACAACCTACATTAACGTGAAACGCTTACGATAATAATTTGAAGAATTCTAAAATGTGAAACTATCTGTAGTCTATGTGCATTGCATGCTTTCTCTTACTTTTTACAAAATTTTTGTAAACATTATCTAACCATTGGTAGATGCGATCACCTAAAATCAATAACCTACTGAGTTGAATGTGAAAGGGGCTAATTAAACTAAAATGAAGCTCATTTCGCTATCAAATTCAATGACGATGAGGCTCGATCTCATGCAGAAGAGCTAACCAAATTTCAAAATATTCAATTTAAGCTTGTTTTGTGACCAGCGATAAATTATGTCTATGGGTAAGTTATTGAAATTTACAGGATTGAAATAGAAAGAATAATATAAAACCGTATAACAGACACCCGATTGATGAATAGCGTTCTAATATTCAAAGAATCATTTGGAATTTGTTAGCAAAACACTGCTTTCACGGCGAAAGTAGTTAAGATCTTAATTAATCAAAGCGACAGGTTCCGACCTTAACCTTTAAGCATGGACGTAATTTTTTCTTAACACTACTGCGGACGTGGAGTCTCACAGGCTCCTATATGCACACGCTTTTTCTTGTGTTGGGTGCAACATATAAGGTTGCTTTAAAACTGATTGGATATTGAAGTTAAGGGATTTAGCAATAAAATAACGTGCTTATGTAATCAACTTTTATTTAAAAAAATATAGAAATGTGAAAAATCAAAAATTATGGCACTTTTAAGTCTAAATTTACTTAGGCTACGTTTTTAGACATTAAAAACAGCCAAACTTATTGCTATAACAAAGTGAGTCTTTTTTTCTTAAAACATAATACATAAGGAACCAAAAACACAAAACACCGACTTCAGGTAACTAATACAAAAAATATTGACCCCAGTCTAATAACGCAAATTTATTGGCAGTCAGTGCACAAAGGTCTAGAACATTGGAGACACACAGGTTTCTTGCACCCAACACAAACATAGGTAGTCATCCTATGTTTTTTCGCGGCACAGATTCTACATGCTCTTCTGGACCCTTGAATGGTTTCTTGATCCTGGACACCTTCTGTAACCATATCATCACCTAAAACACGATTCATAGCCAACCTCAGTTCTCTTGGCAATCGTGTATTTATAACATGTCTTTTCACATGAGGCACTACAAGCACACGTGCTAGTTTTTTGGAAAATCTCCTCTTTCCACAGTTTTTGGTTGATGCATGTTATATAAAATGTACGCATACATGGCACTCAAGTCTAGGACACGATATAGCAACACCATGGGCCATCTCCTTGTTTGACGGCTACCGGAGTAAATCGAGCATTTTTTGTCAGCCTCATCGACGCCCCCTTTTGTGGAATTGTAATACATAATAATTTCAGGTTTTTTTGTATTTTCATCTACCTGGTTACTATGGTGCATGGAAGATACAAGCATCACTGCTCGATTCTTCTTTGGCAAGTATGAGCATAACGTTTTTGTGCTCGTAAATCCAAATAAAGTAGAGTTGACTTCTCTTTGCTTCTTTGGCTGAAATTCTATCGGGATTTCCCTCTTGTTCTTCTTCAGAGTACCCACATACGTCAGTTCCGTGATGATAGTTGGTCTTCGAGCTCTATAGATGAAAACCAATTGTCAGCCGTCACACTACGGTTGGTTCCATGAATGAGTTTTGTGAGGCGTAGGACACACTGAGTTGGAACTAGAGCTGTCAGTCCGATACCATCCGAGTCTTTTCCAGAGTAAATATATCCATTATAAAAATAATAGTTATTGGCATCACATAATGCTCGTATTATCAATCCATACTTACCAGGCTTTTTTGGCATGTATGATATCATGTGACTTCTTCCTCGAAATTCGACGAGCATTTCATCTACTGTGGCACATTCGTTCAATTCATACAACTGTTGAGAATTACTCACAAACTTATTGAAAATATGGGATATGGCAGCCAACTTATCAGCCTTCATTCTCTCTTCAAGATCATCAGGGTTGTCAAATCGTGGCACAATAACAAAACCAAAAATCTTGTCTCTGACATTCTGCATCTAAATACTTCACAACCTGTGCCATCTGAAGCGAACAAATAACTCGTGTTTTCATCATTTGATTTCAAAACAGCTGAGTAAAACAATAGACCAATAAAGGCTTTTAGTTCAACCATGTCTAAATCATTCAATTCTGGTCTGTTATAACGGACATACTTGGTTCTGTAACTAGAAATTCTAAGATTGGTCCAAGTTAGAATGCACTGGAGCATTTCTTCATCAAAAAGCTTATTCCAAATACTGTAGTGATCTTTACCATCTTCAGAAGTCAATTTTGAAGAACCAGCACGAGATGTTATAATATTATGTTGTGGGGTACGTACCCTAGCCAAAGGCAGCGTCTTGGCCCATTTATACCTATTTTTGCCGTAGTAATAGTTGCTTGTCACTAACTGCGATAATGGAATATTGTCGGAACTATCACTATCCGATTCTTCTCCTAGGACCTGGTCCGGTTTCTGGTCCTGATCTTCATCACTGTCACTCGCATGATTTTGTATCAGTTCGGACTCCAATATAAACAAGCCTTCAATATTCTCTTCATTGTCAGACTGATTCGTAGCTAACAACTCACTCACTTCTTGTTCGAAAGTTGGATCTTCGACACGAAAATTTTTTCGCGCAGTGCCTTGAATAGAACCCGTAGACAGTCTTTTTGATTTAGAATTGCCGGCATTATTTATTTTTGACATTTTGTACTTCAAAATCTGAAACAAACATAATCGCCCTTATAAAATATATTATATGTTAACAATGGACGTGTAGCCTGACAGGCTTCAGTCAATTTTTTGATGGTTATTACTCACGTGATATTCACCGGACGACATAACCTCTTCCCTCGTTGATAGTTTGGCAACTAAAACAAAAGCTACTGAGCCGCTCAATTGCGGGGAGCGGAGGGAAATAGGCGAAACTATGAAAACGTAAACATTAAGTAGCCTGTGAGACTCCACGTCCATACTTAAAGGTTAATTCCAGTGGAATAATGGAAATATATAGGTTGCAGATCAAGCACTCGATACCAAACTACGGAATTCATGCAATAATTCGGGACTAGGCTTGATAGTAAACATATAAATTTTTAAAATGATATTACCTCTGGAAATCGTCTAACTTGTAATGAAATACACATAAAATTTGAAACATTTTTCTGAATTAGCTAAAATTCATATAAAATCATTGCTAAAATAATACGATGTTTAACTTGTAAAAGAGCGCGTGGAAAATAAGCAGTCAGTCAAAATGCTGAATTTTCGAAAACTTATCAGGTACAATTTTTTTCCATCAAATAATCAAATGAAAAAGCTAACAGACTTTTTGTAATTCCTCTGGCGATTCCCTTGTTACCGCATTGCGTGTGGAGTCCCGGTTTGTATATCATTTCCAAAAAGAATCTTACAAAAATATATCAGTCAAACATGCATCATATATAGATATATGTATATACTATAAATACATAAATGGTGTAGGTAAAGGTATAAATATTTTTATGTAACTAGAAATTATGGAACTTGCATTGGCGTAGCAGCCATTGACCCGGGTTATTTATAATGATCGGCTTCAATGATAACAATGTTTTGTTCGATACCTTGGCAAAATTAGTTGTTTCTTAAGCAAATTAATTGTTGACTACCGTTTCTAATGTACGTATGGAGTTAATTCTTTCCAAGTATTTTTTTTTTTTATTGTTAAATTAGCATTGAAAATGTTGATTATTCTTCGAACATAAAGTGTACTTTAGCCTCCAATTTATTTTCACCGTCGGCAGTTCATCATCGAAAGAAAGCAACTCCCTTAAATTTCCTGTAGCTACAGGCTATTCTTAGAAAAAAACTAATTGGAAATTTCGGATGCAATTTTCCTTTTTCCCTGGGTATTTCTTAGGTTACATATTCTAACATTCGCGATCATCTATTTAAAGCTCTCCTTCGTAGTACAAATGATTAGGTTGGGTTGAGGATCTGTTTCTAGTATTTCTCAACACATTTTACTGATTTCTTTTCAGATTATTTTAACGATCCATACATTAGACTAAATTAACCTGTCTTTTCTCTTCTTGATTTTAATCTTAAGTTATTAATCCTAAACACTTTGAACTGATATATTTCCTCACGTAGAAAACCGACGAGCCCAATCAATTCCGGATATGCTCGTCTAAAAACTTCTGTGTTATATTGTAGTATTACTTATGTAAAGTTTACTTTTTCCATTAAAATCGAGAGACTACACAAGCTTCCTATGGCTAGAATGCATCTACGCGCCGGTCACTTCCGCTCCTCATATGGATTGATCCATTTAAAACTAACCTACAACTGCCGATTGCCGAGCATGTATCCATTAAGAGCGCGTATCGCCATTGCCGCTTCCTCAAGCGTTGCATCTGTTAGCACCGCTGCTTGATAGAGAGTCTATGTTTCTGACTCAAGCTCTCCAAACTATTGTCGCTGCATTCGTCCGATTGCAACCCTTTGTTTGCATTGAACAGGAAGCAGCGCCACAACGCAAAAGCGAAAGATGGTTCATTTTTTTCCTCTACAATTTACCAGCAATCGCCTGTTCGGAAATACAGTTATTTAAAAATATAATCAAATAGGGTTGCATTTACAATACACGCGACTAAACCGGGAAAAAATATGAGAAACACACAAGTCTTGGCCATAGGGAACCGGCCCACAGTAGATTCGCCGAACCAATTTATCGCAAGCAAAACGAAACTGAAGCTGGTAAATTTTCGTCCCATGGGAAGGAAAGCGGTCGCGCATCCAAAAGCAGGGCAGAGGCACTTCAATAAAGCTAAATTAAAGATGGGAAGCTCGAGAGCAACTTCTCTAATCCTTATTTGCAACACCATGATCAAACTCCTTCGCTTGGCTATAAAAATGAAAAAAGCGTAACTGTAACACCGCCCAATATATTCAATGCGTTTCCCATAGTGAAATTTCAACAAAATTCGAGAAGGCGCGAACTGTTCTGCGTTGCAAACAGAATTACGTGACACTCCCGGACAAAACTGACGTAGGATGGGAAGTAATACGGTGGCACATTGCATATGTATTAGTCGCCCACTAATGGTCATGTGTGTGGTAGTGAAGTCTGCTGCCATATGGCTTCTCATCCAACGTCAAGTTTCACACATACGACCATCTTCCTCTCAGCTGACCAAAAGCGGTTCAGGAACAGCGAGAGGTTAGAGGGTGCATTCCGATTTCGTCGACGTCGATAACGACTGACTAATAATCGGCAGTGGCGTAGGGCCGATTCATTACATACTGAAATTACCATTTTTGTAAAATGCAAGCCCATTTGCCGTTGATTACTCGCTGGAGCAGCTCGAAAAGTGCTTTCAGTTATGCGCCTTGAAATCTTATTTTAAATATTGAACTTGTGATATTAAACGGACTAGTTGTGTTGTTCAATTGCATTGTTTATTACAAGAACATATCCCAAATATATTTTTCTGGGTGTGAGACCCCAGTAGCCATCACGATGAATTGATCCTCTGCCATCGGTTGATACTCTACCTCCACTCTCTGCCAGTTAATTTACTGAGTAAAAATGGCTTCCTCAGCTTCTTCCTCCCTCTTGAATACACTCAAAAATACTATTGAATTCCGGGAATCCCAACGTACGTGTCTTTAGTCTAATGACAGCGCTGCTGTAGTTGCCTCCTGTGCAGTAAATACTTGAGGAGGCATCCGATCAGCTTTGGTCTTCGAAAGATCTCTCCCCTTCGACAGACCAATTATTTGTGGTATTAGATTCTTCAGTGGCCTAATTTCCTATCACTGAAGGATACCGTGGCGGCTTATCTCCAACCAAATAGTCAGAGAGAAGCCCGCATGATATTACGTCTTCTTGGTAAGTATACATGTCGTTCTGATTATTTGATGTTACTGCTCCACTCCATATATAGTTCACTATTCAAGGTTTTCTCTCGATATGGGTTTTAGCGGCTTTGCAATACACTTTAATAACACCGCGTCAGTGCAATATCCGTCATCAGGAGAAGGTGGTATTAACAGATTAATTACAATTTTATTACATGGTTAAATTGACCTTTGCTCTGTCAATGATTACAATAAATAATTAAATAAATTATTGATATATCCAATATGAACAGTGCTTAATAGTTTTTTCAATTTCTTTTCTTTTTTGCTAGAACCAGTTAATTTTAATAAAAGCCAATTATACAGAGGTCTTATCAGGCGCTACAAATAGACTCATATATTAATTTCAATTGCAATTAATCACAGATAGGAGACTTAATAATACCAAAGACCAAAATACCGCACACACGTATGTAACTTTAAATGATTAATTCCATGAACACGCTCAACCGCTTTGGGTCAGTTGTAATTGAATTAAATCTGGAAAGCGATTAGAATTGGCAAAATTATTTATTTCAATTTGAGATTTGATTGTTCAAAAGGTTGCATGTGGTAAAGTATTTAACTGCAATTTAGTATTAATAATTACTATACAAAGCGAACAATTGCTGCAATTTTAAAACCGTTCATTGTTTTGGGCTCCTCGAGCACGAGGTGGCTGCTCACTCTCCACACCTTAGCTGAGAATTTTCGCAGATCAAGCATACTATGGTAATTGCATGTAATTGCGATAAGTGTTACTGCTTGCATTTTAAAGATACCAATTTTGATGAATTTCCTTGTATGCATATTAAAATCCGCGACGATAACGAAAGTGCACAAACCTTTTTTCTGAAGCTTAAATCTATGATTTCACTTATAAAAAACGAAAATCAAAGTTTTTTTGGAGACTTTAATCCATCTCGAAATTTAGAGCCTAGATGCTAATGAACGGTAATCCTGTGCAGAATCTCACTGGAGGCTAAGATCCGTGTGGGATAATGGAGTGCGTGACCTGCGAATTAACATTATTACTGCGGTGGTTAGTTGCGGGCTGATCTCACTGGGAATGCACATTATCTGAGACCTTCGCGTATTAATCGCGGCCCCATAATGTATAAGACGTCGTTTATTGAGTTGCCAGAAATTAATGCGTTCGCCGATTAATAAATTCGCTGGTCATAAGTTAACGCAGCTGGAGGCCACTCTGGAGCCGAGTTGATTAAAGTGATTGTTTACCTGACCATGCGACTGCAAGGAGCTACAGCAACAAAAGCATTCCATGAGATTAAATGAGCCTTGGCCAAAATAACACCTAATAGCCGAGGATCAGAAACGTTTCAACGCTTGTGGTGTGAAGTAATTTTGCGAAAATTCGATAATAGCGCACGAATCGTTTGCTGAAAGATCATGATTCGCGCTGCAGGCTATGATCGCATTATTCCTTAATATTGGTTCGATGTTAAGATAGGATAAAATGAACATGAAAAGAGCTCCAGGAGTGTATAGGAAATACTACGAGGCGGATATGGCGATCGCTAAGGTATCATAACGTGCGATCAGTATTAACAGTACTAGTATATAAAATTAAAAACGCAACTTGTCCTTTCAGAGAATCGTATACATATTTTAAGGGCTTCGCAAAATAATTTTTGCATCAGCCCATCCGCCTGACAGCTAGTTTTCTCAAGGACTAAAGAAGCTACATACGTCAAACATTGTGAAAAGCTCAAAAGTTATCGTCTAGCGGAAATTTAGAAGTCCGATCCTTTGCGACTTTAAGGCCAGGTATTGGTTTTATCGTTTTAGAAAGATAAGTTCTATCCGGCATTTTTTTCCAAAATTGTGCTGTCTCGTCAGCATTGAATATTTGCTCCGGTAAGTATTGTCCATCTTCTATTGTCTGCGCCTAAGTTTTTATAAATTTATTTGCAGCATCAATATCCGCACTTACTACTTCTCCCCATATATGAAAATTATGAAAGCCGCCTCTTTTTTAAACCGTAGTGCTTATATCGTTATCTTTCTTCTTATGGTCTTCCAAACTGCTCTTTGCCTTGCACTTTATCAAATTTAAGCCTAGGGAATATCGGTTTTGAATGTGCTCTTCTATCGAGACAGTAAGTAAGTTTTCCATTTCACAAATTAGACCGGACCTTACCTTTGAAATGATCGTCAGTGTAAGTGACGCAAATTTCTTAACAGCATTTTTGATTCTATCCTTATCTTTCTCTAGTGTATTTATGGTAGATACTGCCATATTGCGAAGTCGTCCAACCTCCGACAGACTTTTTCCCTGCTTCGTACATGTTAATAACATTCAGTTTTTCCTCCATATCAATAGCTCTCCGCTTTTTTTATTGGACATATGGCATTTTCAGCCGCGCACTTAATACACACACTTAAGGAGGAATAATAGACTAAAGTATCGACACATTAGACAAAAAGTGGAGGATTAAAGCACTCCATGTTAAACGATCTTTGTTAATTTTCACAGCATTTGTATGGTGACGCAGTAAATATATCTTTAACATGTCAATAAACAATAAATTGTTTAACTTAACTTTGAACATTCAATATGCTAGGCTAAACGGAGCCATGAACCAGATTGCCGCCTCTTTCAACAAGCTTTATCCTGAAACTAAGAACGCATTTCCAATCTTCCATACGAGATTTTTCCCCTTGAGCTTATGATTGACTTAATGCTTAGGAAAGTTCTGAGGCGAACCTGATTGCTATTCATTTTTTGCAGTGCGTAGTGCCAGGTTGTTAGGCAATCTTCAGGACTAAGACGTCTTGTTTTATTTTCTTTAATGTCGTGTCCTTTCCACAGGGAATGTGGGGATGGGGAGTGAGTGCGATTTCGCACCTTAACTCCCTTGTATCTGTGAGTATTACAGTACCCACCTACTTTCCTGTGTCAGCTTCAGTCATTATATAATTTTAGAAATAAATTTTACATAGTTATTTGGCGGATAGTTGGGAAGCGTAAATTATCCCCGTTCCGGACAGTTCGAAGGAATGCCAGGGTACTATTAGTATGATTGTCTATTGTGTCAAAAAGTTTCAGTGCTCTGTCACGTACATATTTTTCTACTGTCTCAAGTCTTAGGTCCTTGTATATGTCAGTGTTTCTAATGTACCATGCAATTCTTAAGTTCTTTCGAATAATTCTATTTTGGGAGGAATGGAGTGCTTTTTTGTTAGTCTTTGACGTCTGGCAGAAAGCAGAACTACCGTATAGTAGCGTCGATTGTATAATTTGTTTGTAAATGAGCAATCAATTTTTAAGGTTAAGTCTTTTGGATTTAATGAGTGGGGGCAGTGAAGAGAGAAGTCCAATACAGTGTCTTCGTTTATTTCGTATGTGTTGTTTCCATGTCAGGCTTTTGTCAAACGTAAGTCCAAGGTATTTAGCTGTTGGTGCCCAGTATATTGTTTCATTGACAACGTTAAGTCTTGATCGTTGCAAGTTTGAAGTGATGACTCTTGCTTGTCGTGCTGTAATAAATATACAGGTATTATCAGTGTAGAGTGATTGTTTTACATTTGGGGGCAGAGTAGGAAGGTCTGCAGTAAATATATTGTATAGGGCCGGTGATATGGGTGAGCCCTGAGAAACTCCAGCATCAATTGGTCTCAGGTTTGAGAGTAGTTTGTCAATTCTGACACGGAATGATCTGCCTTCCAAACAAGAGCCAATCATTTGAGCGAGCGGCAGTGGCATATTGAACTGATGCGTTTTGATGATAAGTCATGCATGCCAGACTTTATCAAAGGCCTTAGCTATGTCAAACATAACTAATCCTGTTAAGTTCCTGCTATTTAAGCCTGTTCTGATGCGTTGAACCACTCTAACTAACTGGAACTCTGTAGAGTGTTTAGCTTTGAAGCCATATTGTTCTTCCGGTAGAGTATCTTTAGCTGATATAACCTCATAAAGTCGATGCAGAATCCCCCTTTCCGCAATTTTCGTCAGCGCAGAGAGGAGACTGATGGATCTCCAGTTTTGTGGAAATTGTGGGTCCTTTTGAGGTTTCGGGAAGACAATAATAACCGCTGATTTTCATATTTTGGGATACTTTTGCAAACGAAAAATTGTTTTAATAATATCACTAAGTTCGTTATATATTATCTGGTAGCCAAGGAATCATAGTGTTTGTAATAGTGTCATATCCGGGTGCTTTATGTTTGTTGAGTGTCTGTATAATGTTTTTGAGTTCGTCAAAGTCCGTTGGTTTTATTCTGTCTTCGTGTTGAATGTTATCCATCAGTAGACTGTTGACAGAAGATTCAATTCTTTCCTCATTTCCAAAGTCCTCCTCATCTGAAGAATTTTCGCGGGATTGTGTTTCTAGCGAATCTGCAAATGCCTCCGCCTTACCTGCATCGTAGTATTGCATCCTATTTGGACCATGAATAGGCGGTACCACAATTTTACTGTTTTTCCGAAAATATTTGGTAACTCTCCAGAAACTGCCACACCCAAGCTCGAGACTCTGCAAGAAGCTCTCCCATTGCTCGTTTCAGAATATCCTTATCTTATCACGGATTTCATTTGTCATCCGAGTAGCGTTTATGCGTAGCGTAGGGTCACCTGTAAACCTAGCTCTCCTCCGAACTTGATTCCTTCTCCTTATCAGTTGTTTGATATTCTGAGGGAGTTCATAGGGATTCGTTTCCCTTCTCTGAGTTATGACCGTGTGGTCCTCTTTTGCCTGTATAATTTTCTGAGTTACGTCCTCAATGATGTTGTCGATGTCTTCGGCCGTTTCAGGAGATTGAAAATTAGTTTTATTGGCCAGTGCAACTTTAAACGCTTTCCAGTTTGTAATTTTCCTTTTCTGCATAGGAACATCAATGAGGATGTTTTCTATGGGGAAAACTGGTTTGTGGTCAAAAGACAGTTCATCGAGGACATTTTACCGAACATTTTGTGTGAAATCTAGCGATATACCAATGTCGAGTGCAAAGCCATTTCTTGTTCTGTTATGTGTTGGCTCATTGGAGATATGTAGGCTAATGTGGTTGGCTGTGATGAATGTATTGAGCTCGGTCCCAGATTTATTGCTTCTCACAGCTCCCCAAAGGCGGTGTGTGGCATTTAGATCTCTTGCAATGAAGATAGGGCCATCAAATGCATTAATTGCTCTAAGATCATTTGAATGATTTCTATTTGCTGGAGGATTGTAAGCAGAAATCACAATGAACTCCAGAAAGTCAGTTCGGACCTTGATTACTGTGGCCTCTAGTTTCTCAGTTGTGGGTGTATTGATGAGATAATGACTCACGTTTTGTCTCACGAGAATAGCCGTTCCGCCTCACCTACCCGTCATTCTATTATTTCTGTGTTCTGCTTCAGAAAGGTTTGTTAAATCATGATGATATCGAATTTATGATCAAAAATAACTTGTTGTATTTCATCGGTATGCTGAAGCAAGGAATTCGCATTCCACGTCAGAATTGAAACGTGATTCATTAAACTCATTAGTGTTTAGTGTTGACGACATTTTGAGATGCGGCGAACATGGTTTGAATCATGTTTGCCATCATCTCTTGCATCATGTTTTCGAACTGTGTCTTTTTTGGCAAACATTTGGTCCATATTGTGAGTTTGATTTTGTATGCGTGGGGGAGCCTGTGTCGTAGTTGCTTGTTTTTGTGCTGGTTGTGTGGGTTGGGCCGCAGCAACCTGTATGAACAAACTTCTCACGCTTTCGATTCCTGGGACAACCCCCGTAGCTTGCTGGATGTTCTCCGCCACAGTTAACACATTTTGCCTTCTCTGCAATTTTCTTTGGACAGTTCGAGAAATGGGGAAGCGAATCGCATTTAACGCATCGCGACTGTGCATGACAGTTGCCAGCAGAATGTCCAAATTTTTGACAATTGTGGCACATATCCTGGCCCGTACGAGGACGCTGTGCCTCCACGATGCACATAAGATGGCATACAGATTTAATGTTATAGATATTAGTTTCGGATTTTGGGAGGAGAACCTTGACAACTTTAGAGAGACCTTCCCTCATTTTCATGTAATAGACTTCAATTGGGTTGAAGCCTTGAGACTGCAAGTCTTCTTTGATTTCTTCAACTGAAAGGCCATACAGCCCCCTGATGACAAAATTCAGCTGTCTATCCTCTGGAAGTATATACGTGTGGTATTGTAATTCGTTCTCAGTTAGTGCTTTGGTCAGTCGTCTGTGGTCTGTGGGTGTAGTTGGTATGATTTGTATACCCAGGTAGACCCTTTTCACGGATATGTATGAAATGTTTTGTGTTTTCATGATATTCAATGTTTGGGACCATTTTGAGGGCGCTCGTAAAATGATCGGAACTGTTTTAGATTCTTGTGCTTGTGTTGCGGGTTGTGTGTTTGTAGTCTTTGGGAGTGTTGGTTTTTGTTTTAGTGTGATGGCCATTTCTTTGAATGTCGTAGCTGGTTTTGGTGGTGGAAGGGCAGGGAAAATCTCATCCTCTTTGTCTTTACTGCTATTGCAGTCAGATGAGGAACATGACTTGGGAGGTGAAGACGCCCACACCTTTCGCTTTTTCATCTGAGGGCTTTCTTTTTTTGATTTTCCGTTTACCTTAGCCTTGTTTTTGAGCATTATCACTAGTTCTGCATTTTTTGCAGCTAGCAACTCATTTTTGTTTCGTGGTTGTAACAGCGTTACAAACACTTGATCCAACTTCAGCGTTATATTGTCGAGCTGGGCGACCAGCGAAGCAATTTGTTCATCCTTATCAGGTATGTCACATCCGGCAACCATACCACCATCCGCGACATCCTGTCCGCCACAAGAGAACTATCTATTTGCTATAATTCGTAAAAAGTCTGCCAAATAACTAACTTTTAATATTAAACAAAATTCAAAATTTAGAAAAATAACAAGAGAAATTGACTGAAGCTGACCCAGGTCAGCAAAAGAATACCAAGTACTCACCCAGAGTCCCGGTATGATATCTTCTATCTCTTTCTTTCTTCTCTTTCTCGCTCTATCTTCTATTTCTTTCTATCTTCTTACTTGCTCTATCTTCCGTCTTGCTCTATCTTCTAACCAACTATCTTCCGTCTCACTCTACGTCTCTCCTATTCGCTATCTCCCTCTACCTTCGACTTCCCCCTCTACCTATCTTCTGTCTCCTTCTTATCTTCCTTCTCCTTATCTTCTGTCTCTTTCTTATCTTCTGACTCCTTCTTCTAATCTTCTATCTCCTTCCACTTCTTTCTTGCACGCACTTTACTTTCTACTTTCACTCTCCGTCAGCACGTCGACTTTATAACTTGACTTGACCGGTTGGTTGTCCTTGGTCGTCCTTTTCGCAGCAACCTGCCGCATATGTACTCACTCATTTGTGTGGAGAGTCATTGGGCCGACAAGAAACTGTTATGCGTAAGATGAAGATGCATTTGATATAATGTGCAACTAATAACATTTATGCATGCATACACATAATTGGCGTAGTAACGATCAAATTACATTTTTGGTTTGTGTGAAACACTGGAAATCAAACACTTTGAACTTATCTTAAGGTTTTTGCGTAAGTGCGGATTTACGTAAGTCGGAGCATGTGTAAGTCGAGGACTGACTGCATAAAGATTATCATTAAACAGCCATGTATAATTTTAGACAATTTGTTTCTAAATTTTCAATTTTTTTTATTTCACATTGTTTCTTATTTTACTACCGAATTGTTGGTTTCACTTTATAATTATCTTCTGCTCGCTTTTGTTTTTCTATTTTTTTTATGTAGATGGACAAATTTTCTCTTAAATGAAATGAAGTAAATTACGATCTGCACGTGGTTTTGGAAATGCCATCTGTTTATAAACAGCGAGAGCTTATTAACGTGCGAACAAATTATAGTTACTTCTTTAATGAAACACAAGAAATTTTAATCTGTATCGAATATGAATCTTTATTTCTTTACTCTCTCGAAGTTGAAATCAAACTCTTCTGTACAAAGCTTTGCATTCATTAATATGTGATAAAAATGCTGACCCAAAGAATGCAATAAAGCAGACGTTAGTTTAATGACTTGGGTAATCTGATACTCATACAACAGTGGATAGAGACTGGAAGTCAGCACATTCACAAACAGAAGTTTTAATTATTGAAACATTAATAAAAAATAGGAAGTCAGCAATCTATGAAGTCAATGGACGCCACTATGTTGCATGAACGCTACCATGTTGCATGAATTCTACTACTATGTTGCCGTAACTCCTCCCCCCGTAGTTGCTAGCGACGGCCAGATGATCCGTATTTTTGGAGGTTCATCAGCAGGAGCTATGATCGCCTGATTGTTCCGGCAGAGGTGTCTTGTTCAAATAGTTCGGCACATCAATGATACTCCAATCAAGGTAAGGACAAACGTGATTGCCACTGTAAGTACACTGGTAGTTTTAGTAAAGATGATCTCGAATTGCGAGGTAACTTCCAAAGGATTTTGAGTCCTGGTGAACTGGTAAGGTTGTAGATCTTTCAGCCCGATTTGCACACTGCTGGCCTCTGTGATATTGATGTTGTTGAAGATTGCCGGATATATATCAATCTCGTCCCAATGCACCAAGCTGGTTCCGAAGTAATGTATCCCATTAATAGAGATGTCGCAATTTTCGAAGTGTATGAGAATTGTTCCTTCAATTTTCAGTTTGCTCGGCCCGCAAGATGAATTGATGATAGTTTTGGGGACATTGATTAACAGGATATGGTTTGGTTCGGGCTGGTATATCTCCATTGAGTTTTCGAGGTCGTACAGTTGGCAATGTCCCGTTTGGTTTTTCAGGAGGCTTCCCATGCACTAGGATTCAGTCGTATACCACGATGTCGATTGTCGACAGTAATAAGTTCCCTCTACAATGCGGCATTTATCGTCGATTGCTTGAATATGGTTTTGGTTCATCAAAAGGTAAGGTTTGACTAGGATTGTTTTTGTCTTATTGATGGACAAGGGAATAATGTGGTAAAAGGAGTATTGATCTTCGGAAACTATTGGGATTTGGATATTAAATATGATATTCGACCCATTAGAATGGGCTTGTAGGTCCAACAACTCATAAAATTGTTCTTTTGAATTTATTTCTACCGAGTGTTTTGAAAATAGAAGGTGTATTTCCTCTAGTTCATTTAGTGTAAGGATTAATTTAGGAATGATTTGAAATCTGGCAAGCATGATTGGTTCCAAAATACCGGGCAAGTGTTCGTTTAGCAAATCAATATCAAAATTAATTTGTGATAGGAATTGCAAGTGCTTCAAATTTATAGAATCGGTTTTAATTTGGTTCTGTTGATTTGCTTGTAAATGATTTAAGTATGTGGTTATTTTTCTTTGTTGATCGTTTATGTGATTTGTTATGTTTTCGAATCGCTCTATCATTTGTTTGTTAACCAACTGATTGTCGAGTTCGGTTTGCAATTTATCCTCACTGTGTAAAAGCATATCGATATCGATGTTAATCTGTATGGCGTCATTAACGTCTAATTTTCCAGTGATTGTCTTGATAACAGTTCCAAGTCCGTTTATAAGTTCCCGTCTATGTCGTTTAGGTGGTAGCAATGTTAGAAGCTTGCTTTCAGCCTGTTGCAACTTTTTCCTACATACTTCCAGAGAGTCGTCTATGTCGGTGTATTGTTCTAGGGTAGTCAAGGTTTCGTTGATCCTGTCGATAATTTGTTTGTATTTGTCAAGCTGGATAATATGCAGTGAATTGCTATATGATAGAATCAGCCTCGCGTCGCCAAGCCTCATCGGCAGCAGTCCATTCCTGTTAGTAAGGTCCTGTACGTCCATCTTCTGCCCGAGGATCGCTGGGAGGAGAAACCTGAAATTTTCGTTTTCGTTTAATTTTGGACTTATGCAGTTTCTGATTATTGGTTGTTATTACTGTTACAAGGTTATTTTTCTTAATTTTGTGTTTTGTAAATCTACGTACCATTTTATTTCTTCGACACTCCCTTCTGAAAATAATGGAACCCTCATTAATACTCTCAGGAACCTCTCTAGTTTCATTTAATTTCTCAGTTCTTTTGAGAACTTGGTTTTCTAGTTGTTTCTAAATTTCTGGGAACAGTCTGGATTGAAATTCTTTTAATTTTTCGAGGTATTCATGTGCATTGGATTCCTGTAGGCTGTCATTAAATCTGTAAGTTCTGCCAAAAAAGATTTCGTATGGGGTATATTTTGTGGAAGAATGTATTGCATTGTTATATGTAATAATTGTTTCGTTTAGTATATCTTCATGGTCCTTGTCTTGTTGTCTGTTATGTATGATTCTGTATATTTCCGTAAGGGTCGAATGTAATCGTTCAACTGGTGCGTTGCTACCTGTATGTTGGTAAGATGTAATGTGGTGTGTAATTCCGTACTGTCCGCAAAAGTCCTTGAATAAAGTTGAAGTGAACTCAGCACCCTGATCGGTGGTCAATGTCATCAAAATCCCAGGCATGCCGTGCAGGCTAATAAAATGTTTCAACGCTTTAACTATGCAGAGGCTATTTCTGTTATTCAGAGTATAGGCTGCAGCGTATTTGGAGAGAATATATCTTTTATTTATAGTATATATCTACATACAGCGTTTCCAAAGGTCTCACCAGAGCTTGAGGGGCCTGAAACTCAGGAGCTTGTGGGTTTCGGTCTTACTTCAAGGTTTGACATACCTCGCAATTATTAATCACCTGAGTGACTTTATTTTTGAAGAAAGGGAAATAAACTGTTCTCTTGAGGTGAGAGTGGATTTAACTAATTCCACGATGATTGCTTTTAATATGATAGTCTCTAATACTTGCATCTTGTTGATCAGACTCATTAATGTCCCTCAAAACCTCCACACAGCGAATCACCCTGTACAGTCCGGACTGCGAGAAATGGATGGAGTAAACATTTTGTTTCTTTCTGAAGGTATCGTCATTAGCATACATTGCTGTTAGTTTATTGGGGGAAATATACTTCTTGAAAATATCTATTATATCTGATCCTGAAAATTCTGGTTTCCTAAAGGTACGTCGCTGTTTATTTCTAAATGGCATTTCCAAAATTGTTTCTGGTTTCCTGTTTGAGTTTTCGAATAAGATCTGCAGTGAAAATTCATTTAACGGTTTTTCTGAAATATGTATACCTGTATTGAGATTTTCTTCCGCTGAATGTACGGTAGTACCTCCAGTGCCCCGGTTTGAATCACCTGGGGTCGGTTCTTCACCCTCATTTGCGTGAACCTCGACCTTAATTCCATCTGGAATCCTCACTCTGCTCAATGCGTCTGCGTTACTATTGTGTGTCCCCTTCTTATAGACTATATCATAGTCGTACTCTTCCAATCTCAACCTCCATCGGACAAGCCTAGAATTTGGGTCCCTCAGGCTCGTCATCCACGTCAGCGGTTTGTGATCCGTGACTATTTTAAACTTTCTACCGAACAAGTATGGCCTGAAATACTTTACCGCCCACACAATGGCCAAAAGTTCCTTTTCAATAGTGGAATAGTTGATTTCTGAGTCCGTTAATGTTCTACTTGCGTAGCATATCGTTTATCACTTCCAACAGGACCCTGCGATAAAACAGCCTCAATTGCGAAATCGCTCGCATCAGTCGTTAAGACAAAAGGCTTGGTAAAATCAGGATACTGAAGAATGGGGTCGATAGTTCTGTCTTTTTTCAAACACTGAGACATGGACTTAGTAAGCTTTGCAAAATCCCTTATAAATTTGCGGTAGTAACCAAGAAGGCCGAGGAAGAATTTAATTTTCTTCTGTGTTCTCGGAATAGGGAAAATTCTAATAGCTTAAACTTTGTCGGGGTTGGGCTTTACACCTTCGGTGGTGACCAGGTGGCCCAAAAACGACATTTCCTTACGCATGAACTCAGACTTGTCGATTTACACCTTAAGATTCGCCTCCCTTAATCTTTGGAAAACCCTTCTGAGGCTCTCGACATGCTCCTGAAGGGATGTAGAAAAAACGATTATATCGTCAAGATACACCAAGCAAATGGTTCCCTGAAGCTCCTTGAGTACGTTGTCCATAACTCTCTGGGAAGTGGATGGAGCATTTTTCAATCCAAATTGCATGTGGACGTACTCGTAATGTCCACCCTCAACCGTGAAGGCCGTTTTGCTGATGTCCCCAGGGTTCATCTCGATCTGGTGGAAACCACTAGCCAAGTCCAAGGTGGAATAATACATGGATTTACCAAGCTTGTCGAGAATGTCGGTTATATTCGGCAAGGGATACCGATCCGTAATGGTCTTTTCATTCAGCCTACGTAGTCGATGACCAATCTCCATTTTTGTCTGCCGCCAGCGTCAGCCTTTTTTGGCACTATCCATATAGAAGAGCTCCAAGGAGAGTAGCTCGGTCGAATAATACCCTGATTGAGCAGTTCGCTTATTCGCTTTCGTACCTCCTCTTTGTGCACGAAAGGATACCTATAGGATAATGTGATGCTTAACTTGATTTGTGAAACCAAGCGTTTGACCTTCCCTGAAGAAAACGTCATCGAACTCTCTGCAGACCCTTAAAAGCTGTTTCTGCTCTTCACCGTTTAGGTGTGATAGTCGAAGCAATTCGGATATATTGCCTGACAAAACGTTCACTGGATATGGAGTACCCTCATCATAGCTGACATCGAAGTTGTTAACCTGCCGATAAGAGGCAAGACACTCCACCCTCAAAGGCTGCTCAATGAGCAAAACCTCATCAGAATCCGACCCGTTCATCACTTCAACAAGCGCAAACCAGTCTTTAGAAATGTAAATGCCTTCGGAGAGTATCACGTTAGGGGTAAGCTGCATCTGTCTAATATACACTTCACCGTTCTCGACGTCCACAGGCAACCTAACCACTGCCTTGCTTTTCCCTGAAATTACTTTTTTCCCTGAGGAAAAATTGGGCTTGAATTGGAGTCTTAATACTGAACAGTTAGTCACCAGCAACTTGTTAGCTATATAAACCTTAGCACCAAGATCACTCAATGCATCCACTCCCAAAAGTCCGTCGAAATAGCTATGAAATTTGAACACAAGGAACTACGTTTCACCCAATTGATTGAATTCAACGAAATTAGGGAGTATTACTTTTTCATCGATTTTATGTTTGGCCAGAACAGTTGTAATATAAGTTAGATTGGTTTTGACAATAAATGTAGGGGGTTTAAACCCTGGGTTAATGAAGGATGATGAAGCACCGGTGTCGATTAAAATTTTGAGTGGTCGTCCAAAAGGGGATGAAATCTCAATATAAGGCAAAACCTGGCCATGTGCATTCAAGTCTATGTACCCGATGGGTTTGTTGAGGCATTTGATTGAAAATTTATGTCATCCAAAACCTGGCCCTCATCCTGTCTCAAGATTTCTTGAATAGGTCGTGGACCGTCATCAAAATCCTGCGAAACCTGACACAGATCGTAAAACGAATCACTCGCAAGGTCAGATTCAAAAGGACAAGAATAAGGTGTTGAATACTCTGGTGGACAACTCTCATTAACTGGACATGGAGACATGCATACCTCGCTCGTACCAGATGCACTTTCAATATTGTGGAAGCCTCTATTGTTCTGAAATTCGTTCGACTGGCGATTTCTTTTAGTTAAATCACTTCCCAACTCCATGGGTTCCGGCTTTGGCAAATTTGAAACGTTTGGGGGTCTTGCCGCGGATGGTCACTGCTGAAAATTAAAATTCTAATTTTGTCCGGGAAATTGTGTTGGTACATATGGCCGCTGAAACTGAAGATTACCATATTGTAAATTATTTGGTCTAAAAGATTGTGGATTATAATTTGGGTAAGTTTGAGGAACACGATTCAAAGTATTCATCTGGAAACGTTGAGGAAAATTTGGTGTTTGCCGTTGCATAAGAGTTTGATAATTAAAACCTGGTTGTCTATAGTTGAAGCTTGGCATTTTTGACTCTGTCACACCCAACGGTCTTCGCGAAGGATCAAATGGGTTAACAGGTTGCGTTAACTTTAGTTGTTCCAACCTTCGCGCAACATCAGCACGTGTATAGGAGATATTTTGCTCCTGAACACAATAGGCATAAGCATTCGCGAGGTCACGAGGTTTCATTGCTCGAACAATTGAGCCGAAAGGCTCCTTCAGTCCAGAAAGGAAAGTGTTAAGACACATTTCCGAAAAAAGCCTTCTTTTTGCAGATATGACACTCTGACCTTTTTCATGAATATTCACGTGATTATTCATACTGGAAAGAAGTCCAATAACTTCACTGTAAAAATCCTGCACTGAGTCACTTTTTTGTCTCAGACCGTGCAGGTCTTGGATAAGGGATGTCTAATTCCTCTTATCGGAATAGTGTAATATTAGATTTTCTCCAATACTTTTCCACTCGAGATGTGTCCCATACATATTGAGGACCTCATTTGCAGAACCAAACACCTTATTCCTGATTGCTCGCAAAAGCAACTGGCTGTAAGGAGTGCCATTCGTAGGCTGAATCAGGGCCAAAATTTCATCGACGTTGTCGAGAAAATCGAAAAGGAGTCGAGAATTGCCGTCAAACCGTGGCAAATCCTTTATGGCATCCGGCACTCTAAGCTCGGTAAAAAGATCGACTTGAATTGTATTGTCTGCGTCAGTCATTATCTTATCGTTTCGTCTAAAATTCTCTTCAACAATATTGAAATCCACAGGATCACCCTTCGGCACTATTGGCACTTCACTACTTGATTTTTTAAATATTTTCGTAAACCCGGAAAAGCTAAAAGAGCGCTTCGACACACCCGCGGCCTCCAATGTTGGAGCACTTTCACTTCCTACACTTTGCAAATTTGAACAAATTCTCAAATTAATATTATCTATTTCTAAAAATGATCTGAAGTTGATTTGCCTATTCCTACTGGGAGCTGTATAAGGTTTCTTTGAGGAGGATTTAGGAGGTCTGATAGGAGACATCAAGCAATCTAGTATAAATTAAACCGACTTACATGAGTGCCAACATCTCTTCTTGATAATCGATAATCCTTCGGCTATCGAAAGTTCCGCACAACAACCGATATTCGGTCGATTTTGTTAATAAACACACGAACACTTTACTTTGCGATTAGTTCCACAGAAAATGGCGATATTCTTTCGCACAATCGATCTTCTGTTGAATCCCCGTTCAACTTTTCGCACTATCGCCACCAATTATCCTCCCGCCGTAGACTGCGCCAATTATAGTTACTTCTTTAATGAAACACAAGAAATTTTAATCTGTATCGAATATGAATCTTTATTTCTTTACTCTCTCGAAGTTGAAATTAGTTTGAAATTAAACGAAGGATGCAATAAAGCAGACGTTAGTTTATTGACTTGGGTAATCTGATACTCATACAACAGTGGATAGAGACTGGAACTCAGCACATTCACAAACAAAAGTTTTTAATTATTGAAACATTAATAAAAAATAGGAAGTCAGCAATCTATGAAGTCAATGGACGCCACTATGTTGCATGAACGCTACCATGTTGCATGAATTCTACTACTATGTTACCGTAACTAACATGCCCCTAAAAATTCATTTGCCGCTTTCGCATCTCGACTTCTTTCCTGATACCTTCGAAAACGTCAGTAACGAGCACGATGCGAGCTCAAGGCAGAATTTGATAATTTTTGAGCGTAATTATCCAGAATGCTAGAACCGAACTCATTTATATGACAATTGTTGGGCTATTGTAGAAGAAACATATAAAAGCAGTACAAGGAAAAATTGGAGCTAAACTTTCAATTTTTATACATTTATATACCCCTTATTTCATCCATTTAAAACATAATAAATGTTTTTGTGATTTGAGTTGGATTTTTTCACAAATTTTATGAATCTCAGAGCACCTTTACCGTTAAGAAAAGTACTTTTCATTTTAAGGAAAAAATTTTACAATCTATACTTGCAGTAACGTAAAATCCCTTTGCTACTGTTAGCAAATAATAATAATGAGAGTAAATTAAAACGTCAAAACGCATCAAACCATAAATGCTAGTACTGTTGACTCCTGAACATTTGCTTATTAGAATCTCATTAACATCCTCTCAAATGAAGATCATATTGCATCTTGCTGGTGCCAATGCCCTCATAGTCACAAACACCCCATGGATGCAAGTAATTTTACTAAAAATATTACATTTGATTAACAGGAATTAGAGCACAAGAATAGGCTAACAGATGTGAAAGTCATATCACTCAATTGAAACTATTTCTGGATCATTGTCAGCTGCACCACATGCACAATCGCGCGGGACTAGCGCAACATGCGGTGCTGACGCGTTCTCATATGTATGTACTTCCTAGTCCTTTGAATCTATGCATCGCATCGGTGGTAACCAGTGCGATTAAGTGATGACTCCCTAATTGTTTTGAAATGTGGTTACAATTTCTAGTTTGATTTATACTTAAAAGATACCATCACAATGAGGATAATGATTATAATCAATTAGAATGAAATCCTTGCAGAGGTATTTTAACAATCAGCAGAGAAGCAACGCACTCAAGAGTAATTGCATTGGTGGAATTAAATATACATATTTCAGTAACTGTCATTTTTTTAGCCCCTTCTTCAGTTACAAGAATCTATACTGCAGATTCTTCAATCTCATTTGCTATATGCAATACTGATTACTTTAATTGGGCGGGCAAAATTGAAATTTCTCACGGTGGTGGTGACCGATTGTACTAGCATTCACATAATAATTGACTCTGATTTGCTTGCCACCGTCGATAGAGTCCACCATTTGTTTCGATACAGTACGTAATATCCTGTTCCGCACAATACGTGGTGAAAGCACAATAATGGACCCTCACGCATCGCTTTGATTTCCCACGGAATGTGATTCATAGCGGCACCGCAGTGGCTGCGTGATATCACAGTTGTGCGCGAAACAGATAAGGGGATTAAGTTAAATGCGCAGCTGAGCCCAAATTCAAATCACAGCCGGATAAACGGTGGCAACAATTGAGTTCAATTCTCCGCTAACGTGTACGTAGAGTACGTTGGATGGCTGGTCCGTGCATATGCACAGAGACGGTTCCAACTGAACATCTGTGATTCACACGTGAGTACAATCAATGACTGACTCACTTGCGTTTAATGATATCCTTTTAGGGAAGACAACGAGGCCGTCATCAGTTCAATTCCATGAGATACGACCCACGTGTGGTCGACAGCCGTTCGACCCGCCAAGAAATTGTCGTTACTACATTTGGCGAATATTCAAATATTTACAGATTGGATTGGGCGTTACATTGTCGACTCCAATGGAAGTGATCGCCTATATTAGTTTAAGAGGATCATTGACCCTGGATTGGTACTTTTTATTCCAACTTTCTTAGTCCAGGTTACCATTCGTACAACCTATGACTCGTAGGTTTGTATTTACATCTCATATGCCCGACTTCTAGATTTTTAGGAATATTCGAGCATTGTTTATATTTAGAAAACTGAATATAGGAAGAGAAGTCTTTCCTTGGACGATAGTTACACTTTTATGACTAGATCATTTTTGACCATAACAAACAGCTTCCCCATGTAACGAAAACATCTTATTTTCCAGGTTGTACAGAAGAACAGAGGTGGAGATCTCCAAGAGATGTTGGAAACTGGTGTTTTGGAGCTTTCATCATGGTGATCCTCCATCTTATTAACCTTTTAAGGACAGCATTCTATAGTCAAATCCTGATATGACGAGTTTCTTTATTTTGGGCAGCGTTTAAAAGAAGGCGCAATTTATCGCCTTTCTTCTTTATGATCCATATTATCTAGAGCATTTAAATGAAGAATAATGAGTTTTAGAGCTGAAAGCGTTTTCTTTGAAATAGTATTATTTGAAGTAAATACAATGCTTAGGTTGGAAAATATTACAAAAAGTGTACTTCGTTGCATTCACCGTCTTAACAACAATCTTCTTCTGTTTTATATTCTTTTTATTATCGGCCTATTTTGTCTCCTTTTTATTGAGACGGCGCCCTAAAGTACTGTTCCAGCTACAGTGGCTCATAGCTATGGAATTCAATCCCGGAATCCCGACCATTTTACAGGCTTAGAAATTTCGGGATTTTATTTAGTTAATCCCGGGTTTTACGGGATTGATAATCATTTTTGAACTTTTTATAAATACGCTGCTAGAAATGAGCTCCTCCGCTTTCACCTACAATTTGTCCGCTCTTTTCTTTTTGTTTGTTTGTCTTGGTTAGGTTTTCCCAGTCACTTCAATTAGTTTTTGACGGCGGTGACGATCAGGCAAGTTCACGCTGTTCGAACAGATTCGACTATTTTATGTGTTGCCTGACAATCGAGCAGATTAAGTGGAAAAGTACAAAAAAGAAAAGTGGAAATGTACAAAAAGGAAGTTTCTTTTAAACATTGTTGTCGGTAGGTTTTCTTTTTAAATACGATTTTGCCCGCTCTTTTGCATTTCCCGTTTATTTCCCGATTCGATTAGTTTTTGAGTGCAGTGATAATCGGACAGATTCACACTTAACAAAAAGTAATTTTTTTTAAACATTAACATTATTGTTGGTAGAAATTCTTTCATTAGAATAGTTAAAGTGAAGCAAACAGATGTTGATTTTTTTCTTTTAAGCTATTGATTTTTAGTTTTGTAGTCGCAAATGAGATACATTTGTTTGTTTCTAGATAGCATAAAGGGAGTAACATGTCCACAAAAAGTGTCTATATTGAGCATAAAAAAGATACCGATGCTTCCTCTATATGCAGTCTTTTTTTGATTACCAAAGAGGGAAATACAGTGCACTGTAAGCGTTGCCCAGGAGTTTTGAAAACATTTGGAGGATCTACCAAAGGATTACATACCAATCTCCAAGCGAAACATTCATTGACATTACTCGTAAGCTCCACAATATCGTCTACGTCGAATGCTCATAACGTCGAGGAACCACACTTGAAACGAAATAGCAATTCGATCGTGGACTATTTTCGTAAAACTGATACTCTCGACGATGTTTTAGCTCGGATAACGACTTTAGACGGTATTCATATGAGTGCATTTGTGAGGTCAAATGATTTGAGGACTTTGATCCAATTAAAAAGGTATTCCGATTTACCAAGATCTGCCGCAACAATCCGCGATCGCGTGATAAACTACAGCCATGAAATTAAAGCGCAAATAAAAGCTGAATTATTTACATTTAAAAATTAAGGAGGAGGATTCAGTTTAAGCTTTGATGAATGGAGTTCGAGCTCAAACAAGAAATACATGAATATCAACATCATTCATGTAATAAAACTTGGAATTTAGGACTGGTTCGCATAAATGAATCATTAACAGCTGAAGCATCTGTGCGGATATTAAAGGAGCGCCTTTCTGAGCTATACATTTCTCTTGATTTTCATATTGTTGCAGTAATAACGGATGGTGCAAACGTCATGCTTAAGATTGGAAAGCTTGTGAAAGCAGAGCACTCAGTTTGCTTTGCACATGGGATTCATTTAGCCGTTTGCGATTTGTTGTTCAAAAATATATATATTGAACGTGGATTCAGATAATGATGATGAAGATCTTAGATCAAGTTTAATTTTCGAATCAAGCCATTTTCAAGATTAGACGAACGATCGCAATATTAAAAAATGGTTAAAAAAGTTGGTCGAAAAGCTGTTCTGTTCGAAAGATCACCTATGAAGAATGATACAATTCTTCAATCATATATACCGCAGGAACAAAAAAAAGGGCTAACTTTGTTGCTTGGCTGTAAGACGAAATGGAACAGCCTCTTCCCTGCACCTCATTTTCCGCTGAAAAGAAGAACCACTGGAAAGGAAAGTCGTTGTTAAGGTTAGCAATTCATAGTTTTATTCATTTGTGAGATATAATCAAAAAAATTACTATTCCTATCCATTAATCATGCTTAATTTATCGACTTATAGAAGTGAATGAAGTCCTTTTTCATCGAATACAGTTTTCAGGACAATAATAACTAGCATACAAACTACTTCCTAAACTCAACTTAGAAAATACTAAACCAAAATAAACAGGAGATTAATCAAATGCTGAATCCCTACTTATTCGGGATTTTAATCATCAATAATTGTCTTGCCTGTCCATTGCTTGGTTTTACTCAAGAGACATTCAAAATCATTTTGACTTGCATTGGAGAGTACTATGTATATAATGTTCTCTTTTTTTTTCTTTTTAGGTACTATTCAACGACTTCTCTTTCGTTCCTTCTTCATTTGGTTCTTTTTCTTTCTTTTTTTTCTGAATCAGTTGTCTGGATCCAGAAAGTATAAATATTGCAACAGTAAATTTGTTTTTCAGCGAGGTGGACCCAACAAAAATGAAACCAAGTTGGAATTAAAGTTAAGATTCAAATACTAAAATTTAATCTCAAAGTTAAAATGATTTGTTTGTGTTGTTTTTTTCTTTCTTTTGGCTCATTGGAGCAAATAGTATTTAAAATCAACAGCTATATCATGCGGTGACAATATTAACTATCAAAAAAAATAACCCATGCGTAATCAAAACAGAATTCAACATTCATCTCACAGGGGAATTTGTTTAGAACACGGGCCAATTACACTTTAGATTACCAAAAAAACAAGGATGCAGTGTACAAGAGCAACCAACATTGGTGTCAACGTTCACAAGGAATGCTAGAAGGACAAACATGCAGTTACTTCAGATTTATTAACTATGCCTCTTCGCATCAGTAGTTTTCTCATTCGAGGTCGTCGCTTTTTCGAGTGACAACACCACGTACTTTTTGATTTTCTCCTTTGATTTTGATTAGAATTATACTAATTATGAATAGCACACAATTGGTTTCCAAATCCTCTTGTAATTGGATGAATTCTAGTCTCCGTATTGTGTAATACTTTTTGTCTTAAAATCGAAGGATTCTAATTACAAAATTTAATAATTAAAGGGAGTTCACCACAATTTCTGTCCATATTCATTCATACCTTACGACCAAAATTATTTAAATTTTTGTTTTAAATACTATTGAACTATGCTTGATCCTATAATGGAACAAAAAATATTTATTTACAGGCAAAATTAATGATGTAATTAATTTATCGCTAGTTGGTAACAAAGAGTGATTTTCCTTTCGAACAATTATCGAATAAATAATAGAGATTGCAAGGTCGTATTTAAATAATAAAAAGCTTGCACTAACGAAGCGTTTTTCGTTGTTTTGAAATGGAAATTTGAATTTTCCCTTTTTTTTTTGTTTCAAAGCTAAAATCTCTTGAATGCATACATACTATTGCTACGGAGTTTATTTCTTGGTTACTTTCTTAATTATGATACGGTTTGCAAGGCAAATGCTTCTTGCTGCTGAGCATTTCTACTGAATCTAAGGCATATTCCGGTTTTCTCTGTTCAGTATATCGTGACAATTCTCGGAAGGTATCATCAACAAGATTTTCACGGGTAACATTCAAAGGCACAAATTGAGATACGGCAACAGGGGCGCCAGCAAACATGTACAAAAGAGCTGGTGTAGCAACGCTTTGCATTGCATTTTGCATTTGAATTGCTTGGTCAGTTTGCAAAAGCAGTGTTTTAACTTCGGCATCAACAGGAACGGATAATTACACAGCTGAAAATCCTCTATCTGTCTGTCCCATTGAACATAGTCTTGCTGGAGGTCGATGAAATCTTTCATTTATCTTTTACGGTTTGTATGTTCATATATATTCATTTAATTCCTAACCTATCTGTTTTTCCATAGAAACTGAAAAGTGTCTTTTATACTTTAAATCAAGACTCACTTTGTAATAGCGGCTAACATGTTGCATAAATTGTTGGTTTTAGTTTTGTTCCCCCTTGAAGCGAGCATTGTTCATTTTCGTGGCGTTGGCTGTCTGCTCCCTGCGCCTCCATTCTTATTGGAATGGTTTTCAAATTAGATTGAGAACAAAGAGCAATCGTTCTCCATTGAAAGATACAGGACAGCAAGTGTAGGCGGCTTTTGTTCAATCATGCATGACGAGGGAGCTGACAGAAGGCTGCGCTGGTCTAGTCGTCTTCCCGTGACGTGTTTACAGTTTGCACTGTTATCGTTTGCCCAGGTGAACGGGAAAATGCAACCAGGCCACGGCCTTCCTTGCGCCTATTATAAAGTCGTCCCAACGGCCTACAGGTATGCATCCAATACACTACAAGAAAGTAAATATAAAAAACCTGGCGATTTTCATGGACAACTAGTTTACGATGTTATTACCTGAGACGAGTTCGTTTCAAATATGTTAAATATATTAAACCACCCGGCGAATCTTAAATCCCGACCGGCCAACTCCTTAAAACTCCTTATGCGTGGCGGTCACTACCTCCACACTTCAATTCCATGTGGCTGTCAAATTCTGTTAGCATCCCACGACAAAATAGACGTGGGATGTGCACTGGTCGCAACCAACGTAAAATGACAAGCCACCTAGCAGCAAAGTGTGTTGGTAGTGGTCACCAGCGGCGTCGCATGATTCATTACATTGTAGTACGGCGAGTTTAACATTAAAAGATAAGCTTCAGCTGAAAATAAACAAAAGTATGAAAATCCTAACTCCTGAGGGTATCAAAGAAACATACTTTTCAAAATTGATCAAGCAAAAAATAGCATTTTTCGAAGCAACTAAAACTCGAGGTCGCAACTTGGAACAAATTTATAAATATTTGTTGACAATACCTCCGACTTCCATTGAGGCGGAACGCGCTTTCTCAGCATTTGCTCATATGTGCAACAAATTGATAACTAGGCTTGGGCACGAAACATTGGATGCGTTAGTCTTTCTAAAATTTTTTTTCCGCAATGCAAATAAAATTTAAAAAGTTAATACCTTAAATTTACCTCGTTAATTGAATAATATTAATCGTTATATCTGGTACATATTTTGTTTATTACAGACGAAAATTTAATAAGTTGATTTTAGGATGTCAAACATTAATGTGTTTATGAGAAAAAGTAATTGATGAACTTAAGTTGAAACCGAATTTTGTGAAATTAAGTGACAAAGTATTATATCTGATAACTTTATTTAATAATAATAATGTTTTATAATTGCGAGCTTCAAGGTTTTATGTAAATAAGTTGTTCGTTAATTGTAAAAGATTTATGTTGATTTGTTTAGTATCGAATTTTCCTGCATTTTTGATGAATATGTAAACATATGACAATGAAAAAAGTTGGCTTTTGAAGAGCACTCACATTTTTATTCCCTTTTTAAATTTCCCGGGAAGCAATCCTAAAATGCGTGCGTCGGAAAATAGGATCAGGATTGAATTCCCTACTCACAGCCTTTTTCAACCAACTCGTTTTCAAGTTTTTGAGAGGGTATAACTTTTAAACAAAAACACATATAAACAAAATTTCATCACTGATTAGCAAATCTACATTTTAAGTATAAACAGGTTACGTAGACAGAACTAGGCTCGTGTCAGAAGGGCTTTGTACTTAACACACGATATACAGACATATGAGTATCGAATTATTTAATTCAAGAAAAACTTTAATGACATGCACAACAAATATATTTTTGCTTTAAAAGTAAAACCAGTGCTACCAATTTCAACTGGCCAACATTTTGTTGTAATAATGTTAAAATCATGGACTGAGCCGAATCTTAAATGTCTTTTTGTTATATTATATATTTTGGGAAAATACAATCAAGAGCTTAGTGTCCGGTTTGATAGAAAGCCCATATAGTAGAAAAACGGTGTTTGATTGTTGTAATCGGAGAAAATTCAACCGGCAATAACTTCTGTACATTCTATTAAAACTCATAGAATATAAAGACCTGTCAAATAACCACGTAAAAATCTACTTTCATTCAATTTAATCATACTAATACGGTTTTATTTAATTTCTAGATCCTACTACTATTAGCAACATTGAAAAAAATTCAAGCATTAAGTTATTTGTTATTGGATCCACCTTCAAAATTTTTTCACCGTTTATCCTTAGCTGCTCATCCTCAGCTATTCATTAATAGATTCAATCAAATGTCAATAACATGTATTGTACCTTAAATGTTTATACTCGCGAAAAATAACACTATATTCTCATTTAAAACGGCCACCATTGTGTTTTACGATTACGGATTTCAGCCGTTGAACAAATTCAAAAAAGCTATTCATCATAAATATAACTCCTGAAACTTTCATGCAAATCCTAGCAAACCAGTAGTGTCTGAGTTCATTGGATGTGCATATTGTCCCATAGCCATGTATAGTTGCTGTCGACTTCTGACGTATTTGTTGTTGTAGTGTTCACAAAGGTCTACAAACCTGATTTTTTCAGATTTTTCGGATGAAAGGTTTCCATTCACGAGGGAGGGGTACGCCTAAATCTCGTGCGTTTCCCCTTCTCCTGCCTCTCTCGATACTGATAAAGTCGTTTTGAGATCTGTTTTGAAAAAATCTCATTGAGACTCTATGACACCCCACTTGACCACCTTTACTGAAAGAAAAATTTTTCAGGGTCACTCTTCTATATGAGGGACACTCTTCTACACCCCAAAACTTTCTAGAAGTCATAACTTTCGACCTTTCCACAAATTTTCATGGCTGTAGCTTTTGTAGTTTTGGAGAAAAACTGTTGTGTTATACAGACGGATGGACAAACGGACACTGGCACCGATTTTAATAGGGTTTTTTAGTACAAAACCCTAAAAATGAACATAATTTATTTTCATACATAATTTTTTAGCGATTTGCATACAAAAACCCCAAAATTGTTACAAAGATAATGTCATAGCTTTTTCAACCAGCTTACATTAAGAATATAAAATTTACTTTTCAATCACGCAAATTAAAAGACAGTGTAGTTATGAAGCATATATACACATATATATATATATATATATATATATATATATATATATATATATATATATATATATATATATATATATGTATATATATATATATATATATATATATATATATATATATATATATATATATATATATATATATATACATTTATATATATATATATATATATATATATATATATATATATATATATATATATATATATATATATATATATATATAAATATATATATATATATATAATATATATATATATATATATATATATATATATATATATATATATATATATATATATATATATATATATATTAAGAGGGTTCGAGTTCCCTGTTCATCAGTGTCCTACTCTATGGCATAGTAAAAATATTGCCTCATTTAAACTAACTCGTGTAGTTAGTATACCTGGCTTAATATACTCACTTAACCTCTTACTTGTTTAGCACTGGAGAAAACCGAAGTGGTCATCTTGACAAAGAAGAGAATCCCTAGAGTAAGGATGATCAGTATTGGCGACTTACGAATCGAATGGAAGCAAGCGGTGAAGTACCTGGGGCTACTGATCGACTCGAAGATGAGTTTCTCTGAGCAAATCAGGGCAACGGCTAAGAAGGCTTCTTCGGGAATATAGGCTCTGAGTCGACTTATGGCCAACGTAGGGGGACCCAGCCCATCAAGAAGACGCCTCTTGATGAATAATAGTAATTACATAACTTGTTCCTTTTTTTCTCTGAATTTATCCTAATAAAAGTTACTAAAATTATCATTACCCTTAACAAATATTACTTATCCCTAATTACCTCTCACATCTTCGCTGTCCGCAATGGGAACCTATGGAAGGAAGATATAGTGATGGACATAGAAGGAGCCATTAAATTCCTACCTCAAGAGGAGAAGCAAGCGATAAGGGAGGAAAATATTTGGACCATCAAAGCAGAGAAAGTCAACGAACAAAGGATTGAACATCGGCTGCTTATGCAGCTTAAGGAGAAACTGGTATTTTACATTAAAGCTGATAAAAGCAATAAAGTAGTCATCATGGACAAGGGAAAATACGATGGAGTAGGGCTGGAGAAATTGAACAACGGAGAGTACTACGATGTGAGACACAATCCTCTACCATATTCTGTTCGAAGAGTGGAAAAAGCTCTCACCGACTGCAAGGACGTCATACCCAACAATATCATGTTTCGTGTCACGAACCCAGTGCTTCCACGGATAACATGTCTACCGAAGATCCATAAGCCTGGGAATGAGATGCGAGAGATCATCACCGCCACAAATGCGCCGACAAGCCGAATCGCAAAGTGACTTCTAGAGGAATGCAACTAATGGGGAAATCCTTGAAGCAGTCATTCAGTGAAGGATAGGAGGGAATTGGTTGAGAAGCTTAAAGATATCAACCACATAGATCATGATGAAATGCTGGTGTCTTTCGATGTGAAAGCCCTGTTTTCAAGCGTTAACTACCCCTCTAACTAAGGAACGATATGATCAGGAGCGTAAGTGCACACTTGATACAGCGAAAATCAATGGATACGATACGGGATTGGTGACCTCGATCATAAGCAAAATGGAAAGGGGATTAAAAGCGAAATCTTTCTCTACGTTATTCGCACAGAACAAAAAATTGGAAAACACTCAGAGAGCAGCAATAACATACTCTAACATTTTTGGGCAGATCAAAAACATGTTGAAGACAGTGAACATTACCTACCAGTAAACACCCAAAACTTGAAATAAGATTAGGCACAACGAAGGACAAGAGGCTCAAGGAGGAAAAATGCGGAATTATAAGATTCCGTGCCAAGTACGCCAAAAAAACTATAAAGGACAGACAAGGCGCTCAGTTGAAACGAGATTTAATGAGCACATCAAGGAAGTGGAGAAGTTCATTTTTAAACAAGGACCTATCGAAACAATCAAATCATCGATGGTGAGGCACATTGTATCGAATAATCATAAGATCGATTGGGAAGATCTGCAAGTCGTATAGGAGATGAATAATGTCAGCAAATTAGACGCTTATAAAAGTCTATGTATATTGAGACAACCAGAAAATCTACCGCTGAACGACGACTTAGGAAACGGCTACTCCAAGATGTTAGAGGTAATTAGGGATAAGAAATATTTGTTAAGGGTAATAATAATTTTAGTAACTTTTATTAGGATAAATTCCGAGGCGAAAAAAAGGCACAAGGTGGGTAATTAGTTTAGGTTGAAAAAAGATAATCGAATGTTCTTAGATAAAAGGATTAAGTCTTAATAAGTAGAGGACACTGATGAAGAGGGAACACTTACCCTCGAAATATATTATATAAATGCTTTATAACTACAAAACGCTTTTTTTGTTTTGTTCTTTAATTTACGTAATTTGAAAAGTAAATTTTGTACATCATTTTCAGAAACCGCAAAAATACCGAGGATTCAAATAATAAGAATACTTTCTTGTATATTTTCAACTATATATTTAAATTTAACGCTTAGTATGGTCACCCTTCTTGTCATACGCCAGCTTCATTCTTTTAGGCATCGAATCCACTAGCTTCAGACACGTTTGGGGAGTGATAATCGCCCATTCCCCCACCAAAGCTTTTTTTAAGTCGGTTTTGTTGGAAATCTGATGTTTGCGGATGTTTAGCTCTAAAATTGACCCCACATTTTCAATCGCATTAGATGGGGGCATTTCAAAATGAGCCACGTCTGAATAATACCTGAGTTATGTTTGAGGTTGTTCTCTTGGGTAAAGTAGAAATCGGCCAAATTTTTCTTTTATTATATAGAGGTACATTGTTTTGTCCATGTTATCCTCTATGAACACCAAATGACCAACCCCGACAACCGACATACAACACCAAACCATGTCGCTTCTATGACCATGTTTCACGGTTGTCTTTAAATTCTTGTTTTCCAACTCTGTGTTTGGTTTATGCGAGACATAGGCTTGTCTATCGGAACCAAAAATTAAATTTTGACTCATCTGAAACCTTGCCCCAGAAGCTCATATCTTTAGAAAGATGCTGCTTCGCGAAAGTAAAACGCCACTGCTGATTTTTTGCTAATAAAAGGCTTCTTACAAGCAACTTGGGTGTTAAAGTCATGGTTTCGTAAAACTCAGCGAATGGTTTCAGCACTACATGACTTACCCAACTCATGGTAATCTCGATTGCCAATTTTGGTGCTGATAATTTCGTGGTTTCTTAATTTTCCGCACGAGATACTCGTAGCGCTTATCAGTTGGGTTGAAAATTTGGTTTGGTGTCTTTCTGCCTTTATCATATTTTCGATTATCGTATACGAAACGCGATATTATGCTCTGCACTGTACTGTCACTTAAATTTACCATTTCTGCTATTTTCCGTAGAGAACTACCACTTATAAAGTGGTGGATAACCAATTTACACTGCTCAGTAGTAGTACGTCTTCCCACTATCAAAAAAGATTATTTTTCTTAAAGTTGATTGATGAAATTAAACTCAAACCACTTAACAAATTACTGGAAAGATAGAGAAAAACGGTAGAAGAAAAAACAAGGCAATTTTATTCAATAAACGATCTCTAATGCTCTAATGCTAATTCAATAAGCGATCTCTCGCGTAGTGTAGGTAGTCCGTATAGTGTAGTGGTTAGAGCACTCACCCCGTTAGATGAAAGTCCCTGGTTCGAGTCTCGTTCGCGGCAATGAGACTTAGCTCAAGAGATTCTTTGGAGGGACTATAAGCCCGTTCAGTTATGATACGTTCTGGTGGATGGATACACGGTCAAAGCGTGGTACTGACCATATCACATTCCCGAGCTGCCGATACATTTGATCAAGAAAATGAGATACTCTTACTATTTCTAAGCGAAGGCCTGAGAGGCGCTGTAGTGCTAAAACCAAAATGCTCGATAAATACTGTGGTTGAAATAAACTGTGAGCAAAATTATTGATGGTAAAATTTTTTTCCTAGTGTAATTACAAGAAGAAAAATATTTTTGGAATTTGACTTTCACTCCCTCAATTTATGTATGTTTGATTACAGTTCCGCTTTTCCAGTCCCTTGATACCTGCCTTTGTTCACAAGTTAAACCTTCACAAAATTTGTAAAGTGAGTTGGTTGGACTGTTAGCCACTGAATATTCTAATGGTGAATATAGGTTCGAAGGGTCGGACTACTTTTCCGCTAAGGCACGTACTTTGGGTACCAAAGACCGGAGGCACAAAAAATTTGAAAGCGTTAAGGCCCATTTACACGATTGCCAATTTTCGACAAGGTTTCACAATCACAAGCGTGTAAATGGGGTGTGTGCCTTACCTAGCATCTTGAATGGTCTTGCGTCGCCTTGTAAGCGATCGGGGCTGGTGTCGGTTTTTTGAGACAGATCAAAGGAAACTTGCAGCAAGGGTTTGAGAGGTATTTACACGCTTGCGCGTGTTTAGTTGCACTTCAGAAGTCGTACTGAACGGTGTGGTGTCGTAGGATCGCATAGAACTCGAGCTGAAGTGATATTGTTCGTGTTTTTGTATCGTAAGATTGCGTAAATGACTAATTGGTCGAATGAGGAAACTTTGGCCTTTCTCGAGGTATACTAAAATGAATCTTGCATTGGAACCCAAAACATTCAATGCATAAAGACAAAAAGAAAGTGACAGATGCTTGGTGTCGCCTAAGTAATGAAGTGAAGAAGACAGTGAAAGAGCTTAAAGTAAAAATGGAGATTTTGATGAGACCGTTCTGCAAGCACTACAAAAGAAAACAAGACTCCATTCGCTCTGGAGCAGATAGGTAATTACTTCGCTACTTTATAAATAGAAAATAAAATGAACTGTATATCAGCCAACCTGGATTGCCTACAATTTGATGGAATCATTTCTCATGCTGGTATATAGCTGTAACGAAACGATCAATACAGAAACGGCAAGATTTTCTAATTTACATTGACTGCCAATACGAGATAGCTCGTAGATTGTGTTATGTTTAGGATGCCAACTACGAGTTATCTTGTCTTGTGGTTACTTGCCATTTTTGTGCAGCAATGATTAAGATTGATAGATGGTTTCTGGGAAAGGAACAAAAAAATTAATGTTGGGTTGCATGAACAGAAAATTAACTAAAAATTAAACAATATACTGAATAATATCGTCGGGGATAGTGCAGGCCCACGTATTTAGCATGTCAAATATGCGTGTGTAATATTTAGTTTTAATTCCTATAACTTTCTTTTGACACCGGGAAAATTAAGTGTTAAATGAACAAAAGCAATATTTTTTTAGTAGTCATTTATTATGATCATTATTGTTTAGGTGTTAATATAATTAAGGTACAGATTTTAATCGGATATACGTAAGATTACATATAATAGATGGACATCTACGTAATGGTGGTTTCTGAAATATTTTAAAGAAAATATGAAGTAAACTGTTCTCTAATCTGTTGAGTGATTTTCGCGAGGTAGTTAGTAAACTTTGGAAAGCATTATATTCATTATCATATCGCCGCCAGGACCCAGGTGTTACTAGAGTGCCATTATTGTCGTATACGTCAAACGAGCCTGGAGGTGTATATCTGTTTGAAGAGGTTTTACTCTTTCTTAGAAAGTTATGTAGCAATACCCAGATCATTGTAATTTTTAGCACAGTGTATGGGTTCAAATTAATAGGAAGTCGAAAAATTCTGAAAATTGAGAATAAAATTCCAAATATATTTTCCACTAAAACTCGGGATTTAGACAACATTTCCTTGAATTTCCTTTTCGGTGAACCTAAGTCATGGCTTCCAGGTAACAACACATACATTAACAACTGACCCCGGCAGTGGACATGGTGGAGGAAAATCAATTGCGTTCCTGCAGATTCTTTTCCATAATAAACCATCATCACTAATTTTGCCTTGACTTCCTATACAAACAAATCTAAATTTATATTGGCTATCCACTAATGCAAAAAGAACGATGCTAAACGTTTCCTTATAATTCAAATATTCAGTTCCACTATGAGCTGGGCTTTCAAGAACTACATGCTTGACGTCTAGAGAACCCAAGAAATGCGGAAACTTGCGTCTGTATCCTTCCTCTTTTGTCATCCATCCTGCTGCTGTAGAGGGCATCTGAAATTATTAAGGGTTATATTAGTGAGTAAAGTAATAGAATTACTGAGTGATTTCGTCTTAAATATGTCAATGTTAAAAAGTACGCAATATGATGTTTGTAGATTTTATTTTTAAAATTTTTGGGTCAACGATTTGAAGCTCCACTGCCGCCTGAAGACGATGAATGCAACGTCTATGGTAAGCTTCTAGCAAAAAAACTGCGAGAACTGGCAAAAGTACAAAGAAAGATGCTATGTATCAAATTGATGGATTATTTATGAATTGTTTTTATTCAAATGAAGAAACATCACCGCAACAATCATCATTTTTATCCGATCTAAATATTTATCAGCTTCCGTCAATACAATTATCGTCTTCAGCCCCTGCATCATTTTTTCATCGACTTTCATATTCCCAGTCATCTTCTTCACAACACTATACTAATGTTGAAGCTTCAAAACACTTCCTCCCAAAATGTAGTAGAAGCTCCTCTAAGCTACTACAATCGCCTCTAAATGCGGAAGAAAATGGCGATTTCGAAACTATATATCAACCAAACTCTTCAAATATATAAAGCTCAAACATAAATATCATTTCTAATGAAATAATTATACCCTCGTTAGTGCCCAATATTATAACGGAAGCGTTATTGCCAGCAATTGAAAATTACGAAGAAAATTACAATTAAATGTTTCTGAAGGATTATTGACAGTAGAATACAACGGAACGATGGCTAATTTTTTGCATTCAAAAAACTCTTGAAAGACTGAATGATTTTTGCGTTTTTGTTACGATAAGCACTAATTTTAAATTATATCTTTATACACTAATAGAAAATCATGTCGAACAAAATTTTAGATTTGTTTTATTTTGCTACCTTACCTTAGCTTCATCCTTCAGAATTTCATTCAGAGCTTGGCAAACATTACGTACGATTTTTAATATAACCAGGATAGAAACCTTCAATAAATAGTGTAAACTTCTGTACAACTCTCCAGATGCTAAAAACCGCTGTGGAATTGGAAGACGATATCTCGTTGGTACAGTTTCCCTTAAGTCTGTGTCTTTCTTGGCTACTATAGGTGAAATTTTTCCCAATAAAATTTCAAAATCAGAGTAGCTCATTCGGCAGAAATTATGCAATTCTCCTGATGGCTTATATAAAAGTTTAGTGAACATATTTTCCGTATAATATCTGTAATAAATGAAAATCGCATGATAAAAATAATATAAAGGATCTGTTCTTCTTTTCTTCTTTATTGTAATCCGTCTATTAACTAGGCTAAAAATAATCAAATTTGATAGTTACCTGTTACGGTTTCTATGTATTTTCAACATCTACCATCATCTCTGCCGAACTTTTTGCCTGCGTTGCTTCTCTTTATTTTTATAATACAAATACGCCAAGCCTAACGTTATAGCTGACACTACTCCTAATTCAACGTCTGACATGTTCACAGCTTGCCTTTCCATAACACACTACTGCACTCGCGTGGGAAAAGCATCCAAACAACTTTAATGTCTTGTTCAGTCTTCGCGGTTGTGGACGCTCGCCAAGATCCGGCAAGCGTGTAAATGAGGCATTACAGTGAATGCATCACCGTCTGTCAGTGAATGCCAAACGAGTAATGCCTGCGTTATGTTTATGGGTGTATGGAGTGGAAACCAGAATAATGCAGTGCGCCCAACTGATGATTAGCCATAGACTTTCCAACTCTGCCGCATTTTAAGGTCCACTCCCGCTCTCCCGCAAAGTGTTAACGCACCACCGCATAGGCAGGTTTTCTAAATGAGGAAAACAAAAGTCGAAATTTTTTTTGCTATACCGAGCTTATTTTGGTACCACGCACAAAAGAAAGAAAAGACTAATCAGTTTCGAACTTTGAGAATGGCGAAAACTCAAATTCTGTCATGATTTTCAAATGCGCCACGATCATCGCTCTTTTAATTCAACATTCGAAAGGTGAAGTTTAAAAAAGGAGCTAAAATTTAGAAAATTTATAATATGTAAATGTACCATTGCATAAGTTATATATATTGTTCCTATTTCAGACTTGATTGGTTTGTGAAACTTTAGTTGAACAAATAGAAACCTCACAGCAGCATTTAATAACCAAAGAATAAATCTGATTAAAGTTACTTGGCGAATGCACGAGTGCGTCGAGGAGGGGGCGTTGTGAAATCCGCGTTGGTTCTTTTTCGCCATGACGTCGAAGACGGGAGTTTTGCGAGGAGGCCTCCTTATTAGCTTGCTGTACGTTGCCAGAGGTTAGTTTAAAACATAGTTATATTCCAGGGTTCATATTTTCCTGACAGAATTTTTCATATTTGTATTTGTTTTGCTGTGATTGCACGAATCCAAATTAAATTTCATTGGTATAAAGTAAACTTGGAGTGTATCATTTAATTTGCTTGGGCTACATAACTTTTGTTTTCAGAACATGTAACGGTTTGCCTCAGCGGGATATCGTGCGCGGTCTACGTGAAGTGAATTTGCGTACTCGGTGGTTTTTGAGTGGCGAAGAACAGGTCGTAGGAGATAGGGTCCATCCCCAAAATATCCCGAGTGGTGAGGGTTTGTGTGGGTCCTACTGGTGCAGGAAACCTTGTTTGGGGAGTGTTGTGGAACGAGCTTCGACAAACCGCCTTACTCGCTGGGTGGTGAAGTGTGGGGCCTAGGCTAAAGTAGCGAATTTACACCCACGCCCGTCTGCGGCGAGCAAAGACGGGGCTACTGGGCCCCCGCTGCTGAAGCACCCCAGTTGTTTGGGAGAACAACCTGTTGGTTCAGCTCTAACAAGTCCGGTCGTCTATTAATACTTTTAGGCTGCCAGTGGTACATGTTAACAATCATGCACTAAAAACCAAAACATAATTATATTTCCCACGTCCACATGGAATTCCCGCTAACATGATACTAATATCATGATACCAACAATTCATCGTTTCACACGATAAATTTCTAATGAAGAGATCTACGAATATGTCCGATATCTTTCCCATGTCCACCTGTGGGATCATGTTCCAGAGCTACCAAGAAGAAGTTGCAGCCACCTGTGGGATCATGTTCCAGAGCTACCAAGAAGAAGTTGCAGCTGTACGTGAGAACATTCATCTGTACGTGGGAACATCCAACACCCATCATCCATCCATCAACACTATAAATGTAATTAGATGATAATAGAATTTTTCAGTAATTAACTTGACATCTTGTCGAATACATATGACAAAATAAAGTTTATTAAATTACCCGGTGGTTTTTAACTGGCGCCCGAGCAGGGACCCGTATACGAAGTATCCGCGAAAGTTGACAAAAGTATCCGTGCAGATCATCAAGGAATCAACGAACAGTGGTACGAACGCGTACGCGGTTTCCAAAAATTTACAAAACGTGAACCCCGGTTAGTGCTGGTGAAAAGAGGCCCCCGAGTATCTCCAGCGTGGGAAAAAAGGAGTCAGTTCTGCTGACAGCCGCTCCAGCCACAAACTATGCTAAGGAAATTTATTTTATTGTAAGTAATATTTGTAATTTCATTCAAAAAAAAATTTTTAAGTGATCATATTGAAAAATCGTGCATTGTGAAAAAATATTGTGGAAAATATATATAGTGTGCGTTTAATTGATAATAATAATTAAATATATCAGTAAAGGCCTTCCCTTTCTGTTGAACAGAGGTTTTCCATGAAGTAAAGAATTCTTTTTGAAGTTTCTCACTCGTTCCGATAATTTTGAAAGCTCTCGGAAAGTGAATAGAAATTGTGAATCCGCAACTTGTCATTTTGTCTAGATCGATTGCAAGATTCAATATCGAGTTGATTTTGTGTTTCTTCGATTGCGTTCTCCGATTTCTCTGATTCCCGTGAAAATGTCCCGGAACGAAAATTTGATCCGAACAGCTCGGTTCCGCATTGATGAGGCTCCTCGTGATGCTGCGCCCGCTAACGTTCCGCTGCCCATCGCGGAGCCTGCCGATGGTCCAAACCCTCCCATTGTAAATTTGCAACCTCAGATTGAGGCCATGATTTCACGTATCCTTTCTACGGAGTGCCCCAGGATTGTCAATTCCATCTTGAACCCTAACGCAAGTTTTCTCCCTGAAACAGACCAGGGTATCAATGCCGATCAACTAGGGAATCTTGCCGATATGGACAGGATTCCCGACGTTGTAAAGAGCTTGCGAGAATTTTCAGGAGCTCCTGGAGAGTTCAGTTCCTGGAAAAAGAGTGTGGAACGTATCTTAAATTTGTACGAAGGGTCTAAGGGGACTCCACGATATTTTGGCATATTAAACGTTATCCGGAACAAGATCGTCGGGCAGGCCGACACCGCGCTCGAATCATACAATACACCACTCAGCTGGGGGCGAATTGCTAAATGCCTAACCCTGCACTACGCAGACAAAAGGGATCTCGGTACCTTGGAGTATCAGATGACTTGTCTTGTTCAAGGCAACGATTCCATCCAAGGTTTCTATCAAGCTGTTTATCAACACTTGTCTCTCATATTGAATAAGATATCTTGTATGGAAATGGGAGTGGAGGCAATGAATATAATGGTGCGCTCATACCGAGATAAAGCTCTCGATACTTTCATTAGGGGTCTTAAGGGTGATCTGCCGAAATTACTCAGTATGCGGGAACCAGCCGATCTACCACAGGCATTACACCTTTGTTTAAAATTAGAAAATGTTAACTATCGCACTCAACATGCTAACAACAGTGGGCACTTAGTACGAAGCGCACAATCTGCTCCACCCCTCCCTCCGCGACACAATAAACCTCCTGTTCCCTTGCCTCGACGTATGTTCTACCCCGAATTGTTTCAACCACCTCGTCCACCCAAACAGTATAATCCATTTAATAATGCACACGTAAACCAAACCCACCCAAATTTGTTGAACCATAATCCAACACAAAGAAACCATTTCAATAACGCTTACCAACAGAATACCTTTCAACCTTCACCAAGAGCCTACTTTAACAACCCTTTCCAGCACAACGCCTTCCAGCCCCCTGCGAAACCACAACCAAGGCCAGAACCGATGGATGTATACCAATCCATTCAATCCCGAGCGGTCAACTATCAGAATCGCCCGAGAAACGAGTATCCCTTCAAAAGGCCAACCTCTCAACAAGTCTTCCAGCCCAACAAACAACAAAGGACATATCACACACAAAGCTACAATATTGAACCCGACGTCTTTAGGTATGAGGATACCCTCAACAACGCGGATATCCTAGAGTATCTATCTCTTGAGGATACGGTACCTTTTCCACCACAGTTCGACGAAGGTGTGGCAAGGGACGTTCTCGACGATCACGCCGAACCTTCTCACAGTTCATCCGAACCACCACAAGAAACAGAGAGCGAAGAGTTACAGGATATTCATTTTTTAGGTTGAATTGCTCTTCGCTTCCGTATTTCGAGTACCAAGCGGAGGGCGGTGCCATCCTGAAGTTTCTAATCGACACCGGTTCTAACAAGAACTACATTCATCCAAGTTGCGTGAGACACTACTATCCCAACAAAACACAATTTTTCGCAAATTCCGTTGGTGGGAACGTTAAAATTACTCATTTTTCCGTCGTAAGCCTTTTCGGCCCATCAGCACCAAGCTTAAAATTTTTTATCCTACCAACATTGAAGTCCTTCCACGGAATCATCGGAAACGATAGCCTCAAGGAACTGCATGCAGTTATCCATACTGCCGAGAACTTCATAACTTTTTACGGTGATATACATATCCCTATAAGACAACGAATTTCTGAGTCCGTTAATAACATCAACATTCGCACGTCTCACCTTACAAAAAGTCAAGCCTCAAAGTTGCTGGACGTTTTGAATTGTCATGCCGAGCTTTTTTCCGAACTAAACGCTGCACTTACCTACGTGACGACAGTCAAGGGCGAAATACGCACGCTTAACGATGAGGCTATATATTCAAAACCATATCCTTACCCAATGGCCCTAAAACATGTGGTCGAAAGTGAGGTTAAAAAGCTGCTTGCAGATGGAATTATTAGACCATCGAAGTCACCCTACAATGCTCCCGTATGGGTGGTTGGGAAGAAACCCGATTCTTCGGGAGAAAGGAAGTATAGGTTGATCATCGACTATAGGAAGTTGAACTCAGTGACCATAGCCGATAAATATCCAATTCCCGAGATTAACGAGGTTCTCGCCAATTTAGGAAAGAACAACTTTTTCTCAGTTGTTGATCTGAAGAGTGGTTTCCATCAGATTCCATTAAGGGAATCTGATATAGAAAAAACTGCATACTCGGTTAATAATGGGAAATACGAGTTCACTCGCCTTCCCTTCGGCCTGAAAAATGCCCCATCAATATTCCAAAGGGCTCTTGATGACATTTTAAGGGACCATATTGGAGTAAGATGCTACGTCTACATAGACGATATTATCATTTTCGGAAAATCTGAAAACGAGCATCTTGATAACATCAACACCATCTTCGAGACGCTGAGAGATGCCAATATGAAGGTCCAAATAGATAAGTGCGAATTTCTTAAAGACACAGTGGAGTTCTTGGGTTTCATTATTTCAAAGGACGGTATCAAGGCTAACCCACAAAAGGTTGAAGCAATTGCCAACTTCCCTATCCCTAAAACGCTGAAGGAGCTTCGCTCATTTTTGGGTATGGCAGGATAATACCGCCGGTTTATTCGAGACTTCGCTAAACTAGCAAACCCTCTAACATCATTACTCAGAGGAGAAGAAGGTAGAATTTCCAAAACAATGTCCAGCAAAATAAACATCGAACTAACTAATGATGCCTTGGAGGCCTTCCAGAAAGTAAAAAGTTCCCTTCTCTCTCAGGACGTCACACTTTCATTTCCAGATTTTGAAAAGCCTTTCGAACTGACAACGGACGCGTCTCAATATGCGATTGGGGCAGTCCTGTCACAAGACAAAAGGCCCATATCCTTCTTGTCCCGCACATTAAGCAAAACGGAGGAAAATTACGCCACAAATGAAAAGGAAATGTTGGCAATATTCTGGGCAGTCACTTCCCTTCGCAATTTTCTCTATGGGTCAAGAAAAATAAAAATTTACACTGACCACCAACCCCTTTCCTACGCACTCAGTAATAAGAATGCAAACACGAAGATGAAACGCTGGAAATCAACCCTGGAAGAATATAATCACGAGATCATATACAAACCTGGCAAAGCTAATGTCGTGGCTGACGCACTTTCTAGACTTTCACCCCACGATTCAAACGTCCATTCGATGGCCACGATAGTTCTCCCCAGAACCTCATTACTTCAGTAGAAACACCCATCAATGCCTTTAGGAACCAAATAATCCTAAAATTAGGGGAAGAAACAAGCTACCAGCTCGAAAGACCATTTCCAAATTACCTTAAGCATACTTTTATTGAGCCCGACTACACAAGAAATAGCCTGATTGGAATTTTCAAAAGATTTTTAAATCCAGGACTTGTCAACGGCATCTTAACAACAGAAGATATAATGGGTAAAATTCAAGAGTTCTATCCCAACTACTTTAGTAATTACAAGCTCAGATTTACCCATAAAGAAGTCGAAAATGTGTCAACCGATGTAGATCAGGAAGAAATAATCCTGAAATATCATAAGCGTGCCCATAGAAACGCAAACGAAAATCACCTCCAAATCATTGAGAAATACTATTTCCCGAAAATGAAATCCAAAATCAAACGTCTCGTCAAGCAGTGCACCATTTGCGTCGAAAACAAGTACGACCGTCACCCTAATACTCCTGTTCTAAAGGCTACACCTATTCCCGAATTTTCTGGCCACATCTTACACATAGACATATATATGACTGGAAAAAATGTAGTTTTAACTGCAATAGACAAATTTTCAAAGTTTGCCCAAGCAAGAATACTTAAATCCAGGTCTATCGAGGATGTAAGAGGACCTTTGAGGGAACTTCTCCTCTTCTTCAGTGTTCCAAAATGCGTCGTCATGGACGGCGAAAAATCCTTGAACTCAACCTCGATCATATTCATGATGGAGGACCAACTTGGAATTCAACTTTACAAAACGCCTTCGTATAAAAGCGAAGTTAATGGGATCGTGGAAAAATTCCACTCTACACTTACTGAGATCATGCGATGCCTTCAAAGAGAAGGTGTTCATAGATCCTTCGAAGAACTACTGGAACGCTGCGTGTACGAATATAACTACACAATTCACTCTACTACGCGCAGCAAACCAATAGAAACATTTTATGGCCGAATCATATCAACCAACCCAGAGCAAATCGAGAAGTCTAGAAAAGACAATATCGATCAGCTCGTCCTCAAGCAAGGAAAAGATCTCAAATATAACAACCAAAACCGCCACCCAATTAAAGACTACGAAGTAGGGCAGACCATTTACGTTAAAATCCATAAAAGGAAAGGTACCAAACTGTCCGCTAGATATCGCAAAGAGATAGTTAAGGAAAATAAGCCTACCTTTGTTATAACAGAATCTAAAAAAACCATCCACAAAAGTCACATTAGAAATTAAAATTTTTACAGATTTTTGGCCATCGCTTCAAATGCAGATGTGCAGATTCTCGATTACACCAACTCTCAGATCATTGCCCTGAAACTAGGACACGCCAAACTTCAAACTGGTAATCTACATCTAATCCATATTTTTCAACCAGGTTGATTCCGAGATTTCACATTAGAAGCCACATCCCTGATTAGTAAACACATTCCGGAAAGCAACCCCTTTTTCCCATTCCTACAGCATGAACTTCAGGAAATCGGAGAACTAATCAATTATACGGCCATTCATCATAAAAAGAAAAAACGCTCACTTAACTTTATCGGTTCCGCATGGAAGTGGGTTGCGGGAAGTCCCGACCACGATGACTTGATACTACTTCAAGGAAAACTAAACGATGCACTCCAAAATAATAACAAGCAAGTCCTAATTAACGAGCAATATAACAAAAGGATAAATGAAATTACAAATATTACAAATAAAATTCTAAACGAAATTAGAAGAGACGATTCCTTTGTAGACACTTTGGCTTTAACTTTAAATCTTAAGATGAAAATTGTTAGAAGCGAATTAACTAACATTGTCCAGTCTATACAACTAGCTAAATCAAACATTGTAAATGTTAAAACATTGTCTAAATCCGAAATTGCCGCCATTGTAAAAAATGTAGATAAACAAAATATTCCATTTTCAAACATTATTGAAGCTCTAGAATTCGCTGAAACGAAAATTGCCTCTAATATAACGCATACATTGTACATTCTTAATATTCCAATAACAAGTGAAGCTATTTTCGAAAAGTTTCTAATTAAACCTGTAAAAAAAAAACAAAATGATTAACAAAATCGAATATAATTATGTTTTGAAAAACGACAAAAATATATTTGGAATAAAAGAATCATGTAAAATGTTTGGAGAAATTTCAATATGTAAAAGAAGCAACATTCTAGATATAAGTAATACAACCTGCTTACCAAAATTACTCGAAAGCGAAAAAGCCTACTGCAACAAAACCAATAGTCATCACATTCCCACGGTCGAGGAAATCAAACCAGGGGTTATAATGCTCAATGACTTCACCGGAAACATAGCGATAAATGAAACAGCAACCAATCTTACCGGCACCTACCTCATAAAGTTTGAAAATGCTACAATCAAAATCAACGACACTAAATTCATCTCAGAAGACCTCGTTTCGCTCCAGCCCTTACCACCAATGCTCCAAAAAAACTCCGAAATAGACCAATTTGAGGAAATACTATCCCTGCAAATGTTAAAAGAACTGCATATCAACAATACAAAAACGATTGACCTAATCGAATCCGAAAAAACCCAAACCAAGTGGACAAACTGTGGGCTTTTTACCATCTTATTCGCCGCAATAGTTGTTTTGGCCATATTTATGCGGAAAAACAAAAAAACCAGCATAATGCTAAAAAATGAACCACCGATGGAAGTCACCACCGAGCCAACAGTTATATTTACGAATATAGCGCAACAACCGTCGCTGAAGATCATGAGTGAACCCAAAATCGCCGATATTAAGCATCATTCAAAAAGCCTATACAACCTACCATATTTTTAAGCTGACCGAGGCCGCTCAGATCTAAGAGGGGAGGTGTTAACAATCATGCACTAAAAACCAAAACATAATTATATTTCCCACGTCCACATGGAATTCCCGCTAACATGATACTAATATCATGATACCAACAATTCATCGTTTCACACGATAAATTTCTAATGAAGAGATTTACGAATATGTCCGATATCTTTCCCATGTCCACCTGTGGGATCATGTTCCAGAGCTACCAAGAAGAAGTTGCAGCCACCTGTGGGATCATGTTCCAGAGCTACCAAGAAGAAGTTGCAGCTGTACGTGAGAACATTCATCTGTACGTGGGAACATCCAACACCCATCATCCATCCATCAACACTATAAATGTAATTAGATGATAATAGAATTTTTCAGTAATTAACTTGACATCTTGTCGAATACATATGACAAAATAAAGTTTATTAAAATAACCCGGTGGTTTTTAACTTACACGAACAGAGACAAAGCTCACTCAATGATTTCTCTAGCAATCTCTCTCACTTCTTCCCTTCCAGCTTAAAAAGAGACTCCTGCAGTAAGGTGCGAATTGATCGCATAGCAAGACGGTTCACTGGCGAGGTATTCAGTGGGCAGTTCAGGAGGCTTGGGCGTCTGGACGTCTACACTTAAAGTGTAAATAGCATTTATATCCGTAGTACAAATAAATATACACATATGTGGAATCACAGTAGCTTATGACGGATTCAGTCCGGAGGCGAATAATCGAAGTGAAGCTTGATGAGGACCAATGGCGAATTCGATATGTGATATATGAAATTTTTGACGCGTTGGTGATCTCAACGATTGTAAGGCTGCAAAAGCTGCAATGGGTATGCTACATGGATCATATGGACGTACATCAGATACTCAAAAAGGTAATCGTTGGAGAAACTGAAGGCCGGAGACCAGCTGCTTTGACTCGGTCGACGAAGACAGTTAATCTGTGCTCAGATCTCGAAATTGGAGGACACGGTCAATGGACCGAGACTAGAGGCACTCGTTGCAGGAAGCGACGGCCTAAGAGGGGCTGTAGCGCTACGAAGAAGAAAGGGGGGACTCAGTCATCTCCTAATAATAATTATCATTGCACATCGTTAGGAGTTGCTAGAGAGTCTTATGGCATGAAAGTCCCTAGATCGGTTATAATTTCACTCCTAAAGGATCATATTTAATTTCTACCAATGTTGTTATTCAACATTTAGTGATGAATGAAGTAATTCCATTGTTTTTAAATGCGTCCCAGTTTGCTAGGTTGAATTAAGATAAAAATCAATGAATCATCTAAACCCAATATAATTCTCATAGGCGCATTTTCGAGCCATCCATTAGAGCAGCAATCGATTTAAATTGTACCAATAAAGAACTCTGGGGAAAAGGGCAAAATTCAAATTCAACAAGCCTTCATTATCATTTTTACTGCCTGTGGTCCTCCAAAACCCAAAATATACTGGGACAAGAATGAAAGCTCCAATCAAAACACAAAATTTGTAATGAGATGAATCCAATTGATACAAAAGAATGCATGGGCTTGCAAATTATCCTGAAAAGCTGTTGAACTGTTATTATTCCTTGGGGTTGATTGATGCTAAGAAGTGAACTGTGGGCGTCAACTAGCATATTAAATCAGCAGAATTTCATTGCCTTTTTAATTGAATTTCAAGTATACTCGTATGTATGAGTATACGGTGCATCGAAATAGAAATTGATCTTTCATTTGAACATAGGCATATGGTCCTTATCCTTGCAAAATATTTTATGAAATTAATATTTATAGTTTCGAATACAGTATAATTGACTGCTAAATAAAATAGAGACTTCACCAAAACTTATTAGGATACACAACAACAAGCTGTAGAAAATATGCTGGGAAGGTGTAATAAAAAAAAAATTATTACTTTGGACAACAAAATCCAGAAGGACGTTAAAAAGTTTCCCATAACACCAGTCAGTCGAGAAAACTTGGGAGGAAAGTTTTTCAAAGAGTATGAAACAGTACACGTTATATTCAATCTTAAAGCTTTGAATGTACGACTTTAATTTTACCCAATTCTACCCACGTCGATATGAAAGCAGAAAACAGGACGTTCGAGTCTATGTATATTGCGATGGTGTACATGAGCTAAATGGATCCTGCACACAACACCCCAATAGCGTCCGTGATGATAAGCTCTGAAGTTCCACCGAACCCTCGTTTAGCTCAGCGTCCTCTATAAAAGTGAACGTTCACTTTTTTTCCATTTTATCGAGTATTCTTGTGAAAACTCCGTTTGCTGAGGTAGGGAAGCAATTCGAGCGTCGAAGCACGCTAGCTAACTCGAACAGCATGAGTTTATATCAGGCAACACGCAATCTGGGGATTCTTGTGTTGCCAGGCTACGTGCTGAGCTGGTATTGCCAGTGTACTGGTTATATAATGCTGGAGTATACACTCAGATAAAATTCGTGGAAATGTGATGCGGGAGCGTGGTAGTACTCGTAAATCGATATCTAGTCTGGACGCTATTCTCAGCAGTCGAATTTCAGCAACGACTGAGGGTATCCAAAACTACGCTAAAATGGAAGGAGTTGTCGTTCCAGAGTTCGGTTTAATTGCGCCAGCTTATAAAGTATAATAATTTTTTTTAAATCGGTAAAGTTATATACAGGTATATGCTGAGAATTCTTTTATTTGCAGGCCCCCGTCAAGAGAGTGCGCAGGGCACTCAGCCTCGCCCAAAGGATAGAGGTTATAAATGAGTCCAAAGGTATTCCTAGCGCCACGTATTTAGCAGAAAAGTTTCAATGCGGTCAAACACAAATAAAAAATATTCTGCGCAACCGTCTTCACTATCAAGTGATTTGGGCAAGAAAGCAAAAGAACGGAACAGCTCTCAATCCGTATTTAAAGCAAATGACTGCTGTAGGAATAATTTTGAACGAATGGATACAGCGTGCCAAATACTATCAAATTAATATCAATGATGATGTCCTTCGTAGCTTTAGTCAAGAAATAGCTGACTTAATAAACTTCAAGCAGTTCAAACCCACCAATAGCTGGATTGCAGGCTTCAAACTGAAGCACAAGATTTCTAACCCTGATATCAACATAAAGCAGGAAGTAGATGCACAACCTGAAAGCCGGAAGCCTTTGAGCTTGAGTACTATCATTGATGATTTACGACAGCTATATGGAGAGGCCATAATACCAATTTCCAAAGGAACAGAAAACCATATCAATGGCGAAAATTATAGTGCGACTGCAGTGAAGGAGAAACAGTCCTTTGGGAATTTCATCACGGAAGCGATTAACACGCTTCAGGGAAATTATTACGGAACATGCGAAAGCGGAGATAGTGTTTCTACCACAAGGGAAAGCTTCAGCACAACGAGAACTAGTGACGATATGCTGTTGAAAAAAATCGATTGCTATCGTGAGGCCTTGAATCAACTGGTACCTTTGGAGCAATTTGCTTTGTTGAAGGAAAATATACGAGCTGTCGGGCTCATCAATCAATTAGAGAATCTATTTCGAGATGAAATGAACGAGGAGATAAATATATTTGAAAGCTAGATTTTAAAAAACTTAATTCCGTGATTTTGTTAATTTATAAATAATTATTTTTGACGTAATAAAGTCGCAATTTTATTGAAATCGGAAAACTTAATCTTTAATGTGGGAAGAAGAAGTAATTTGAAGTGTGTTCGATGTCATTCTTTCTTCTTCAAATGGTAGACAATCGAATGAACATATTGTAGCATCAAATACTGTTGGCGGCTTTTAGTAAGCAGAGGCAGAGAGTGCGAAAAATAAAAATCAAAGCCGAAACTCATTTTGGCATCACATACGACGTAATAATCAAATTGTATAATTTTATGTATCGGGTAGCTTTTCTGTTATGAATTGTGGAGTTTATTTGTTGCGTAGCATTAATGTTTACATTGATTGCATTACGTAGTCCACGTATTGCATCAGTTAGAGTGTTCGCTTCGTATGCCGAAAGACCCTGGTTCAAATCTTGTTGGTGACAACGAGATTTGTTTTAAGTGATGCTTCCATAGAGGTATACACTGGAGACGGCGAGCTTTCATTTCCCATATAAAATATTGAAGTCTCTTAATACATGCTCAATACGAACAAACATTTCATATACGTATACTTCAATTTTCGAAAGCTTTTGGACTTTCACGAATGAGCTTACGTATGATTGTCCAAATGCTATCTTTGTTCGAAATTAATTTCGAAATAGCTAAAAAAGTTCATTATTTTTAGTTTTCTCTCTAATGATCATACAGCATTTACAATTGTAAACAACGCCTCCAAATATTGTTCAACAAACTTCTCTCTTTTCCATAAAATGTACTAACAAACTACGAAGTGCGCGACATTTAAATCGTTTTCGATCAAAATCAACAATTGTGACACCCCTAATTCCGGAAATAATGTTTCAGCTGATGGAAAACAGTCAGTTGACAATTCTTGCGAAAATTCCATCAAAGATCGTAATTTTTTAAAATTTTCAATGAAAACGCTTGTTTCGGGTGGATTGTATGAGTGATTTCGAAAATAAAGTGTTCAATGTGTAAACGTGAGTAAAAATGTGCAAGCGTCATCGAGTATTTTTCATTATTTAGGTAAGTAAAGTGCAGTCAAGGAAACAATTATCTGTCCGGGTATAATTTACGTGATGTTTTCTGTGTCCGTCCAGGTTTTCGGTGCGTTTCGTGAATGAAAACATAATTTCGAATGTTGTGAGAATTGTTCCTGCTATAAACAGTACATGGGAGATGCGAATTTAAAGATTTTCTCGGTTTAAACAGATTTGACGCCGATCATAATATTCCGAAAACATGTAACTGAAACTCGCTTGCATTGTAAGTATTTACGCACTTTTTTTTCTGATTTTTATTCCTACGAATTTAAATGAGCCTAAGTTATCCTTAAAGCTTCATGTTCATAATTATCAAAGTGCAAATTGCATGTGAAATAGATGTTCCGCGCAGATGTTGAAGTTTTGTCGGCTCCGTCCATAATGGTGTTAAGATTAAATTGTTGAAAATAATTCGTTTTGTTGTTGCGAAGGTGCTTGTAAAAGTTTCATGTATCGGAGTAAACGTTTTAATTGAAAAACTTTAAAAGTTTTTTAAAATACGAGATCTCGTATCAGGGCAGTGCACCTACAATATGGGAGCTGTTTTATTAATTTCGAAAACTGGTCGGTTGAATTTAAAAATGTTTTTCTAGGTTTCTGGAGTCGTGGTGATGGGACTGATATTGTGGTTGAAAATCGAGCTGATTAATGCAGAAATGCATGCATGTCGATTTAATATGAAAATATTTGTTTATTTACCGTAAAACGAAGAAAACCGACTTCAAAGTGCCCTACAAAGGATGAAATGAATTTTATGGAGGTGATATTAAATCACCATGTAATATCACTAATATAGCACCGCTTTTAAAAAATTTTATTCACCTTTCTTACTTTGGAGACGGTTTTTTTTTAATTTTAGGTTAATTTCTTAAGAGAAATTTACCTATTGCGTAGAGTACTTTATATATATACATATATTTATGTATATATATATATATATATATATATATATATATATATATATAAATGATATATATATACATATATATATATATATATATATATATATATATATATATATATATATATATATATATATATATATGATATATATATGATATAACGAAAATCGTGACTATGCTAGAGGTCACAATCTCGCTCCAATTTTCACAATTTTTTAGGAAAGGCGTATTGCGTAAATATCTCAGTTAAATTGTTTAACTAGCTAAATCGGTCGAGGGAAAACAAAATGGCGGCCATTATATATATATATATATATATATATATATATATATATATATATGATATATATATACATATATATATATATATATATATATATATATATATATATGATATATATATGATATAACGAAAATCGTGACTATGCTAGAGGTCACAATCTCGCTCCAATTTTCACAATTTTTTAGGAAAGGCGTATTGCGTAAATATCTCAGTTAAATTGTTTAACTAGCTAAATCGGTCGAGAGAAAACAAAATGGCGGCCATTTTAGACAAACATTCGTGATTTCATTTCTGACCAAACCATGGCTCCTATTTGGATGAAATATGGTACAGAGGTTTTTTGAAGTATGCGATGAATTTCACAATAAAAAATCCGAAGTCGAACCGTTTGAAACAAAATAGTGGCCGCTCAGACGTCGAAAAGCGTGTAAGCATTGGATGTTGTTGTTGTGACCAAACTTTTCAACCGATGTAAACGAAATTCGGTTCTTTAGTAAAGACTGTAAATGTCCAAAGAATAATGTAAAAAAACTAGAGATTAGGTCTCCAAAAACAAAATGGCGGCTAGTTGTAGCTTGAAATTTGAAAGGCTTCTGAAAGACCCAATTTTGATTCAATGTGAATGAAATTTATTTTCAAGATAGAAAACAATCAGATCTAAACATTTTGCTATTTTGTTGCACATACTTGCTCAAGTTTCAAAATGGTGGCGATTCAAATATGCGATTTTTTCAGATTTTTGTGGCCCTCTAGTGGCCAAATTTTCCAATGGATTTTAATGAAACTTGAGATTATGGCTAATTGTACTAAGTCCTTGTACTAAGCAAAAAATTATCAAAATCAAATCAAAATAAAGAAGTCGAAAATTTAAAACCTAATATTTTTCGCTGCCATTTTCATTAAATATTTAATACTTTTGCCCTGTCTAGAGGGAAACTGATTTGAATGAGATTGGGCAAATTACATAACTGATGAGACTCTAAGATTGAAATAATTTTCAAAATCCAAAAAAATGCATGCATTCAAAATGATAGCCCCCAAAAATTAGAAGGTAAGCGCAATTCGCTATTTTAGTAGCAACTGAAGTAATGAATGTTTATCACGGAAACATTTTTAATGGCGTAACTTGTAAGTATTTATGCAACAGACCATTTTAGGGGATTGTAAAATATTGTTACAATGCCCTATTAAAATCGCGATCTGTCTTTTCGTCCGCCTGTCCATCCGTCCGGGCGTCACAGCAAGTTTTCTCGCAAACCACACAAGCTAGAATGATGAAATTTTCTACGTAGGTCAAAAGTGGTACCCTCTCAAGCGTTTGCAAGAAAATTCCACCAGAATAATAATATCAGCACATATGACAATTTTCAGGGTTTTGTAAAATCATTTTACAAAACCCTACTAAAATCGCGTCCTGTCTGTCCGCCTGTCCGTCTGTCTGTCCGTCCGTCCGTCCGTCCGTGCGTCCATGTGTCACAGCAGTTTTTCTCGGAAACTACTTAAGCTAGAGACATCAAATTTTGTATGTAGGTGTAAAGTGGTGTTCTATTCAAAGTTCAACTACAAAAAAATTTTATAAGGTATTTAAGGGGGGTCTCCCCGTATAGGGGAGTGACCCCCCGAAAACAAAAATTTCATTGAAAGTAGCCGATATGGGTATCAAAGGAAAGGTCTTGATGAGAACTTTACAAAACAGGTCTTAGTTTGGCAAAGTTCGCTTCGAGGGGCGCACAGGGAGGGGAAATACACGAAAAATTTGTGTCCCCCCTCGCGATTGGACACCTGTGATCCAAAAAATCTGAAAAAAATCAGGAATGTAGGCCTTGGTGAGTACAACAACAACAAATACGTGAGAAGTCGCAATTCACTCAACTTTGTTAGTAATAGTATGATTTATCGATTTTATGTTTTCTTGAATAAAATCTTAATGGTACCCTTAAATTCTATGAAATTCAGTACACAGATGAATATTTATAAGATTGATCTATCCTGAAAGTTTCATAAAGATTGAATCATATTTAGCGAAGTTATAGCGGTTTGAATTTTCCTGTATTACTATGGAACAATATGCGCTGCATTTATTACTATGGCAACATATGGCTATGGAACAACATGCGCTTTTTACCGACTCAGACACTACAGTTTTGCTAGGATATGCATGAAAATTTCAGGAATGATAGGTATCATGTAGATCTTTGAGAATCAGTTCAGCTAGTGGTATCAGTAATCGTAAAACAAAATAGGGGCTGTTTTAAATGCGAAGATTGGATATTTTTGAGTTATTTTTTCCCAACTTCAACGTTTAAGGTGCATGCCTTGAACACTTTATTCAATTTAATGAATGACTGAAGATGAGTACCTACAATTAATGCTCATAAGCGAAACAAGTCAAGGAGGCGGGAGAGAGCTCCTAGCAAAAGGGCTTTGCAACCATTCTAGGATTCGAAAAAATTGGCCATGAATCGATGATAACAGTACAGGAGAGTAGCCCCTGAAAAAAATTCATCAAACGTAGCCGATATGAGTATGAAATGAATGTTTTCATGGGAGCATTTCAAAACAGTTCTTAAACTGTCAGTTTTTGCTTCAGTGGGGACACAGGGGGGAAATACATGAAAAATGTGTTTCCTCCCTCGCGAATGGACATATGAAATAATTATCAAGGGAGAAATTTATGAGTATAACAATAACAAAAACGTCAGAAGTCGAAATTCGTTCAACTTTGTTAATAATAGTATGATCTTCGTATTTCATATTTTCTCCAATAAAATCGTCTTTGACATATTTCTTGATTTGATTCGATCTGGTGACTGCATTTTGTAAATTGAATACAAAACCCTTCTGACATGAGCGTAGGTCTGTTTACCCAACTTGTTTGGCTTTCTTTTTGTATTAAACAATTAATTTTCAAACGCTGCACTCTCATAGAGTTTATCGCCAAGAGTATGATAAACCTTATAATATGATGAATGAAATTTCGACCCCAATTTCGAAATTTGCTTCGAGCCTATGCGAGTTATCACAATAGCAAAGGCAAAAGCTTGTGGCTTCATAAATTTTATCTTTCGCCGTCTCCTGTATGTACCTCTATGGAAGCTTCGGACGGACTACAAACCCTTTCAGCTATTGGTTCAAAATTAGAACGTATCAAAACTGCATGGATGGATCAAAGGCCAAAGCTTGGTACTGACCACATCATCTTCTTGAAGGCCCATTAAAGGATTTTGGTGCTAGCAAAAAAATTGAATGTTTTACTGTATGACACAAAAGCTGATGAAGAAATACGAATTTAAAACAAAAATGAATCACAACTATCATTATAAGCCAGGATATTGCAATTTTTTCAAGCAGGGGTCGTCTTGAAGTTCGACTTTATGCGCGCGTTACACCACTCAAGTGTAACTCACAACTTTTAGGTATTTTTATTGAATTTTGAAACACACTTAAAAAAATTATGTAGTTCGCGTGGTGTAGTGATCAGAGTACTCACTGCGTAAGCCAAAGGCCCTTGAATTGAATCCAATTGGCGACAATGAGAGCAATGTTATGATACGTATTGGTTTCAAATCAGAAGGTATCGCATCTGGGCAGATGGACAGGACAAATGGCTGAGATTATGAACAATTTAAAAACATTTCCATTGCTTTTAGTGTTTTTTCTTTTTGAGATAATCTTTAAACGAATTATCGCATTTTAATATATCGGGTCCCATTTTATAAGTCCTTTGATTACGTAAATTTCCTCTATGCTGTACTTTTCTCTATAAAACATAACCTTTCCAATGTTTGAATGCAAAAAAAGTGATCCATTTGACAATAAATATCTTCTTTCACTTTATTCAACACATTGCACCAATAATATACGGGACTCTACTATATTTGACCTTGATCGAAGTATTATACTGACGCGTCTATAAATCCAATCATAATTTACCTCGGAATTCCGGCCAAGTTAGTCCGTCACAGCAAAATGGTATGCGAAATTCTTTAAAATATGGCTGATAAACGTACACGATCCGATCGCAGAACAGGACAAACAAACGAAGGAAATGTTCTACAATCACCTGGAAAGACTAGTTGACTCATTGCCTACAAACGACACAAAAATAATTCTGGGCGATTTCAATGCTAAAGTTGGCAATGAGCTATCTCATCGGAGAACAAGTGGAGGAAATAGCCTCCACGATTAAACAAATGACGACGGCCAGCGCCTGATTGACTTTCCATGTAGCAGAGATCTAGTCATACGTTTGATTTGAATCCCACATCAATGCAAACATAAAATCATCTGGGTATCACTGGATGGCAACACACAAAACTGATCCTACAACGTTGGACCTCGAGCATACTTGACATTCGTACATACCGAGGTGCGAACTGCAACTTGGATTATTTTTTAATCAAATTGACCTATCGATATCGTGTGTCAAAAGTGTATAAGGCAAAGACTAGTTCTCTAAAAAATTCGACATCGAAAAGCTCCAAATGGTGTCTGTGGTGAAAAGTTTTATGGAGGCTCTCGACGACTAGCTGGCTCCCATCCTATCAAACACATTGCTGAAGTGAAAGCAGTAATTAAGATCGTGGCAGAAAAGATAATCGGACATAAAACTTGGCGCAAAAGAAATAATTGATTCCAAGATGAGTGCCAGAATGCATTAAATAAAAAGAATCAGGCGTGCAAAGAATATGTAGGTAGGAAAACGAGGACAAACAAAAAACACTACGAAAATCTCATAGTTAGAAATACGAAAGAAAACATTATGATAACCAATTGAGAAGTATCGATGAAAGTCTAGTGAGCCACAACACAAGGTAAGCATATCAAGTAGTGAAAAGCCTGAAACGATGGTATCAACCCAAGTCCACGCTCTGCCATAATGTTATTGGTAACGTCCCCGCTGATGAAAACAGGATTAGTGAAAGGTGGGCATCACATTTAAAGAACCTTCTATATACTCCACATAGCTCCAGAGAATCGGAACCAATAGATATTCCCGGCAAGCTTCCATTGGCCTCATTAACTCTGGATGAAGTTTGTTCCACCATCAAGTACCAAAAGAATACTAAAACGCAGGGAATTGATGAGATTCCATCGGAGCTTATAAAATATGATGGCAGTGGTGTTCAGAAAGTCACCCATAAAGTCATCCAGCACATTTGGCAATAAGAACAAATAACATTGGATTAAAGCAGGGAGATGAGCTGGCCCCATTGCTTTTTGATTTGGCTCTGGAAAACGTCATAAAAAAGCTACCTGTCGATACGTAATATACAAGTTGACCCAAGTGGTAGCCTATGCGGACGATATCAGCATTTTGTCACGGTCATAAATAACTGCCAAGGAACATTTCCTGAAGCTCCACAGTTAAGCAAAGCTGGTAGGGCCTCAAATCAATAAGAATAAAGCATAGATCGATTATTCCCCATACAATATTTAAAAACGCAAAAAAAAATCACATCTAATATTCTCAGCAGCTATTGACAGCAAAATTAGCACATGCGGCAGTAAACTCCTTGAAACAGACTTCGTTTAAAGGAAAAAATTTGTGCACTCCTTTATTTTGGCTGAAGTAAACAGACCAATACTAGGCGCGAATTTTTGTATCAAAATTCAATTTACTAGTTGGTCTTCACTACAAGAGAATTATTGACCAAAACACTAAACTTGAGATAAATGCTGCCGAAAGCCAATCTAAGGATGTTTCACCTAGAAGTTTTTCAATTGAGAACGATTTTGGAAATATTCTAATAGAATTTCCAACACTCACAGCTGCACCCAATTTCAATGACCCTATTAAATATAACGTGGCCCATCACATACACACAAACGGATCGCTTCCTTTTGCAAAACCACGCACTAAGGACCTTAAAAGATATAAAGCAGCACATTTAGAATTTTCTCAGATGGTAGAGTACGGTTTATGTCGTCCTTCTTCTTCACAAATCTCCTGACGACTTCATATGGTAAGCAAAAAAATACAACAGATTGGTGACCATGTGGAGATTATTGCACTTTTTTTTGTGGTAGGGAGGTGAAGGCATTTACACCCGCCGAGTCTGGCAGTGTGGGACTCCCATAGAGGATACCCTTGGACTACCCACTAAACACCTCCCCTGTCAATCTGAGAACCTAGCCTGGAACCGTTTGACACATTACTTCGGGCCAGGTCTCGTTTTGTTACGCCGTGGGGCGCCTTCAAGCTGGGGAGTCTTTTTCCTAGCGGGAGGGGAGAGGGGAAGAGGAAATGCCAGAAGAGCGATCCCCAGCCCCAGCGCCTCCGGCTATTGCGAGTCCCTTTTATATTTTAGGACTGCCCGAGCATAATGTGCCACCTGGTTCCATTTGTCAACCGATTCGAGCATCACCGCAACTATATTATCCGGGGTGAGCTCTCCCGTCTCCCTGTAGAGTTCCCTTCGCAACCTGGCCCATTTGGTACACGCAAAAAATGTGTGACAGGCATTGTCCTCCTCTCCTGGGCAAAACCGACAATCGGGAGACCGTGACTTGCCGATCTTGTGCAGGTAAGACTGAAAACACCCGTGCCCGCTCAAAAGCTGGGTCAGATAGAAGTCAGTCTCACCATGCCTTCAATTTAGGCACGGTCTCACATCCGGGATGAGGCACGCAGACCACCTTCCCTTCGTGCAATTCACCCAAGACTGCTGCCAATCGTTGAGCGAGCGTTGACTCTTCTCGCGGACAACCATCTCCCTCGCATCCTCGTTTCGGCGCAGGTAAATAGCGCGGCGCTCTCTAGCAAGGAGGGCGACAGGTATCACGCCTGCAATCACTCTCACCGCCGAGTCGGAGACTGTTTGATACGAAGATGCAATTCTCAGTGCTCCTCTTCTCTGTACCTGTGCCAATCGTTTTCGGTATACCTTCTTGCTGAGAGCGTCGCCCCATACCTCTGCTCCGTACAGTAGCACTGACCCTACAGCACTCATCAAGAGGTGTCTTCTTGATCGGCTGGGTCCCCCTACGTTGGCCAGAAGTTGACTCAGCGCCGATATTTCCGAAGAAGCCTTCTCAGCCGTTGCTCTGATTTGCTCAGAGAAACTCATCTTCGAGTCGATCAGTAGCCCCAGGTACTTCACCGCTGGCTTCGATTCGATTTGTATATCTCCAATACTGATCATCCTTACTCTAGGGATTCTCTTTTTTGTCAAGATGACCACTTCGGTTTTCTCCGGTGCTAAATTGAGCCCGCGAGCAGTCATCCAGTCCCTCACTCGGCGCATTGGCATACCTAGCCTAAGTTGCGCTTGTTCAACGGTGCGTCCGGCGACCAGAGCCGCAACATCATCCGCATAGCCGACCAAGCGCGACTCACCTGGCATCTCAAGTCTCAGTAGCCCATCGTAAGAAACGTTCCACAGGTCCGGACCAAGGATAGATCCCTGGGCAACACCCGATGTAATTTCCATCCTTCGTTGGCCCTATGTCGTGTCGTAGAGCAGGCTTTGGTCCTTTAGGTAGTTCCTCAAAAGCCGCATTAGATATTCTGGAACTTGAAAAGAGTTTCCCAGCGTGTCCAGAATATCCACCCATCTAGCGGAGTGGAAGGCATTCCTGACGTCGAGTGTCACCAACAGGACGATCCGTCGCTTGGTGCGACTATGTGCCTCTGCCTTTTGGAATGCGTTCACCACCTCTGCAATCGCATCAATGGTAGAACGTCCTGCTCTAAAGCCGTACTGCCGAGGAGATAGGTCCCCAGCAGCACGAATCGCGTCAGTGAGTCTTCCCTTGATGAGTTTCTCTAGCACTTTCCCAGCCGTGTCTAGCATGCATAACGGGCGGTATGCAGACGGCGATTCGGGATTTCCCTTCCCCTTGCTGATCAGCACGAGCCTCGCCACCTTCCATCGTACCGGGAAAACCCCGTCCCGTAGGCAAGCGTTGAATGTGCTGAGCAGCAAATCAGGACAATGGTGATAGACGAGCCACAACACCTCAGCTAGAACACCATCTGGACCTGGAGCCTTCCTCGCTTTCAAGGAGAGGACTGCCTCCTCCAGTTCCAGCTGTGTGAAGAGTGGGTACTCTACTGCTGTTTCACCATGGACAGCGTCAACACGGACGAGATGAGCGGAGAAGAGTCCCCACACTATCGCGTCCATCTTTTCCGCGTCATGTATACAAGGCTTCCGTAGGGCACCAAGTTTCCCCATGACCAGCTTGTAGCCAAGGCCCCATGGATCCTTGTTCATATTGTCTACTAGGTCTTGCCAGCAGCGCGCCTTGCTACTGTTGATCAGTTTGCGAAGGCATTTCCTGGCCAACTTATATGCTGGCAACTGGTTGCTTGCCTCGTCACGGTTCCGCGCCCGTTGAGCCTCACGCCGAAGCTTGTGACACTCCCTCCGCTTTTCAGCGATTTCAGTAGACCACCAGTGCACTGGGGGCTTGCCGTGCCGGGGTCTTTGACGGGGCATAGAAGCGCAGCAAGCAGTCGTGATTATGCACATAGTAGAGTTCACCACGTCTTGAGCAGCCAGTTCTTCCGTCCCCTCCGGAGCTCCCTGCAGCGGCTGACCTGCTGTGAGAACCTTGACGAACCTCTCGACGTCCATTCTTCCAATATTCCATCCAGTTGTAGAAGGCCGAGAGCACGGACGTCGGGAGACGGCATCACTTATCTCAAGCAGAATGCACTGGTGATCACTGGCTGAGTAGTCCTCTAATACTTTCCAGTTGTGTATCCTCCGTACTAAGGACTCCGAGGCGAATGTCACGTCCGGTATGGTTCCCTCACAGCCAATACGGCGGAAAGCCGGCGTATTTCCGGGGTTTAGTACGACGAGGACCGTCCTGGCCGCCATTTCAAGGATTCGTTTTCCCCGCGGATCCGTCTGAGGCATGCCCCATTCGATTGCTTTAGCATTGAAGTCGCCCCCAACGAGCACTTTACCCTCTGCGTGCGAGACAGCGTCCTCCAGAGCATTAAGCTTGGCTTGGAAAGATGATATCGACTCGTTAGGCGTTAGGTAGACACTAAAGAAGGTGATCCCTGAGCACCGAACCCACACGAAACTATCCCCCCGTCCACATCTCTCCGCTTGAAAGTCACTATTCCAAACCCAGAGGACGGCAGTACCAGTTTCATCAGAATACCATAATGCAAGACTTTTATTATGGTGTTGCTCACTCGGCAGCAAGAAGTCGGCTTTCATGTCCCTCGCAAACTGCTCAAGCAGATTTTGGGCGGTTGAACTGCGGTGTAGGTTTAGCTGCAGGATGCGGGTCATCGAAGTTCTGATTTTGCCTTGGCTAGGGCTTCCTCGAACACCCGGCATTTTCCTGATCCCAAGACGTGTCCAAAATCAACTTTTGGATCAGCATCCTTGCAAAGGATACAGTGTGCCTCCTTCGTACACTCTTTTCTTTTAAGACCCATTTCACCGCATTTGTAACATAGGGAACTCCTATCGGGTCATTTGCATACTTGTATGGTGTGACCATAACCAAGGCATTTGAAACATTGCAGAGGCGTTGCTCTTCGCCATATCCTACAGACAACCCACCCAATTCGTAGTTTGCCCTTGTTCAGGAATTGTTCGGCGTCCTTTTCGGTCAAGTCAACTATGGCCATGCGTTGTCCCCTGTTGTTTTCTGGTGTCAGTCTCGCTTTGATCCTTCCCACGCTAGGGAACTCCCTTTTGATGGCTTCTTCTACTTCGGCCAGATCCGTCACGCAGTCTATGTCTCGTATTTCGATCGTTGCCATCGGCTCGAGTGGGGCTATAGTTGCGCTTTTGCTGAGGACTTTCTTTACTGCGTCACAGAATGCATCTTTATTGCCGGCCTCTGCTCCGAACCGCGTTGGTCGTACTACTTCAATGGTAGTATTGGTGTCTTCGGGCCTTACGTTTCCCCTGATGTCCCGCAGTACTTCTGCGTAGGATCCGCCATCTTGGGGCTTTACAAGTAGTGCCTGCTGCCGGGGTCTTCGTCGGGGCTTCTGACTCTCCTGCTTTGCATCAGGTCCTTTTTGTAATTGGGCGTCCGTACGAACTTTACTTTCTGGCTTTTTTTGAAGGAGTTTCTTTGCAGCTTTCTTCGCTCCTTTTGTAAGCACTGTCTGGAACCCCTGATCTAGTGCTCCACGCCCTTCAAGTGCCTCTTCCTTCCTTCTTTTATCGCGATCTCCTTCGATTGGGCTAGACGCCATTCTTTTATTGACGTTTAATGGTGGAGCTATCTGCGCGTCGCCTTTAGATTTCGCCCCAAGCGCCTCTTTAGCCTTCTCTTCGTCTTCGGCCCTTAACCAGCTTCTCCGATAGTGCCCTATGCGATCTAGGAGCTCTTCTAGTTCAAGGAGCCCTTCCTTTGCTGCTTTGCTGATTTTTGGGGAGTCGCATGCAGCTTGTATTCTTTTCAGAACATCTCCCGCTTTTCGGAGTAGTCTTTCTTCTTCATATCGCTGGGCCGCAATTGTACCTTGCAACCATCCTTGGGAGAGGTTATCGCGTTCCGTTTCTGAGTGCAGTACTTCCGCCACATTTTCAAGTTTGGCGGTGCATTCACGCGGTGTCTGGTCACTCTTTGCTTTTAGTGCCGTAATCTCCTCGTTGGCTTCTGGATTTTTCATTGCAATGTCAGGATTTGCGACCCTTGCATCGGTCGCTACGGTAACGATCGCAGCAGTGACAATCGGATTTTCGGTGTTCTTTATGTTATCTCCCACCGCTCGAACACCTGAAGTGTCCTGCAGAGTTTCCCGTTTCTCCTTACTAGGACGCTCGGGCGTTCGCGTCATTTTTTGCTACGCCCGAACGCCGCAGGAATCTCAGTCTGTATTCTCCATTTTTCGTCCGTCTTCACTGTCGTTATGTTAGTCTTCGTTTTTGTCGTTGTTAGTATCGCTCGCGATGTACTGTTGACATCGTGGCTGCAACCACTGGTTGCGTCGTCGTTATTATTCTTCATTTCTTTTTCTGGGTATTTGTGATCTTTTGATTTTGTGTGCTCCAGTTTTGTTGGGTCACCCCTCGCAGCCGCTATCTCCGTTCGTGTGTGTAGTCGCCTTTGAATGCCATAACGATTCGAGACCGATACCCTATACGACATATTGACAATTTTTCTCCTAAGTTAGAGGAATGCAAACACTTTTCAAAGACCTATCTTTTTAGAGCTTACGAACAGATACCAACATGAAAACGATATATACAAGACTGCGATTACGACTTCGTTTGGCTTATTCAAATTCGTGCGAATGCCATTTCGAATTAGAAATTCGGCGCAAACCTTCCAACGTTTCATGAATGAGGTCTGTAAAGGATTATCCTTCGCATTCGTTTACAAAGACCATATTTTAGTGGCAAATATGTCATTATAAGAACACAGGGAACATCTACGCATGTTGTTTAGGCGATTAGCCGAATATGGAGTTACGATAAAATTGCCTAAATGCATATTTGGTGCAACTTCAATCGATTTTTTAAGCAAAAATATATCGGCAGATGGAATTCGTCCTTCTCAGAATAAAGTCGAAGTAATTTTGGATTTACCTTTGCCGAAGTCGGTTCGTGAAACGCAACAATTTATCGGCATGATAATTCATTTTCGTCGTTTTGTACCACACCCATCGAAACTTTCAACTCCGATTATAAGCCACATATCCTCAAATAACAATGCAAGAAAGAAGAGAAAGGCAAATAAAGACGATTTCCCTTGGCCTAGAGAATGCAAAGAGGCATTTAAAGAAACAAACAAGCATTAGCACATGCTACCTTACTAGTTCATCCAGCACGGAATGGATACAGCAGTATTACAACAGATGCATCAAATGTAGCTGTTGTAGCAATTATTCAGCAGCTAAAAAACTCTGTTTGGGAACTAATATTTTTTTTTTCAAGAAAACTTTCAAAAACAGGATTGAAGTATTCTGCTTTTGATTGAGAGTTGTTGGAAATATATCTTGCTATTAAGCAGTTCTGGCATTTAGTTGAAGCTCGTGAATTCTGTGTTTCCACAGATCATAATCCTCTCACAGGTGCAATATTTACGAAAGCAGAACGTAATCCTAGACAGTTTAGGCATCTGCACTACATAGCTCAATATGCACACGATATTAGGCATATAGCAGGGAATAGTAATGTCGTAGCAGATTATCTTTCAAGAATAGAAATACTTGAAACATCAGAAATGCAGTCATTTCTCGAAGTAAAAGCAGTAGCAAAGTCTGCAAAAAGAAGACTCTGAACTTATCCTTCTTCTCCGTAGCATTATAGCTCCTCTGGGGCCTTCACTTCCTGCGCCTCCAACTGTATAGGGCCATTGACCGCGTCCTCCAATTTCGAAATCCGAACAGCGGTGAACTTTCTTCGACGACCGAATCAGACCAGCGTTTCCTCGGCTTCCCCACTGGTCTCCGGCCTTCAGTTATCCCAACGAATACCTAAGACTCTGAATTAACATACAGCAATTAATTTCTCTTAGCAGTTCAAAATATAAGAAGACCCTACAACTAGACGACCCTAACTATACCGAGTAACAATTTACGCACATTGTGTCGATGCGGTGCTTTTCTCTGTAACTTCTCTGAATTAATATAAAGGACTCTACTATATTTAACTCTTTTCCAGAATATTAGAATGACGCCTCTATATATGTAATACTGCTTTGCTTCGGGACCCCGGCCAAGTTAGTCCGTCAAACCAAAATGACAATGACATCGAAAATCAATAATTTCAACAACACCTTAAACACAAATATCATACTAAAGCAGAGAGATGAGCTGACCCCATTGTGATTCAGTTTGGTTCTGGAGCAGATCAAAAGAAAGGTACCAGTCGATAAAGAGACACATTACTATCCGAGTCAAGCCAAGTGGTAGCCTATGCAGATGACATAAACTATTTGCCAGAATCACTAACAACCACTAAGTTCGAATTCAAATGCGCTTTATTGATTCAATTGTTATTAATTTTGTAATATTGGATAGTCTAAAAAGTATTGAGCCTTTTTTGTCACTTGATCGTGTTCGTTGTCTTATATTGGGCAAATCTAATCAAATTGAGTAAAACTGACATGCGTTTGAAAGGTGACATTCCAGTCTACAATTTCCATACGGAGAGCTTTGTATTTCGTCATTCGTGTCAAAAGTTGTATTCATTTAAAAATGAGTGAAATTTCTTAAAAAAATCGTTATATTTTACAATATCTCTACGATCAAGGTGAAAATGCATCGCAGACTCGTGAAAAAATTTGTGGTGTCTACGGTCCAGATACTTTATCAAAAGCCACAGCCAAGAGATGGTTCACTCGCTTGCGTTCTGGAAATTTTGATGTCAAAGTTGCAGCTCGCTCAGGTTGACCAATCACTGAAAAAGTCGATGAAATCTTACAAAAAATTGAAGATTGCTAAGGAACTGAATATCCATCGCCAACAATTCTGAACCATTTACGTTAGGCTGGATACACAAAGAAGCTCGACATTTGGGTGCCGCATGAATTAACACAAAAATATATATACACAAAATTAAGTAACATGCATATCAAATTCATACAAACATACAAGAATATCGTCTATCTTATGGCTATACACGTCCAAATGCACGGATGCGTCTGGAGGAATGAAGCCAATCGTGAGAAAATTCTCAATGTACCTGCCCTTAAGATGGAACGGCTGCAAAATCTAGAGGTTTTTGCTAACTACTACAGTTTTTACGATATGGTTTCGAACAAACATCAAAATAATGTATTGACTCTCATCACTTTGGCATTTTGATAAATTCTTCGATTCTATATACAGTGTTCCCGATCCATCTCAAGCTGTCTGTACAGATCAACATATGCGTGGCAACATTTTCAAATTGGATATCCATATTTCAAGACATGTCCAACGAGAGCCTTTTAATACATAACTTTGACCTTTTGATCAATGTATCTGGAATGAAAGATTCACCGAAGGGACATGAACACTTTGTGCGCTTTACTGAGCATAGTTTTGATATTTCGATCATAGCACAGATACTGATCAAAATATATCGAGCATAAGATTTTGATGAAACCCGATATCCTTCCGATTACGTGTCAGATCTTGACTGGCCAACCACAGCGCTGTTCGAAATAAAACTGTTTCGCATTTTTGCGTTTTCACTTTTATTCGCAAATTGTGTATGTATGCCTGCACGTCATTGAACATTTTATGAAGCATTCTTTGAACGACTGATGTATAAATAATCAGCTCATCAGTAAACGCCACGAATAACCGAATTACTGACACGTTAAAATTAAAGCCATTCATTATGTTGCGAATGAATATGGAAAAGAGCAGAGTCGCAGTAACTGTTCCTCAGATTTCCACCAGTTACCATTCAAGGCCTTAAAATCGTGTATTGCCGTCAGATTTCTATCAGTTACAGGAAACGATTTTCTATACTATTACAGAAAGTACCATAGCGACAAGATGTTCGGAGGACTTGCCTTGAAGGAGCTTAAATATTAGTCTGTCCAACTACACTGTATAGAAGGCTTCTTCATATCAATGAGACACACTCCAACATATTCTTTTTTAATTTATTTTGGAACGGATGTCTAAGGTTACTTTCGTTATCGTATGTATGGTTAGACGCCTGGTACGAAAACTTAACTGGCAACTCGGCATCAACTTCAAACACCTTGCTGTAAACAATCACCAAAGATCTCTTCCTGAAACTTGACAACGAAGCAAAACAGGTAGAACTACAAATCAATAAGACGAAAACAAAAGGCATGACACAGTCGAGGAAAAATATTTTAAATATCCAGAATATCAGGCATGGTGAGTACAATATCAAAAATGTGGGCGAATTCATGTATTTCTCCAAATCAACGATGGAAATGAAAGAGGTGAGATACACTGATGAATACAACTCTTGAATAAAATATTTTATCCCTTTCTGACTGCCTTGAAGACCAGCTGCATACACAGTAAAAGAAAACTCCAAGTATACAAATCTATGAGTAGACCTGTGTTTTGCTACGGCTAAGAATCATGGACCCTTACTCTGCAAATATATTGAACGCATTGAAAGATGGATTCTAAGGCAAATACAGGTCTAGAATTTCATCTATTTTTGGTTATCTTTTGTTATCTGTTGTATTGCAAGTACATATTTATGGCTATTGAGTTTAAAGCAAATTTTGGTATTGGAACATCAATCACGTACCTTCTTTTCGCTAGGACTCAATTCAAGTAACGCGCTAAAATGGTGTCTCCATTAAAGGTAGTCCCCTCTCCTTTCAATGGTGAATTCCATAATGAGGATAGCGGCGTCAACATTCAGAACAACTCAGATGCCAAACTGGCCTTGCTAGTACTGTTAGGTGGAATATTTAATGGAGGCCCATTGTAGGCTCTTGCTGAAAATTATTTTCTACAGCATAAATTTTCTTTCGAGTTTGCTCACAAAACACTGAAGAGTAATACAATTTCTGGTACTGGGTCTTGTTCAATGGCTATTATAAATATACTGTGCATATGAACCAATCTCATATCTTTCGATGTACGGATAAACTAATCATTTTTATCTACACTGCAACTCAGCACAATTGTAAATTACATTTGGATAAAATGTTTCAAGTATGCGACTGAGACACTCAATGTCAAAGTTGGAATAAGGTTTGAACGCGATTTCGATAATCATATGTGTACGAGTACGTTTCTTAATTTTGGGTGATTCATCTTCTCTTCAAATTTGGAAAGTCCCGTTTGAGTATCGGATAGATGAAATAATCATTGAAAATCATTGTAGTAGACTTGAAATTTCAACTCAGGAACCATGAACTGTATGAAATTTTTGACGAGCTTGAGATCTCCATGTATGGACGAGGAATGCGTACCCAAAAAGGTATTCGTAGGAATAACTATAGGGCAGAGGTCAATGGAAAAGCCAAGGAAGCCCTAGTCCAACTCGGTTGACGAAGACAGTTCATCGCTGCTACGAATTCAAAATTACGGCGATGGACTGAGACAGTTGGGGGTGCTGTTTGCAGGAAGCGAAGACGCAAGATGGGTTGTGGTGCTACGAAGAAAAAGAAGATTTAATCTTCTAATGGAAGTTTCCCAAGTTTGTTCCACTCCTGACAAGATAATCAGCTTGTTTGTTCTCCATCATTCTTACATGTACTGGGATCAAGTGCATAAGACAGTTATTTTCATTAAAAAATCTGCAAAGCCCTAAGACAAATTCTGTATCATTTTTGATTTGATAGTGCCAGCCTGCGATGCCTAATTGCCACATTCTCTCCTTCTTCCTAGCACTACAGCCCCTTTCGAGCCTCACTTTCTGCAACAAGCGCCTCCAACTGTCTTGGTCTATTGATCGCTTCCTCTAATTTCAAAATCCGAGCAGTAGACCAGTGTTTCCTCAGTTTCCCTACTGCTCTCCGCCTTTCAGTTTTCCCAACGAATACCTTTTTGGGTATTCGTTGTTCGTCCATACGATTCATGTGGCCAGCCCATTGCAGTTTCCGCAAAGTTACAATCGTTGAGACCTTCTGCTCGTTAAAAGTTTCATGGAGCACATGGTTGCATCGAATTCGCTATTGGTCCCCGTCTAGCCTCGCCTCAATACCCGTCGCTCGAAGGCGTTAAATATGATTGCGGATGCTTGGGTTAGGGTCAAAACTGACGTTAGATAGGAAGCCATATGGTAGCAATTTGCATATGTATTAGTCGGCCTACTATGGACAAGCTTCTGGTAGCTGTCATCCAACTGCAGCATTAGCAAATGCTTATATTTCGTCATATATACTATTTTCCGAATAAAAAACGTGTGGAACGCATTCCATGCATGCTATAAATTCACCTTGTATAGCCCATTGTACTCCTAAACTTTCCAAGACGAGCATATGAAGCACACGTTTTGCACCTTCGATTGATAGCTAAGCGTTGGGATGTAAACAAACTCATATTTATTCACTTTGGAAGGCGATAAAAACTAAACGGGAATAAGAACTGAAATAATTTTCACTTCACTAGGAGTGCTATTATGTTCCCCGCGGACCATCTGGATTTCACTGTAGAAATCCGTCTCTAAACCGTACAAAACCTCTAATTTTCGTTGGCACCTCCGCAATTCTTCATATAACGCCATGTAAGTTAGCCAGCAAAGTCGGCCTACTAATGGTCATGTGTGTGGTAGTAAGTGCTGCTGCCATATGGCTTCCTATCTAACGTCAGTTTTAGTTAGGGTCCATGTTTCACATGTATAGCATAGCACAGGTCTAATTACTATATTGGTACATAGTAATCTTTGTGTTTTTTGTTTCCGCCAAAAGTGACATTTTTACACCATTTTCATCGCAATTATCTGCATTTGAAAGATGGTGTGGCAGTTAGGCAGTTTGAAACTAACGTTTTTCCTTAGCTCAAGTGAGTGCAATGCAGCACTCATGCCAGTATTGATTTTAGATCTGACTGTGTAGACATTATCACCCCATTTGAATTAGCTCCAGCTGTCATCCGACTACTTAGAATGGTAACCAAGTACCTCGCGTAAAGAATCGTCGTTCCCGCTAAAGATCCAAGGTGTTTTGTCCATAAGGACAGATTGTAAGCTGCTTTGAGAGGTATGACCTCATTGTGCATGTGCTTGCCATACCGTGTTACCCCCAGACATGTCGGACTTTGTACATTTTTCAATTTATATCTGTGTATTTATTGGTTTTGAGAAACCAAAACCTTACAAAAAATGGCCTTGAGACAACTATATAAATGCAGAGATTAATGGCGGGGCTAGGCCCATCCTCCTGCTGAACAGTTTTTCTTAGAAGTTGGAAGCAATTGTCGCCAATTTATTTTCTTGGCTAATATTGTGTTTCCACGATATTATCATCTAGAATGGTGTCCAGATACTTTGCATGGCTCGTTAATGTCAGCTTTTTGCCGGCTATCTTTGGCAGATCAAGGACCGGCGACTGATTTCTCCTTCTAAACAGGACCAGTTCAGTTTTCTGATATAATACAAAGCCTCCTTGTAGTTATTCACTTTCTGAGCTTTTATAAAGCGTTTGTAGTAAGCTTGGAGGGCATTGCAGGATATTTACCTGAGGCTAGTAGTACTTCTTTGCCAGCGTGAGCAACACCTTTACTACTGTCAATTTTATGACTTTCAAGGTGCCGTTATGGTGTGCCTCTCTTTACATGTCCTCTAGCCAGTATACTTTTCTACTGCAAGGTTACGAGTCCGTTTCTGCCTTCTGAAGAGTTGCAATTCAATCTCTCATGGTTTCAATCAAATCTGCAACCTGGAGACGCTCATATATGGCATCGATGGTAAAATTATTAAAAGCTTCCTCCTCGTCAAGAAACTTTGCCAAAGTATTGGGAAGACCTTTCAATGGCTTCAACAACAATTTGGATTGCTGTTTCTAAGCGTTTTCATTAAGTAAAGGTATGTTGCGCACTTGTTGATTGAGAAAGGACGTAAATAAAGTTTTTGAGAACAAAAGGAAACTTTATTTTCTAGAATATGCGAGATTCATGGACTTTCTATGATGAAACAGGGCCGAAATATAGCATCTTAAAATTAACTTTCATCTTCGACACATTTTCAATAAATTTTTTAATTTATGAATTTCGATTTTATTTAATAGAAAAACGGCCCAATATATTTTTTTTCTTTTTTGAGTTTTGCTTCGTTTTCGCGTTATTCGAGATAAATCAAAAACGACCAAATCTACCACGTTCTCCAAAACGTACGCCTGAATTTGGTAACAAATTCAAGATCCTTATTGTGTGATTTTTTCTGATTTATAAATATATACAGTTCATAAATAACCTGACAATATTCGAACAGATTGTGCATTAGGGCTTTTCCCAGAGTTCAATGATCATTTACTTTACTGAGTTTGCAGCATTAATTTTTTCGATAAAATATGATTTTAAAATTTTGTCACCAAAAATATTATTAAACATTAATAGATTTTAAAAGAAATCAGGTATATAACTCATTCGCTCTAAGAAATCCAGATTTAAAAATTAAATTTCTTAGAAAATAAATACATTATTTGCTTAAGACCACTTTAAAATTATTAGTTCGCTGCATTCATTGAGCGATTATCCATCGCTGTCCTGACTACTCCTGCCCTGTGTTCCATGGCTCTCCTTTTCTGCAAACGGTTTGATTGGCTCATTCGCTGCCACCTGGTGCACCGCCTCGTTGGGGTGAGGCCATCTGTCCTCCCGTCTATATAGGCCTTTGCAAGCCTGAAGGATTTTTTGCTCCACTAATCCTACCTTGGCCAATATTTTTTCGGAGCTCCTTTCCATATCACCATCGCATATGTGATGATCGGACGAATCAAGGTTTTATAGGCTAAAACCTTGACTCGCTTGCTCGCTGTTCACAGCTTCCTGAGAAGATGGTACGCATAAGTCACTTTTTCCAAAATATTGAGCACTTGAGCACTAAAGGTAGCCTTTCTATCGAAAACTTCCCTAAGTACTTCGTTTGCCTTGAGCAATGCAATATCTGCCCATTCAACTTAATCTTGGAGTCACAGATGCCTCTTGCACGACGACCAAAGTTCTTTGGAGGCCCTTGAACACAATTGATTCACTTTTCTTTGAATTTACCTTGATTTCCCATTTTCGGTAATATGCAGTAAGAAATTACAAACATTTTTGGAACCTCGTTTTAGCAAAGCGCAAACTCTGTTCCGATTACCACACTAACAAGTCGTCATGAAAAGGTTCACCTGGATTCCGGGCTGAAATTCATCTCTTACGCCCGGGAGGTCAGAGGTGAATATGTTGAAAATAAATGGGCTGATATAGACTTCTGTCGGACCCCCGAGTCCATACAAAATTGGTTTGACCCAGCTCTACCAGCCACCGCAAAGGTGGTCGATTCCTACATAAAGCTGCCTATAATTTTTACAATATGGACCGCAAAGCCAAAAAAGAAAAACTCCATACAGAGTCAAAAGCTTTCTTCACATTGATCAGGCAAGCTACAACAAGCTTATTGCTACGCCTATTTCTTGTTATATCGACTTGGAACGCAGCCATAGCATCTATCGTTGAGTGGGCTTTTTTGAAGCCACACGAGCTCTTGGATTTTTGTCACGTTATCCTCCGTGGCAGCCCACATTGTCTTTCCGACACAATTCTTGCATGATGCACAATTTTTGTATTACCATTTCAAGAAGCTAACCAATATTCGAAAGTAGCGGAATCGGACGAGGATCTTCTAATATAGTAGGAACATTATGTCCATCGCTTTTTCCACTTCAAAGTCTCGTCGTAACTGGACCAAGAAATAAGAAAGCGTCTTTTTTGCCTTCCAGAAGTTATCGTCAAGAGCCGTTTTGCTGATAAGATTTTTTCTCGGAGATGCTCCTTCAGCGCAGCCGCGACATCGTTCTTGTCGTACAAACTATGTACACCTATGAGAAGGAGAGTCAATTTTCTCTCTTCTGGAAGAGTGTAAGTCTAACAAGTCATATTTGCATACCTCAGGAAATTAAATAGGCTGGTATGGTCCTCAGCCGTTTCAGGATAGACCGAAGCCTGTGAAAAACTGTTCACTGTCACGGTGAACTCTGACTCCTTTGCAGAATGTCGTGTGCATGCCCTTTTAACGCTATCCCTGAAAGTCTTCCGGTCAAGCCCATAGCACACTTTAGGAGGCACCCTCTCTTTTTAGGTAGCAGCCACGCTTGGCTGCTGTGGCTTAGATTTCCCGTTGTTACCCGCTAGGCTTACGCTGTCACTCGGCTTGGGTATGGTCCCCAAAAAGCTGACGGAAGCTACTTTTGCTATCTTTTTGAGCTGGGAAAACACCACTTGCTCACTTCAAGGGTCTTAGATACCTTTGAAGTAGGCACCTGTTGTAGACCCTTTTGGTCTCTTTTTCACTTCCTCTTCTGGCTTTACAGTAGCCTCGTCCGCATCGCCACTATCCCTGGAACATCTCCATGTCACCTAGCAAGCAAGTTCAAAATGAACTCTCCTTTTATGTCCCCCCCCCCCCCAAACTTTTTACAGAAACGCTGTAGGGTTTTCTTGATTTTCCACATCAAGCTCGATTTTGCGGCGGAAAGTTCCCCATACTCGCCATTTTCCCCAAACCCACAGATTCCAAGACAGAACTTGGAATACTGCCACGGGAAAATAGTAGAAGCTGCAAACCTTATTACGTAGTGACTCAAATACCAAAATGCAAACTGATTGTAGTGTAAGGAATAAAACATAACTGCTAACAAAGATCAATCATTATAATTATTTTTTTTTTAATTATTCTGATGAGAATTTAACGCCTTTTATCCAATCCTATCATTCCATGGGTTCTTCTCCTTACTCTCGCTCTGAGTGTCTTATCCAGTCACTTCACTTCCTTTTTTTCCGAAAATTTCAAAAAATTCCGCAGTTCCGGAAAAAATCCGCAATCCCTAAAAAACTCTATCGAAATTCCAACTTCCAAAGAAACTCCCACGAAAATCCTAAGCTGCTCGATACGCGCTGCCTCGATGACTGCTCGACTCGAACTCTTTTCTGAATTTGGTAACATTTTGTGGTTTTGTCATTTATAGGATACCAAAAGCTACCCCACCAAAATCATCCACGGCCGCAACTTTCCACTACAAAAAAAAATTATCAATAGCCCACTAACAATGTATTTATGTAGACGCATAAATACTCATAGAATAAAATGTCCGATAAGTTTGTTACTTAGCCTACAAAAATATTACAAAAATTTTGGAAAATTGACAATTTATTTCTCAACATAATCTCCTCTTAGCTCGATACATGGGGCCCAACGATGCTCCAACTCCTTTAACCCGTCTGAAAAATAAGTTTTCGCGAGGTCTGCAAAGTTTTAAAGTTCGGAAACAAAAAGAGGTCGCAGTGGGCCAAACCCGGAGAATACGGTGGATGGAGCACCGGTTCGTAGCTCTATTCAGCCTTTTGTTTCGACCAATGGGTTCTTTTTCCTGCAATGCGGCGTCAAGTTGGCCCAATAATTTGGCATAGTAGAGCCTTGTGACCGTTTTGCCCTTCTCCAGGTAGTCGACGCAGATCACACCTTATGACTCCCAGAAAACGGTGCTCATCACCTTTCCGGCCAATAGCACAGTCTTCACCTTCTTCGGAGCACGTTTGCCAGGTGAAGTCCACTGTTTTGACTGCTTCTTGTTCTCTGGTGTGTACCAGTGGAGCTATGTTTCGTCAACGGTCATGAGAAGACCCAGAACCTCCTTCGGACTGCGCTTAAAAAGCATCCAACACTGCTCTGAAGTGGTCTCACGGTTGCGTTTGTTATCCGGAGTGAGCAAGCGTGGCACCCATCGCGCCGTCAGCTTTCTCATACCCAAAATTTCATGCAAGATATGACCCACGTGGCCTTTTGAGATGCCTACTGTCTCAGCGATCTCCCGCACCTTCAATCGGTGGTCTGCCAATACGAGCTCTTGGATTTTTATCACGTTATCCCCCGTGGCAGCCCTTTTCGGCGCACCTGGACATGGCTCATCAAAAACAGACAAGCGACCACGTTGAAACTCGTTGAACCAATTTCTTACATTCACCATCGTAGACGCAGAGTCATTGTACACAGCATCCAAGCGCTCTTTGATTTCCCTTTCAAAAACCAAAATCTAATCACTGACTTTTCTAAAATCTGACATTAGCCGCCTATGAGTATGCGCTACACGATAATGAATCTCTCTTGCGACAGTGGCACCATTGGGTGGTAAGGCTAAGTACTTATTGGACCGCCTTCGTAGCATGTTGAGCCAATTTTCGATAAAGAAGAGACCTTGCTAGAAGTTTTGAAAAGCTTTTAATATTTTTACCAATTGAAATACTTTAGATATTTTTGAAAATATATTACATGGCAATTACTCGTAAATTAATGTACAATTGATTGTTTATAGATATGGAAAAGTTTTTTGCAGGAAATAAATAAGAAAATTAATTATCCCAGCAAAATCGAGAAAAATTGTCAATTTTGAGGGGGTTGTATCTCGGTTAACCTTGATTGACCTTGCATGTTGAAGAAAATACAGTCTGCTTTTTTCTCAAAGACAATGACTGTACCTATCCCAATTCACTGAAAAACGATCATTTAAAGACTTTCGAAATTTTGATAGTTTCGGCATTTTTAGGGTTTTGTAAAATAATTTTACAAAACCCTACTAAAATCGCGTCCTGTCTGTCCGTCCGTCCGTCCGTCAGTGTGTCACAGCACTTTTTCTCGGAAACTACTTAAGCTAGAAGCATCAAATTTTGTATGTAGGTGTAAAGTGGTGTTCTCTTCAAAGTTCAAGTACAAAAAAAAACTTATAAGGTATTTAAGGGGGGTCTCCCCGTATAGGGGAGTGACCCCTGAAAAAAAAATTTCATTGAAGGTAGCCGATATGGGTATCAAATGAAAGGTCTTGATAAGAGCTTTTCAAAACAGGTCTTAGTTTGGCAAAGTTTGCTTCAAGGGGCGCACAGGGAGGGGAAATACACGAAAAATTTGTGTGCCCCCCCCTCGCGATTGGACACCTGTGATCCGAAAAATCTGAAAAAAATCAAGAATGTAGGTCTTGATGAGTACAACAACAACAAATACGTTAGAAGTCGCAATTCACTCCACTTTGTTAGTAATAGTATGATTTACCGATTTTATGTTTTCTTGAATAAAATCTTAACGGTACCCTTAAATTCAATGAAATACACAGATGGTTATTAATAAGATTGATCTATTCTGAAAGTTTCATAATGATTGAATCATATTTAGCGAAGTTACAGTGGTTTGAATTTTCCTGTATTACTATGGAACAATATGCGCTGCATTTATTACTATGGCAACCTATGTCTATGGAACAACATGCGCTTTTTCCCGCTCAGACACTACAGTTTTGCTAGGATTTGCATGAAAATTTCAGGAATGATAGGTGTCATGAATATCTTTGAGAATCGGTTCAGCTAGTGGTATCAGTAATCCTTAAAACAAAATAGTGGCTTTTTTAAGTGCGAAGATTGAATCATTTTGAGTTACTTTTTCCCAACTTCAACGTTTAAGGTGCATGCTTTGAACACTTGATTCAATTTAATGAATGACTGAAGTAAGTACCTACAATTAACGCTCATAAGCGAAACAAGTCAAGGAGGTGGGAGAGAGCTCCTAGCAAAAGTGTTTGTAACCATTCTAGGATTCGAAAAAATAGGCCATTAATCGATGATAACAGTACAGGAGAGTGGCCCCTGAAAAAATTCATCAAACGTAGCCGATATGAGTATGAAATAAAAGTTTTCATGGGAGCGTTTCAAAACAGTCGTTAAACTGTCAGTTTTTACTTCAATGGGAGCACAGAGGGGAAATGCATGAAAAATGTGTTTCCTCCGTCGCGGATGGACATCTGAAATAATTATCAAGGGAGATATTTATGAGTATAACAATATCAAAAACCTCAGAAGTCGAAATTCGTTCAACTTTGTTAATAATAGTATGATCTTCGTATTTCATATTTTCTCCAATAAAAACGTCATTGACATATTTCTTGATTTGATTCGATCTGGTGACTGCATTTTGTAAATTGAATACAAAACCCTTCTGACATGAGCGTAGGTCTGTTTACCCAACTTGTTTGAATTGCTTTTTCAATTTGTTCAGCATAAAAAATTCTTAAATTTTTCAACCAGTATACGACATTTAATTTTCTGAAAAATTCTACTTTTTGAAATTTTGCTTCATTTTCATCTAAAGGGACACTAAAATATTTCACAACATGCCTTGATTTTCCGATATAATCAACAAGTTAATGATGCTTACTCGTATATATGTACATAATTGTAAACTTCAAACAGGTTTTCATTACAAAGATTTCACGATGACGTATCCGCTCGCGCGCACAAGCATATGAGTGATCTTAGCCCGAGTAAAGTTTTATGATAGCCAAGAAGTGACGAATGACGAACTTAGTGGTTTAACCCAGCAAGAATTTTATTACAGTTATCTACATTTAGTTACTAAAAACCATTTAATCCATATCTATAGCGATGAAATATTATAACCCCTAAGATATAATCGAATCCTTTTAATTACATACACACACACATACACTCATATCTGGTAGTTAACTGATGTTAAGAAGTTCATAGAACAATGTTATCTGTCAGCTCTGTCGCACTCAACCAACCCTCATCCCTACATACATATGTACTTGCATACGTACGCCAGCAAGAATAATAAAACCAGTTGTGTATCGTCTGGGAGAACAAACGAGTCACACCCGTGTCAGATTGACACAATGTCTTCAGTGTTATTTGTCCGTGAGAGGTGCGAGCACGTTGTCCTGTTATAGTCGTTATAATGCACGCCGAAGAGGAGGTATGAGCTAAATTGAGAACTATTTTTAACGAGACAGTTATATGAACTTTTTTTGAATTTTTTCCTTCCAGAAACAAAACGCAGGATACATTCAACGTAGAGAGTTGAACTTGGAGGAGCGAGTGTCGATCATTAAAGAAAGCGAAAACAAAATAAGAACGGGAATTATTGCACACAAGTACAACTGCAGCCATGATCAAGTACGGGCAATTATACGTCGAAAGAAGGATTATTTGGCATTGTGGGCGGAAAGTCCAGATAAACAAGTAATTAAACGGCTTCGTAACCCGTTGCTGCTTGCAACGGGAAAGATTTTATTCGAATGGGTTAAAAGAGCACGTTTTTATAAAGCTGTAACGGACGAAGATTTGCGTGAAACCGGTCGAGTAATTGCAAGTCACATAAACTACGAAGATTTCAGACCAAAACTTCGGTGGCTCAATCGATTCAAAAATAAGTATAGGCTACACAGCGACAAGTCGAGAAGTTTTCGCCAAGAAGTGGGAATTCGTCGAAAATCATTGAAAATAGCTGATATTATCGATGGTATGAAAAACGATGACCCTCTTTCTTTGATTGAACTTGACATCGAAAATGGAGTTGGCAATGTCAAAAAAACTAGCGGAAGTAGTTCACAAGAACATGTAAATAATTACCAGTTAATGGAAAGGAGACATGGGGGACTGCTTCAGAAGCTTGAGAAAGCAGGAGACGATCCAGTAAAAATTAAAATGGAGAAACCAGCGAACAATGCTATCCACTTAGTGCCTGCCAAAGAAATCAGAAGTTACAGAGAAGCTCTTAACTCGTTGGAACCAATAGAACAATTCGTCCTACTAAAAGAGAATCTTCGAGCGGTTGGACTTGTGAATCAGTTGGAGAATCTTTTGAGAAATGAACTTGAAAAGACTGGAGGGTAATTGTTTAAAAATGTAAAGTTCACTTTGTATGTTATATATGTAAATTTTCTTAGAAATAAAAAAGCCTATTAGACCAGGGCTGATCTGTTTTCAATTTGCTGTTCAGAGGTGGCACACTGATTTTTGCAAAAACAGTTGTGGAATAACTTGTGTAACAATAATTGACAAAAGTCGGGAACATTAATAAATAAATCGAAATTTTTACAAATTATGGAGAAACTCTATTTTTTCCTACTTTTCTAACTTCAAAACCATTAATTTTAGAGCAAAATTGTGTAATTAAATTTTCTATAATATGTGATTGGTTAAAAATTTTTTTAAATTTTTAACTCTTGCCGCAAAATAGCAATATTTATATAGAAAAAGGAAAAAACAGCCATTTTATTATAATTTTTTACCATTTGAAATACATGAAGGACTTTCATATCTCGTTGAAAAATTCTTTATATCATAGCAAAGCAGCACAACAATTTTCATCAAAATCGATTCAGTAGATTCCGCATAATGATTTCGCATAGCAATTATGGAAGTGTTATAAAAAAAAAAAAAGGCAGACTGTTATTAATACGGCAATGTTTATTCGAAATTGTTTAAATTGGCAACAATACAAATATTATATGTAGTTCAAATGTCTATGTTGGTATAAGTTTTTCTTTGTATCACTTCTTTTCTACTCTTCTAAAAATCAACACGTTGTATCAGTGAATTAAATAAAAGACTAGTGTGTTCATCACAAAAGCCCATTCTTTTTATTTCAAACATCAGGTTATGGGCCCAGGCACATCTAACAGCTTGATGTAGATTCATGTTATTTACGGCGGCAGAAAAATCGGCGAGAAGGAAAAAGTGAGGTTAATTCACTACAGTTTGCGGCATCGTGATCAGGCTCGGGCACTGTGTAACATCGTCGATGATGGAGGGCAATCCATTTCTCGTACATTGCCGAAATACGTGGAAAATTCGAGCAGCTTAAAGAATGGGGCAGTGACGTCAAGTTAGATGTTGATCATGCTTGGCGGGTTTTCGCGTACATTCTTTTGTTGATCATGATGTTTCGAAAACAATTACGACAGTAGCTCGCAGAATTATTTGTACATGCAGCACTGCCCCCACCTAAGTTCTTTCCGTCCCGAAAAGATGTGTCGCCAGTTCTAGTCAATTCTCCCTGCATGTAACATGAGGCAAGACGGTCCAGGTGCACGATTTTCATTTTGGCTCTCGGCCTACGATGTTCCTATATGCGATATACGACGTCGTTGATTCGCTTTGTAACCCGGTATGGTCCGTCCCAATTATGCTGCAACTTTGGAGACCTACCCTTCCGCCGATGTGGGTTATATAGCCACACCAAGTCATCTTGCTGGAAGCCAGTAGAATTTGCCTTTAGATCATACCTGGTCTTCATGCGGTCAGTAGCCGATTCGAGGTGTTTTCGCACTGTCCGATGTATCTTGTTTAACCGTTTTCTTAGCTCACTTGCGCATTCCGAGATCGTTTGGTGTTTCTCAGGGGGTGTTCCGAACTTTATATCGGCTGGCAGACGAATAGTCTTTCCAAAAATGACTTTGGCTGGGGCTTGGCCCGTCGATGCATGTTCGGCAGCTCTATACGCCATCAAAAATAGTGGGATGTGTCGGTCCCAGCCTTGGTTTTCGTCAACCATCTTGGCGAGGTGTTTATTGAGCGTACCGTTAAAACGTTCGGCCATTCCATCGGATTGGGGATGCAGTGGTATTGTCCTGGTTCACCATATTCCCAGCAGCTCGCACATTTCACCAAAAACTGGTGACTCATAGTTTCGGCCTTGATCCGAATGTAGTTCGCAAGGTACGCCGCACCTACTGACCCAATTTAACACTAGCAGTTCGGCTACAGTAGTTGCTTCCGGGTTGGGAATGAGGTAGACCTCGGGCCACTTGCTGAAATAATAGGCCACAACCAGCGTGTATCGATTTCCCCATTCGGATTCAGGAAAGGGTCCTGCAATGTAAACAGCAATCCTTTCAAATGGCACGCCCACGTTGTAGGTTTGCATTTGTCCTCTCAGTCGTCGCTTTGGACCTTTGATGGAAGCGCAGATCGTGCATCGACGACACCAGTCCTCTACGTCTTCTCGAGCGTGAAGCCAGTAAAACCTTTCCTGCAATTTCGCTAAGGTCTTGTTAACACCAAGGTGGCCTCCCGAGGATCCTTTGTGCATCTCCTTAACCACATCGTGGATTCAGCTTTGGGGAAGTATAGTTTGCATCCTGTAGGAGCTGCCATCCACCTTTTCCCATTTCCGCTTAAGTACGCCACCCTCCACCTGATGGGAGTTCCATTGTGCCCAATAACTTTTCAGGGTGGCGCCATGTATTGAAACGTCCTTCCATTCAGATCACCCAGTTGTCTCCTTCCATACCAGCAATGGTCCGATGTCTTCATCGGCTAGCTGGGCGTTTTGAATCCCCCCCGATGACCAACCTTCATCGAATCCGGCCGTTATCACTTGCAGATCAACGGTCGGCTCCTTTTCCTCAATCCGCCGGCAATGATTGCAGTTAGCTGGACATGGATGACGAGATAGGTCGTCTGCATTTCCACGAACTCTGCCCTTGTGAAGTAGTTGGGGCCTCACTAGGATTGGCCGGATCGTCAATCGGGTTGCACCAATGTCGCTTGTTATGGTGCAATGTTCTTCGGAAGGCATAAGTCTGCTTCTCCATAATGTAGTCTTGACACGGTGATAGGTGTGCTGGCTATGTCGAACCCCTTGCCAAGCTCCGTCGCACAAAGTTGGCCCTTCCAGCTTGATGGGCTTCCATTCTAGGCTCCTGACACGGTCTGGATCTCCTCCACCCTGAACAATAGCTCGATTTTCTCCCCTTCTTGCAGTCTCTTTGCAGGTGCCCCTTCTCCCCATAATTACAACATCTAGGCGCATCATTTACGTGCCGCTCTCGCTCACACCTGCACTCGTCTGCCACTACCTCGCGCACCCGGGCAGTGATATGAGTCACATTTTTCGCTGCCTCAATGTTCAGACTATAAGCCAATACGTCCTTAACCGTTTGCTTTTGGGCTAAACGCAAGGCTTGTTGCCATTCCTGGTCTTTTAATGCGCTGATGAATGCTTCTGTTGCTGCGTCATTTCGATGTTCTGGGTCATACGCTGGGTAAGCCAAAAGTGCCAGTCGCTCAATGTCTTGGGCTAGCTGCTGTAAGGTTTCGCCAGACTTCTGCATCCGATGCCGTTGCTGTGCCCGATAAATTTGCTTCAGATGATCGCCTCCATAACGCATGTCGAGGGCATTCAATATAGCAGCCGGGTTTGAGTGTAATTCAGCGGGGATAGTCTGCAAAAGCTCAGCAGCTGGGCCTGTTAGTGCAAGGATCAATGCAGTTGCTCGTTCCTGCTCATTCCAGTGATTTATCTGAGTGGCTGCTTCAAACTGGGTTTGGTAGATGCTCCCGACCGTTTTAGACCGTTTGCCCGTCGAATATTGGTGCTTGCACATTACTGGATGTGCTCTGCGCTGCGGTTATAAGCAGGGCTGGTGAGGAAGTGGTTACTACTGCCTTCGCTGCTTCCAATTCCTTTTTCCCATTTCATGGCTGATTCTCTCTTCGACCTGGCTGACGTTTCCCTCGACCTGGTCAACCTTTTCCTTGACGTGTTTAATTTGCTCGTTTTACTTGTTCAGTCTACCGAGCTCCGCTTTTATTTCGGTTGACTATTCCTCCAGCTTCTGTGCGATGTTTGCCTTGATTTCGATTGCTTGTTGGTCCAGCTTCGCTGATTGTTCATTTGGCTTCCCTGATTGTTCATCAAGCTTCCCAGTTAAACTGGATGTCAAATTGAAAGACTGCTCATTTAGCTTCGCAGTTAAACTAAATGACTATTGTCGCTGCTCTTACTGCATCAGCATTAACATTTGAATCAGTGCATTTTCTTTTTTCTTTGATTTTGGCATATCTGCTTCTCCCTTTAGCTCCGGCATTTTAAATTCATTAAATTTTAAAAGTTAGCTTCGCGGTATTTGTATTTTTTGCACCAGTTTTCAAGTTAAATTTTACTATTGTGCACCATAAAAATGTTCAATTTTTCACTTTTAACGTTTTTTTCTCATTTCTTGACACTACTGTCGCGTGTTATGGTTCGCGGCCAATTATTTTAATGTTACGGAAAAGTGAAAACGCACTGTCTTTTAAATTAAGTTAAAAGAGTTTATTTATTAAAAATGCACAATTATCAATTTAACTATTCCACAACTTGTCGATCAATTTTTACTTTAACTGTCTATCACTTCACAATGAATATCGCTCTTAATTCGCACTCCACACTATCGAAGTTTTACTACATCGCGGTTGTAATGACTGCCCCCCATTCATTCAGCTCGGCTTTATATAGGGTCTCTAGTCATTCAATTCATTTCTCGTACATTGGTGAACTACCTGGAATATTCGAACAGCTTAATGAATGGGGCAGTGACGTCGCTTTCAGATGTTGATCATGCTTGGCGGGTTTTCGAGTACATTCTTTTGTTGATCATGATGTTGTGAAAACAATTACCACAGTAGCTCGCAGAATTAGTTGTACATGTAACAGTATATACAATGCGTTTTATACGGCGTCAGCCGGCAAGTATCCCAAGTTCTTGCCGTGGCTTGCGCGTATACCCATGATGACGTCTGGTATGATTTTCGTCCATTAGTCGTTCCGATGGCATCGAATCGCGACGTCCCACCATGCCGTTTCCTTGTGGGTGATAAGCAGTAGTGTCTAGGAATGCAGTACCTGCTAGGTGGTTTAGCGACTTGAAGAGATGCAGTTCGAACTATCGCCCTTGGTCGGTGGTGATTCGATGCGGCGAGCCAATTTTCCTAGAATGCTCGTGCGACTGTCTTGGTCTCTTGATCGTCTATAGGGATCTGTTTGCACCGGGACTCTTTTGTCCCGAACTTTGATTTTAATATTTTTATTTAATACATTCAGCAGTAAGCTCAAAATTCGTTAAAGTCTTTTATTTAACGTTCGGCAGCTATGATACAGACCAACCAACAATTGAACAATGAATAAACTTTTGTTTCAAAGTTTTGACAAATTAAAAAATGGATGAAAAATGGGTTACTCAATTGATTAAAATAAAAATGTGGCATTCGAAACTTTAAGTATTTTCACTTTGTGGCGAAATGAATTTGAATTTGGTGAATTGAGTTAAAATGATCGATCAATTGGTAAATCAATCAAATAATTCGAATGGATTACAAATGGGCTAATTAGTACAGTGTTAATTAAAGTTAAATAACAATGTAAGTTGATGTTGCCGGATCAGGCCGTGATGGGCGCTTAAGGGTGTCAGGAACTCAACATTCACCCCCCCCCCCCCGTTGAATGGTCTGTTCAACCTCCCCCAAGGTGTGCGGTAGGCTGTAGCGTCTAGGTAACGGCACTGGTGGTTGGATTGTTTGCAAGAACGCCACCGGAGGTGGATCAACAGTATGACTAGTCCGAGAATGCCCAGGTAACCGATTGTGTACTATTGGATGTCGCGGTCGGTCACTTGATCGGTCCATAAAACTTCTTGCGCTTGTAGTTGTCGTCGCAGTTCCTCGATTTCAGATGCAGACTCAGTGAGTGAAGTCGTTGAAAAGTCCATAAGGTTCGTTCCGTTCTGTAGAACAGCCAATTCCCGCCAATACGTACTCAAATCGTAATAAATGAGCAACTTCCACTCGCTGGGAGATAAGTAGACTCAATCTAATGGTTGAAAGTACAGACCCGTATGGGGTCTGGTTGTTGAGCCGTGTGCTATGGACGCGCCACAATTGACTTGCCGGTTTGCATCGATCTCCACCTTCTCCTCGGGATGTCGTCGCCGCTGATCTGGGACCCTTCCTTCGTCAAGTGAGGGGAACTTGCTTGCTGTGCGTCGTCAAGTACTGGTAATGGGGCCAGTTTGTGTATTGGCTCCTAGCAAGGGAGCTATTGCCAAAAGGACTGCAATTGATACGAATACTTTTCCTTTATCTTCTAGAGATAAAATTTGTACAGACTTACAATCGTCGGCGTCAGCGGAGACTTTGCCAGTTGCTCCTCCTCATATGTCGAACTTATTATATCAGCTTCCGTCACTGGATGTAATTGCTCCACCTGTGCAAATTTTTATATCTCATCTGGCCTATAATACGAGCCCTGATCTTATCAAAAGCTATGTCATTGCAAAATTGGGATTTCCACCTTCTTTACTGTTACTCTCCGTGCAGAGGATCTCATCGTTCCGTTTTACTACAAATACGGAACACAAAGTGCTCCTAAGACCTGATTTTTTGCCTAATGGTGTGTTTGTTAAGGAATTTGTCACTGATATACGGAATAATTTTGGATCAAGTGTTCGTCAGCGAAACAGAACTTAAAAACTAATTTAATCAGAAGTTCGACTTTCCTCTCTTATGTCCTTTGAGAACTTTGTTTGCTTCACGGAAACTTGGCTCACTGAAGATATACATGATAATGAAATTTTGCCTTCTTATAATGTTTTTCATAATGATCGAAATAGCTTGAGCGTTGGTAAGTCTGATGATGGTGGTGTTCTAATTGGCGTTCATCGATCAATTCTAGGTGCGTACTCTTGCGACTTTCGACCCGTTTCTCCTGTTGAGTGCATTAGTGTTTCAGTTCCCCTATCGTCTAACATTTCTTTATTGATCTTCACAGTCTATATCCCCCTGGTTGCTCTTTACATGTCTATGAAACATTCTTTTTGGAACTCTCCTCCTTTATTTTCAACTGCTTTCCTTCTTCTTCGCTTGTTATTTGTGGTGATTTTAACCTCCGAAACGTTGTATGGGATGCGTAATTTTCTGAAATAAGCTCCTTTGACTGTCAATCCATTTCCTTTTCTTCATTTCTCTCCATGTGTTCACTAGCCCAATTCAACAATGTCCACAATGTTAACAAAAAAGCTTTAGATCTAATCTTTTCTAACATTCCTAAGTCATCCGTTTTTCTTTCTGCTTCGCAAAATGAATACGTTAACCCTAAACCTCACCATCTTCCATTTCATTTTTCTATTTTCTTGCCTTGTAAAACTGCTCTGAACAAAGTCTGGATGCTGAAATAGACTCCATCAATTGGTTTTCCTTTTTTTTTAAATTTACGATGCCGTACAAAAATTTTATAGCTTCCTCAAATCTCTGACCTCGCAATATACACCTATCTGCTTTCGAAAGAGATCAAAAGACGTTCCTTGGCTAAATAGAAATATCACCTCTATCTTAAAAGCAAAGAATGCTTCCCGTACGAAAGATCGTCTTACTGGCTCTGCAATCCATCTTCTTAGCTATAAAAGTTTACGCATAGAAAGTAAAAAATTGGTCAATATGGCCCAAAAAAAGTATATTGATTATCTAGAAGATTTTATTAGAACAAATCTGAGCAAACCATTCTGGTCATACATCAATGGGCTTAAAAAATCAGGTGGTTTGCCGAATTTGATGCACTATAATGGATTCTCTTCATCCAATGATTACAAGATTTGTGAATTCTTTGCTCAACATTTTTCTTCATTTTATGATACTCCAACTCCTAAAAATTCTGATCATATTTTCGGTTTGTCCTCAAATTTGTCCTTTGCCTATGTAAGTCCTCTTGACAAAGAGCCATTACTGAAAGGTCTAGACAATAATATTGGCTGTGGTTTGGATGGAATTCCTAATATTTTTGCCAAATCTTTGTCATCTTCTTTGTGCGATCTGTCCATTCTTTTCAATCGTAGTCTTTCTGACAATGAATTTCCTGTTCTTTGGAAAAAGGCTAATGTATTTCCGGTTTACAAATCTGGTGATAAGTCTAATATATCTAATTATCGTCGTATATCCCTACTTCCGTGTTTTAGTAAGCTTTTTGAAAGAATTGTGTATGATCAGATTTATCCCTTCTTATTTCCATCTTTTGTTAGTGATCAGCATGGCTTTATAAAAGGTCGGTCCACTCTCACGAACTTACTTTCATTTTCAAATACTATTGCGTCAGCTTTCGAAAGAGCGAAGCAAGTAGACGTCATTTATACAGATTTTTCTAAGGCTTTCGATTCAGTGGAACATCGTATACTTATTAATAAATTAGGTGATCTTGGTGTGGGCTCATCTATTTGTCGATGGTTCCACTCGTACATTGTCAATCGTAATTGCGTAGTCACTGTGAATTCCCAGAGTTCTTCTCCTTTCTCGCCGGATTCTGGAGTGCCTCAAGGGTTCATTCTCGGCCCATTACTATTCCTTGTTTTTATCAATGATCTTCTATCGTTATTCAAATCCTATTCGCTTATGTATGCTGACAAATAATTGAGTCCTCGGAAGACTATGTCCGTTTATAACTAGATTAGCAATCTCTATTAGATTGGTGTACGAATAATCGTCTGAAACTAAATATAAGTAAATGTCATAGTATGACTTACTCATTGAGAAAGTTTACCATTCCTTTCGATTATTCCTTTTCTGGTACTTCCCTGGAATCAGTCGTTCTCCATAAAGATCCTGGAGTACTTTTTGACCTTAAGCTGCATTACGGGCAACATATAGCCCAGGTGATTTGCAAAGCCTCTCGAATGTCAGGCTTTATATTAAGGTCCACCAAAGGCTTCAAAAATATTTCTCCGTGTATTTGTTTATTTTTCTCACTGGTAAGAAGTTTATTGGAATATTGCTCGCAAATTTGGAGTCCTCATCAATACAGTCTATGTAGTACTATGGAGACTTTTCAACGTAGGTTTACCCGCTCTCTTCTCTTTAAGTTTCGCATCCCCTATTCCATTTATAATGACCATCTATCCCTCTTGCACATGTATGTTCTTCAGTCTCGCGTCGTATATTTCTTGATGGATGCTTGCTCTTTAAAATGAACCACAAGCTCTTGCCAATGAATCTCTGTAATGAGATATCCACCTATATTGCACAGCGCTCAAGTAGGTCGACAACGATTTTTAACGTTCCCTTTGCTAGAACCAATGTGGTTTATTTTTCGCCATTGGTACGCTTGCCACGTAATCACATCGCTTTTGGTCTTGGCCCGATACCTCATTCTTTTGCACAATACAAAAATAAACTTAAACAATTCGTTCTTCTTCTTCATAACTTGAGCGTACGTTCTAGTTTTAACTTTCTTGCTTTGTAACCTAATTTTTCTAGTTTTGTTTGGATATGGATTGATTGATTATATCTTTTATTACTTCTCCTTTTTCTTTCTTCTTAGCACTACAGCCCATCTCGGGCTTTCGGTTCCTGTAAAGAGCGCCTCCAACTGTCTCGGTCCGTTGACCACGTCATCCAACTCCAAAATCCGAGCGGCGATGAACTGTCTTCGTCGACCGAGTCACACCAGCGTTTCCTCAGTTTCCCCACTGGCCGCCGGCCTTCAGTTCTCCCAACGAATACCTTCTTGGGTGTCCGTCGTTCATCCATACGATTCATGTGTCCAGCCCATTGCAGCTTCCGCAGTCTTACAATCCTTGAGACCTCCGGTTCGTCAAAAATTTCATATTCGCTCCGAATATTCGCCTCAGGACCCGTCGCTCACAGGCGTTCAATATATTTGCGGATGCTTGAGTTAGGGTCCATGTTTCACACCCATAGCATTACACATGTCTTATCACAGATTTGTATACTTGGAGCTTTGTTTTCCTGTATATGCAGCTGGTCTTCAAGATCGTCAAAACTGAATAAAATATTTTATTTACGAGCTGTATTCTTCGGCGTATTTCGTCTCTTTCATTGCCCGTTTTCGTTATTTTGGCGCCTAAATACACAGATTCGCTAACATTTTCGATACTGTACTCGCCAAGTGTGGTACTTTGTGTATTTAGGGAATTTTTCCTCGACTGCGTCATGAGCTTTGTTTTATGTTCGTTGATTTGTAGCCCTACTAGTTTTGCTTCGCTGTCGAGTTTCAGGAAGAGTTCTTTGGCAGTTGTTAGCGGCCGTGACAGAATGTTGATGTCGTCTGCATAGGCCACTACCTGGCTCGACTTGTACAGTAATGTACCTCGCGTATCACCGGGTAGCTTCCGTATGACGTACTCCAGAGCCAAATTGAATTGCTATGGGGCCAGCCCATCTCCCTGCTTTAGTCCGATATTTGTGTCAAAGGGATCGGCGAGTTGGTTATTGATGCGGACTTGGGAGGTTGTCGACGTGATTGTCATTTTGGTAAGATGGACTAATTTAGCAGGGATGCCAAAACCAAGCGTTATTTGGTACAGTACGTTACGATCAACAGTGTGGTATGCTTGCTTGAAGTCAGCGAAAATTTGGTATTCGTATATGTTGAACTCCCAGCATTTTTCAAGTACCTGCTTGACTATGAACAATTGGTCTGTTGTTGATCTACCTACCCTAAAACCACCATGATACTCCCCAATAATACTGTTGGCGTATGATCCGACTTTATTTTCTAAGATTTTGAAAATATTTTGTACGCCGTACAAATAGTGATATGCCTCTATAATTTTCGCACTGTAGCTTGTCACCTTTTTTGTGGCTAGAGAATATAATTGATTGGCTCCACTCTTTCGGCATATGTTCTTGTTGCCAAATGTACTGGATGATTTGTGAATAGCTTGATGAACACTACTGCCACCATATTTGATGAGCTCCACTGGAACTTCATCAATGCCCTGCGCTTTATTATTCTTTTCGGCTTTGATGATGGAATAGACTTCATCCAGATTTGATGGGGCCAATGGATGCTCTCCGCAGACATCTATAGGCTCTGATGTTCTGGAGCTGTGCGGAGGATTATGGAGGTGCTTGAAATATGATGCCCATCCTTCCTTAATCTTGATTTCATCAGCGATTACATTCACGAGGTCAACAGACAGAGCGTGGTTTTGGGCTGATAACCACGTTTCAGGCTTTTCACTATTTTGTATGCTTGTCTTGTGTTATTGCTCGCTAAACTTACATCTATACTTCTCAATTGGTCGTCATAGTATTTACTTTTCTTGATCCTAATTATCTTAAACGCTACTCTTCTGAGATTTTCATAGTGTTCTCTCTTCGTCCTGGTTTTCCTACCTACGTATTCTTTGTAGGCCTGATTCTTTCTGTCTAACGCATTCTGGCACTCATCATCGAACCAATCATTCCTCTTGCGCCGGGCATGATGTCCGATCGTCTGTTCTGCCACTGTTCTGATAGCCGCTTTCACTTCCATCCAGAGCTCGTTGCTCGCCTTTAACGATGCGTCTGATAAGATGGGAGCCAGCTGGTTGCCGAGGGTCTCCGTGAAATTTTCGGCCACAGACGCCGTTTGGAGCCTTTCGATGTCAAATTTTTGTAGCGGGCTGATCTTCACAGAATATGCCTTTGGCATACGACATCGATAGGTTAATTTTATCAAGTAATGATCTGAGTTACAATTGGCTCCTCGGTATGTGCGGACGTCAAGTATGCTCGAGGCCCAACGTCGTTGGATCAGAACATGATCGATCTGGTTTTGTGTGTTGCCATCCGGTGATAGCCAGGTCATTTTATGAATGCGTCGATGTGGGAAGCAAGTCGAACGTATGACTAGATTTCTGCTACATGCAAAGTCAATCAGGCGCTGGCCGTTGTCATTTGTTTCATCGTGGAGGCTACATCTTCCAGTCGTTCCCCGATGAGATAGCTCATTGCCAACCTGAGCGTTGAGATCACCCAGAATAATTTTTGTGTCGTTTGTGGGCAATGAGTCGACCAGTCTTTCTAGGTGATTCTGAAACGATTCCTTCGTTTCTTCGTTTTTTTATTCGGTCGGGGCGTGAACATTAATCAGCTAGATTTTGAAGAATTTAGCTTTTATACGGATCGCTTACATCCGTTCATTGACTGCCTTAAAATCAATAACGTGCGATTTGAACTCCCCATTCACAATGAAGGCCACTCCAAATTCTCGTTTTCCAATAGGCTTCCCACTTTTAAATATTGTGTGCGATCTCATGTCTTGAGTTTCGTTTCCAGTCCAATTCGTTTCCTGGACTGCCGGTATTTTTAATGGATATTGACTGGCCTGTTGTAAAAGGCCCTTAACAGCGCCAGGGTAATTGAGTGATCTGACATTCCAGGATCCAATGCTATAGTCCTTTTTTCGTTGGCAAGGTCGTTGCCGTGAGTCCATCCATTCCGAGACCTATCTGCAGGTTTCGAAACGATTAAAGGTTTTCCAGGGACGGGAAGTAAGCCCGTCGCCCAACCACCAATCCGGCGGCATGGTTATTATTTCGATTCCCTTATCAGGCGCGGAAGATTCGCCTTCACCCTCTTACGTCCTCACAAAGGAGGTGTAAGTAGGATTTAGTAGCAGAGCTGTAGATGTATTTACAGTTATGAGCATTTCTCGACATTTAATGTTGCATTATTGGGGAACCAGTAAACCCAATGTGCACCCCGAGAGCATTTACTACCATTTAATTGGAGGGGTTTCGGTTGAGGAATCATGGAAGCTATGGGTTGGGAAAACAAAGGGTTCCCTCCTCCTTTCTCAAACGGGCTTGGGGCCGTTTATGCCGGAGTTCTACTTTTTAGGCCTTTGTAAAAAAAATTTTTACAAAGATCTATTAGTTTCGCGACCTGTCTGTCCGTCTGTCCGTGCGTCACAGCTGATTTCCTCAGAAACTATAGAAGCTAGAATGCTCAAACTTTGTGAAAAGGTCAGAAGTGATGGTCTCTCAAAAGTTAAGGCCTTAACAAAAATTTAAAAAATGTTTAAGGGGGGTCCCCCTAATAACGAATTGGCCCTTAAAATTTTTTTCATCAAAGGTAGTCGAGTGGGGTATCAAATTAAAGGTCTTGGTTAGAACTTTTAGAATCTGAAATGAAAAATTCATTTTATGAAATAGGGGGTCCAGGGGAAGGCAAAATGTACCAAAAATTTGTGTCCCCCCCCTCGCGATTGGACACCTTTGAGCCCAAAAATCTGAAAATTATCACGAATATGGACCTTTATGAGTACAAGGGCAACAAATACCTTAGAAATCGAAATTCACTCAACTTTGTTAATAATAGTATGATTTGTAGATTTTACATTTTTGCCCATAAAATCAAAACGGTACCTTTAAACTTCTTGAAATTTTGCAATTATATAGATTGATATAAGGTTTATATGTTCACAAAATTTAATTGAGATCGAATCATAACCAATAAATAATTAATTTAGGTCAATTGTAGGCAATAAGTCGACTAGTCTTTCCAGGTGAATGTAGAATATTTCCTTCATTTCTTCGTCCTTTTCTTCGGCCGGGGCGTGAACATTTATCAGCGAGATTTTGAAGTCTTTCGCTTTTTTAAGGATCGCACACAACCATTCGTTTATTGCCTTGAAATTAATAACGTGCGATTTGAACTCCCTATCCACAATGAAGGCCACTACAAATCCTCATTTTCCAGTAGGCTTCCTACTTTTGAATATTGTCTGCGATCTCATGTCTTGAATATCTTTTCCAGTTCAGATCGTTTCCTGGATTGCTGGTATTTTTAATTTATATTAACTGGCCTTTTGTAAAAGGCCCTAAACCGCGCCAGGGAAATTGAGTGATCTGACATTCCAGGAACCAATGCTATAGTCCTTTTTCCGTTTGCGAGGTCGTACTGTGAGTCCAACCCATTTCGAGGCCCTTCTGCAGGTTTCGAAACATTTATGGATTTTCTATGGACGGGGAGCTAGCGCGTCACCTAATCACTATTTCAGCGGCATGGATATTACTTCGATTCCGTTATCAGGCGCGGAAGACTCGCCTTCACCTCTTACGTCCCCACAAAGGAGGTGTGAGTAGGATTTAGTAGCAGAGCTGTAGATGTGTTTAGTTAGTGGCATTTCTCGGCATTTAATGTCCCATTAATGGGGAACCAGTAAACGTCATTTGGGAGCCCGAAAATATTTACTACCATTTAATGAGGGGGTTTCGGATGAGGAATCAGGGAAGCTGTGAGATGGCGAAACAAGGGGTTCACTCCTCCTTTCTCAAACGGGCTTGGGACCGTCTTCGGCGAAGTTATAATGATAATTACGTTACATTGTTGAAATTTCACAAAGTGATGACCTCGGCTCGGGAAGGTTTTTGTTCTGAGTTAAATAAAACGAGTTTGCCAACCCGACCTTAACAAGAAGGCAGTTTCACTTGTAACAATAATATCCAGACTGAAAAAGAAATAATTTTTGCTGCACTTCCATCGCAATGATTGTAAATTCAATGAACATTTTTAAATAAAACCCGTTCGTTCCAGGTACATGTTTTATTTTAAAAAAATATCAGTTCTCAATCAAATTATTATTATTATAAATATTGAAAATGTTACATTATTTACAAATGTTAGCGAACTGTTTTTATAACTAGCATAAATGAAATAAACCATCTGAGCTCGTTCTAAATTACATTACATTCCAGCTTTTTCCAATTCTTCCCTGAACAAGTTTTCTAACTGATTTATAAGTCCTACAGCTCGAATATTTTCATGATAAAGAGCAAATTGTTCCAACGGCCCAAGATAGTTCAGTGCTTCTGTGTAACTTTCAATCTTCTTAATACCTTGTGGTTTTGTCGCTTGCGAAACGCCATGTCCATTTCTAGCTCTGCCAGTATCGATTTCCATTGGTACGGCAGAGTCCGCTTCTTTTTTCAGCGATATTTTCAAAGGAGTAATTTTTTTAACCTCGTTTTTCAGAGAAACTTTGAGAGGGGTAACTTTTTTTGCTGGTTGGCTCTCATTATCCGTTTTGGCTTTCAGCTTTGCCTTGTATGTTTTTACTGGTTTCTTTTGCTCCTGAATAAAGTCCAGTCCTTGCTCTTCACGCAAATCATTTATAATAACGCTTATACTCAATGGTTTTTTGTTGTCCTTTAGATTTTTTTCTTCCTTGACTTTCGCGAAGTACATGTAATGTTTCTGCTTGAATTCATTGGTCCACTCGTTGGTCGGTTTGAATTCCTGCCTCCCAAGATGGTTGGCAATCTCTTGTGCGAAATTTCTAAGGATATCGTCAGTAAGATTGATTTCATAACATCGAGCGCGCTTCACCCATTCAGCGAGGACAACTTCGACGGGAGCTACAGGAGCAGATTTAGAGGGAATGAGCCCTTCCTTCTTCTGCTTCGAATATTCCTCCCACATTTGCAAGTGTTCATTGCGATTGCGCAAAATGCCTTTGATTTGGGTTCGTCCGCATTTGAATTTCATCGCAAGGCGCCGCAAACTGATTTTATGCTCATATTGCTGTATAACGCGAACCTTTTGCGCCAGAGTCAGTTTTCTACAGGACCTCCGTTTTACAATCTGACGAATAAAAAATATTTTCACATTAGCAATAAAATGAATATTGATGTTGAAATTCCTGAATTTTACCTTTGGATGCGTATCGTCTTCAAACATTTCGAACATACCGCCTTCCTCAACCAATGATGATTCGCTGCAAACTGAAAATACCCAGAATTTCCTTAGAGAACGCCAGCGTAGCTCCTTACACGCAAATCGGACCGAAAATCGATTCACGTACACATTCTCGGTCCGGAAAGTGCCACGAGAGTCGTCAGCCAGCGAGCCATCTGGCACGTTGCCAGCAAAAACGAGCCACATTCGCCCCACTGGAATGAGGTGAATGAGCCAATTCCATGGGGTGACTACTCAGGCGAACATTCTATGGTTCAACGTGAGTGTTGGTTCTGTCCTTTTATTCGACCCAGAGAACAAGATACGGAATTATTTTGAGCCACACAACGAACAAGGATTCCTGTTTTGTATCCTGTTTAGGACAACGAAGAATCTTTACTTTAATGGACGAGAGAAAGATTGCAGATACATTTTAATCTCAGAGAAAAAGCAGAAATAGTAATCGCAATCCGAGTGGTTCATTCCTCCCTGAATTCAAGGCAGCAGCGCCTGGTTCATTTGAGGATTTGTTGCGAGACATCCTTGCCTAGGTATCAGTGTGTAATTTGCCATTACCATAAAGATGATGAACATACAGTTGTACGCCCACGCTTTATCGATTTTTATTTTAGTTTGTAGTATAGAAGGGATTTTTGCTATCGGTGTGTTTGTTTCAAATGAGGGGTGGGTCCTTGAGAAAGTAATCCATTAGGTAGTTAACTGTTTCATTGAGCCAGCATTATTGGCAGCTAAATTATTTATTTGTAATTTTTATTAGAATTAACATTCAGGTGGTGAATTGATAGGGGCGTAATTTTTAAAAATTTAGTCTAGTAACCTGTTTGAATATTCGAGTTCATAATCATGTCAAGCAGGATCCCATTTAATAGCTTTGATTAACAACGATTTCTTGTACGGTTGTATACCCTCATGCAGGCACGTGGGATTGGAAGCCCATTGACTACAAAAATATGGTACAAAAATGCAAATATGTTCTCAAATATCCCCCAGCTCGGTTCATTTGCCGACAATATTAGGTCATTAGCCTCGACAGGAATCAGAAATACTCGTAAACGAATGTATAGAAAATCCATCAAAAAAGTTGAAGCGTTTTTCAACCCTCGAATAATGAATGAATGAACGGTAACAATGTACTAAGGTAAAAATATGCTTTGTCACCTAATCAGAATCTGTCCTGAGATACAGATTCTATAAATTTACTGTACAGGGGCAAATGGCGAGGCCCATTCATTATCCTGGACGAAACCTGGATAACTTCCAATCGGAAACGAGAATATTTTGATTGGCAAATAAATAAGCAGCAACACATATTTAACTGCCTTAGATAACAACTAAAGAAAGGGATACAAAAATTGGGGATAAATCTTGAGCTAAGTTCAGAGAGTGGACAACGACAACGGGACTCAGTATCAACTAACAAAAGGCTGCCTTTGAACTGCCATAGATAGGCGGGGAAAAACTGACAATAACGAGCTATGCAAAATATTTGAGCATCGTCCTGGAAAGTAAGCTATCGTGGAAGATTAATATGGAGGAATTATCGAAGATGGGAATGGTTGCATTCGAAATTGTTTGCCCTGCGATCAGCCTCTAGATTCACACGGCAAATGTTGGCCTGGTACTCCGCTCTAAACAATGCAACGTACCGATAAAACGTACAAGCTCAAGCATATCTGGGGATAACAAGAGCATTTAGGAAAACCCTTTTCAAGTTCTAGAATATCTAATGTGGCTTCTCAAGGACTAATAGGAGGACCGAAGCTTGCTGTACGACACGACAGAGGGCCAACGAAGGATGGAAGTTACATCGGGTGTTGCCCAGAGATCTATCCTTGATCCAGACCTGTGGAACGTGCCTTACGAGGGGCCACTGAGACTAGAGATGCCAGTTGAGTCGCGCTTGATCGGCTATGCGAATGATGTTGTGGTTCTCGTCGCTAGACGCACCGTTGAAGGTGGGTTCAGTATAGCACTGGAGAAAACCGAAGTGGTCATCTTGACAAAAAATAGGATCTCTAGAACAAGGATGATCACTATTGGAGACTTACTTATCGAATCGAAGCTAGCGGTGAAGTACTTGGGGCTACGAATTGACTCGAAGATGACCTTCGCTGAGCAAATCAGGGTAACGGCTGAGAAGGCTGCTTCGGGAGTATCGGCTCTTAGTCGACTTATGGCAAAAGTAGGAGGACCCAACCCATCAAGAAGACGCCTCTTGATGAGCGCTGTATAGTCAGTGCTACTGTACGGAGCATAAATATGGGGGCGGCGCTCTCAGTGAGGAAGTATACCGAAAACGCTTAGCACAGATACAGAGAAGAGGAGAACTGAGGATTCCGCCTTCATATCAGACAGTCTATGATTTGGCGGTGAAAGTCATTGCAGGCGTGATACCTATTGCCCTCTTTATTAGAGAGCCCCGCACCATTTACTTGCCTCGAAGCGAAGACGCAAGGGAGACGCTTGCCCACGACGAGAGACAGTGCTCACTCAACGATTGGCAACAGTCTTGGGTGAATTGCACGAAGGAAAGGTGGACTGCGCACCCCATTCCGGATGTGAGAGCGTGGCTAAATCGAAGGTATGGTGAGACTGACTTCTATCTGACCCAGCTTTTGAGCGGGCATGGGTATTTTCAGTCTTACTTGCACAAGATTGGTAGGTCACAGCCCCCGATTGTCAGGGTTTCACTGGTGAGGAAGATGATGTCTATCACATATTTTTCACGTGCGCACGGGAGAGCTCACTCCGAATAGTATGGTCGCAGTGATACTCGTATCGGTTGACAACTAGAACCAAGTAGCACATTATGTTCGGGCAGTCCTAAAAGCTAAAGGGAATCACAGCACCTGGGGACGTTGGAGCTGGAGAATCGCTTGCTTGGCAATTCCTTTTCTCCTCTCCCAGGTTGAAGGCGCCTCACGGCGTTACAAAACGAGACCTGGCCCGAAGTAATGTGTCAAACGGTTCCAGGCTAGGTACTCTGGTTGACAGGAGAGGTGTTTAGTAAGTGGTCCAGTCGCTTGTAAGCATGGGAGTCCCACACTCAGTGCATAAACGGCATTCACTTCCCAACCACAAAAAAAGCATTTAGTAGCACCTTCTCGTGCTGACACGTATGCCTATAGAGGTGTCCACGAAGCATATTACGAAAAAATTCAAAGGAATTCAGAGCCTGTTCCTACGGACATAGGAGCATCGATCTTCCAGGGGTAAGTAAGACCGGTTAGACGAGCACAATGCAGGTGTTCAATCGAAGGTACCTGGTTACAATTTTAAATAGCAAGGTTGTTCCAACCTGCAATTTCGGGTTGTAACATTTGACGCCCAAAGTGGGGCAAAGTCCGAGCGAAAACCAATAAGTAAACAAGTGATAGTGAATTAGTGTTAGTGACAGTATGACTTTGTGGGGGTTTTGCTTATATTAAGATAATAATTAGTGCGTTAAATAATCAAGAAAAAATATCGATTGAGTTGTACTGAAAATAAAGATAGAAACGAAAAAAAGATATTTTCGTTAAATAAGGGTTAATTTTTTTTTGCTAATTTTCTTTAGAGACAAGATAAATGCAATGTGGAATAATGTCGGGGAAGTCGGAAATTCTCGTTCATCGACTCAATCGAGAAGAATTGGAATAAGAGCTGGAGATATGAGGACAGTCATTTCGGACCGTCGGAGAAATGCGGAGAACATGTCGTGCGGAAATAAGGAGGGAAGCCTCGACAGATGTATCGATGATTTTTGCGAAATCGTATCTCTATACTCCGGAGCAAGATTTGGAAGCGGTGGAAGTGAAATACAAGAGGTCATTAACTTTGAAAGATAGAGTTTGGACTTCGAAAGTTATCGAGTACGTCGTATAAATAGACCAAAGCAACATATTAAAAACCAAACTCGTGATAGTAATGAGAGCCCTGCTTGATAAGGTAGAAGGGAGGACAATAATAGAAGATGAGATGGCGGGACGATCAGTCGAGTTGATGGTGGAGTCACGAGATGAGCGATCTCCTATAGCCTCTTCAGACCCTGGGTACACATATGTGTACCATTGCAAAAAAGAAACAATAAGTGAACCTCTGCGATCTTTTTTAATTCATAAAAATTGCAGAACATGGCTACTGCATGTAACAAGAATATCTTTAGGATAGCATTTGAATTGAATGCTCAGTCGTTTTGAGTGTGGGTGACGAGTGGACGTTTATTTTAAGCGAAGAAGGCAGGAGAGCGTTAAATTTCTAATATTTTTGGTGCTTTGAAGACGGATCGGCCAAAAGTTTACAAAACCGGTAGAAAATTTTAGTTTCGGTAAGTTTTTCGTTAGTATATCACGTGCTTTTTGTAAGGTACACACTTGTGCACCTCAGGATTGAATTACAGTTTTTGTTAATATGAAGTCAGGTAGAAATGACCAACTTCACTGGTATACAAATCATCATGGGCACGCTAAATTCCCCCAAGCGAGATTGTACTGGAGAAGAGACCTTGCTGTGCCCGTCATAAGCGAAACTATGACACGCGATCACACATGTCCATCGACGAGCAGATGATACCATTTTCAGGAAGATGTTGGCAATATGTGACTTCGAAACGTAATCCTTTAGGGTTGAAAAATATTGTTTTGGCTGCGAGGGACGGTCTTGCATTGAACTTTGTCATTTACTTGGCTTAGGTGGAAGCATCGTCAAACTGCTCTGCCGGACAATTGATCAACATTCTGTTTTACAAATCTGAGACTTGCAGACTATTTGAACGCAAACAAACAGAATGTGTTCATCACAGGGACAGTTATGAGTAACCGGTTTGGTGAAATTTCCATAAAATTGAAAAATGACAAGCAGCTCAAAAGAGGCGAATGTGAGAAACGATGAAGACTCGGAGAAGTATAGAAAATGGGATATGAACCTGATTAAGATCGGGTGCGCACTGCTCAGCTACACACGAGAGGTCATAAAGGTCACGCCATTTTTTGTCAACTTTGGACGAGATATAGTGACGTACTCTGAGCAGTATGGAGCACAGAGGAATAGAGAGATAGCCTCCACGCCAGAGGAGAAGGCCAGACGCCTACAAGAGATGCATAGTGATATTGCTCGTCGAATGAAGACGGTTGTGGAGAGAGGTGTGGCGAGATATATCCTGCGAACATGACCAGCACGTTATTAGGTGGGTGACCAAGTCTGGTGGCGAAAGTTTGTCCCATCCGACGCGACAAGGTACTCTTCAGCAAAATTGACTCCCGAATATGTAGGCCCCTTTGAAGCAGGTACCCACGAGTTCGTATCGTCTCAAGAATACGGAACGACACAATGCGGTAGTCTGGCATGTGAAGAACCTTAGAAAACTATGCATCGTAATGCAGCGGGTTGGGTCTCCCTTTTCTTGCATTCTTTTTCGGACCTTTTTTAAATTTCTTTTTCTTTTCTACCTTAAATGGAAAACTTTTACTTTTCAAAACAATTGGTCGTAGTAAAGACAGCGTCGGTCAAAAAAGGAGCTAGGATAAGTATAAGTTATTAGTGAACGTTACTGACCCAGCCTTTAAGTGGGTATGGGTGTGTCCAGTCTTACCTGCCCAAGATTTGTCTCATAACTGTGGGTTTTATCCATGAGAAGAAGATTATGTTTGCCACACATTTTTCACATGGAAAGGCATGGGTGGGTGGGTGCGCCGAGGTTTCTATAACGAAACAGAAGGGCTCACTCCGGAAAGAATAGTTGCGGTGATGCTTGGACCGATTAACAAATAGAACCATGTGGCACATTCGGTAAGTCCTAAAAGATGAAAAGGACTCCAGCAGCCAGGACTTCAGGGCTCGGAGATCACTCATCTAACAATTCTTCCTCCTCCCTCCCGCTGGAAGAGAGATCCTCCAGCTTGCCGGAAGTAATGTGTTAAACGGTTTCAAGCGAGGATCTCAGGTTGACATGGGTGGTGTTTATCGGGTATTCCAGTCACATGAGGGCCTCATACTCAGTGCGTAAATGACATTCATCTCCCATCCCAAGAAAAAAACTCAATGGGAACCATCTAGGACTCTTTACAATGGCACCCAAACGTGCTGAGACGAGAAAAAGAACTTGGGTGACGGTTTGGTAGAATAAATATTAACAAGAGACCGTGATGAGAAAAGTATCATATTGATGATCACGGGCTTGTATCAGAAGTAGCAGTTCAATAAAGAAAATACGTCTGGGTTTGAAGAAAATAGAAGTGCATCAAGACCTCGGCGCTAAACGAGACAAAATGTGACGAAACAGTTCTGGACTTGTTATTACGTGTCGAAGCTGATTCGGGCTTCTCACAACTTTTGTGGGTGTTATATGGCCCGCCACAATAGTCAAGTCGTAAAATGTCGACCATAAAAAACAAAGAATGCCACAAGGATCCACCATTACTTCCAGTTGATAGTTGACTTTGAGAACATAAACAATTGGTCCACCACAGTGAATTTATTTAAAATAATTTCAAAATACTGCTAATACTTCGTTTTCACATTGACGGGAAGTTAAATCAAGCTAAAAAAAACTGCGATAAACGAAATTCCATTACTCGGAACCATCAAACATACGACTCAACCATAATCGCTGTGATCATAGCGAAGTAAAAGAAATGTTGCGTTTTGCATTTAAAAACGAAGACAGTTCATCGCATTTCGGATTTCGAAATTGGAGGACGCGGTCAATGGACCGAGACAATTGGAGGCGCTATTTAGAGGAAGCGAGGGCCCGAGAGGGGCTGTAGTGCTATGAAGAAGAAGCAGATTTAAAAAGTGAATATAGTGTATTATATATATATATATATATATATATATATATATATATATATATATATATATATATATATATATATATATATATGTATATATATATATAAATATATATATATATATATATATAATATATATACATATATATATATATATATATATTGTCGCGTGTTATTGGTTCGCGGCCTATAATTTTAATGTTCCGGGAAAGTGAAAACGCAATGTCTTTTAATTTAAGTTAAAAGAGTTTATTTAATTAAATAAAATGTACAATAATCAGTTAACACTTTCACTAATTTTAATTTTCACTATTAAAATCAAAATCTAACACTTGTCCATAAATTTTTCATCGCAATTGTCTTCTGAATTACTTCACTATTACGAAACACACTTTGCACTCAAACAATCAATTGTCTTTACTTCGCGTTCCACTATATCGCAGTTTTCTTATCGCGGTCGAATGAAATGATCCCCCATTCATTCAGCTCGCCTTTATATAGGGTCTCTAAGTATTCACCCATTTCTCGCATATTGGCGAACGTTCTACCGAGAGGTAGGTTCGAGCAAATTCATGAATGGAGTGACGTCGCTTGCAGATGTTGATTATGCTTGTTGAATTTACTCGCGGGTTCGAGTAAATTCATTTGTTGACGTTCTTAATGATGATGAAAATAATTGCGACAGTAGCTCGCAGAATTATTTGTACATGTATTTATTTGTACATGTAACACTGCCCCCATCTCAGTTCTTTTCGCCCCGAAAAGATGTGTCGCCAGTTGTAGTCAATTCTCCCTGGATGTAATATGGGGCAAGACGGTCTAGATGCACGATTTTCATTTTGGCTCTCGGTTTACGGTGTTCCTGTATGCGATATACGACATCGTTGATTCGCTTTGTGACTCGGTATGGTCCCTCCCAGTTATGTTGCAACTTTGGAGACCTACCCTTTCGCCGTTGCGGGTTATATAGCCACACCAAGTCATCCTGCTGGAAGCCAGTAGAATTAGCCTTTAGATCATACCTGGTCTTCATGCGGTCAGTAGCCGATTCGAGGTATTTTCGCACTGTCCGATGTATCTGGTTCAACCGTTGTCTTAGATCACTTGCGTACTCCGAGATCGTTTGGGGTTTCTCGGGGGGTGTTCCAAACTTTATATCAGCTGGCAGACGAATAGTCTTTCCAAAAATGACTTTGGCTGGGGCTTGGCCCGTCGATGCATGTTCGGCAGCTCTGTACGCCATCAAAAATAGTGGGATATGTCGGTCCCAGTCCCTTTGGTTCTCGTCAACCATCTTGGCAAGGTGTTTATTGAGCGTGCCGTTGAAACGTTCGACCATTCCATCGGATTGGGGATGCAGCGGTGTTGTCCTCGTTTTCCGTATTCCGAGCAGCTCGCACATTTCGCCAAAAACTAGTGACTCAAAGTTTCGGCCTTGATCCGAATGTAATTCGCAAGGTACGCCGTACCTACTGACCCAATTTAACACTAGCCGTTCAGCTACAGTAGTTGCTTCCTGGTTGGGAATGGGGTAGACCTCGGGCCACTTGCTGAAATAATCGGCTACAACCAGCGTATATCGATTTCCCCAATCGGATTCAGGAAAGGGTCCTGCGATGTCAACAGCAATCCTTTCGAATGGCACGCCTACGTTATAGGTTTGCATTTGTCCTCTCAGTCGTCGCTTTGGACCTTTGACGGAAGCGCAAATTGTGCATCTGCGACCCCAGTCCTCTACGTCTTCTCGAGCGTGGAGCCAGTAGAACCGTTCCCGCAATTTCGCTAAGGTCTTGTTAACACCAAGGTGGCCTCCCGAGGATCCTTCATGCATTTCCTTAACCACATCGTGGATTCGGCTTTTGGGTAGTATAGTTTGCATCCTATAGGAGCTACCATCCGCCGTTTCCCATTTCCGCTTGAGTACGCCACCCTCCACCTGAAGGGAGTTCCATTGTGCCCAATAGCTTTTCAGGGTTGCGCCATGCATTGAAACGTCTTTCCACTCAGGTCGCCCAGTCGTCTCCTTCCATACGAGCAATGGTCCGATGTCTTCATCGGCTAACTGGGCGTTTCGAATCTCCTCTGATGACCAACCTTCATCGAGTTCCGCCGTTATCAATCGCAGATCAACGAGCGGTTCCTTTTCCTCAATCCGTCGGCAATGCTTGCAGTTAGCGGGACATGGACGGCGGGATAGGGCGTCAGCATTTCCATGAACTCCGCCCTTCCGATGAACAATTTCGTAGTCGTATGACTGCAATCTTTCGATCCATCTCGCAACTTGTCCCTCGGGGTTTTTGAAGTTGAGCAACCATCTCAGTGATGCATGGTCCGTGCGAAGAACAAATTTCTGGCCATATAGATACTTGTGGAACTGCTTGGTGGCCTCTATTATAGCCAATAGCTCCTTCCTGGTCACGCAGTAATTCCTCTCACTTTTTGAGAGAACTCGACTGTAATAAGAGAGGACTCTTTCTTCGCCATTGATCTGCTGGGAGAGTACAGCTCCAATACCGCCGTTGCTTGCATCGGTGTCAACTACAAACATTTTTCCGGGTTTCGGATACGCCAGCACGGGTGATTCACACAGCTTTTCCTTCAGGGTCTCAAAGGCTGTCTGGCATTGTTCATTCCAGACATACGGACGATTTTTCTCGGTTAGCCGATGGAGACACTTAGCTATTTTGGCAAAGTCTTTGACGAATCTTCGATAGTAGGTCGCCAGACCCAGAAAACTTCGTAGTTGGCGCTTGTTGTTTGGTGTTGGCCAGCTTTTCACGGCTTCAATTTTCTCAGGGTCTGTTTTGACCCCTTCTGCTGATACGACGTGTCCCAGGTATTTTACTTCATCTGCGAAAAGAGTACACTTCTCGGGACTAAGTTTCAAATTTGCCAGTCGTAATCGGGAGAAAACCTCTTCTAAGTTCCGCACATGCTCTTCGAACGTCGGCTAAAGTGTCCATGATGTCATCGATGCGTGGGAGTGGGTAACTATCTTTCTTAGTGACGTCGTTAAGCTGCCTATAGTCGACACAAAAGCGAGTGCTACCATCCTTTTTCTTGACTAGAACTACAGGCGCGGCCCATGGACTGACAGAAGGTTCAATAACGCCTTGTTTTTCCATGTCCGAGATCAGCGCGCTCACTTCTCCTTGTTTGGCTATAGGGAGACGTCTCGGTGCTTGTCGAATCGGCTTGGCTCCCTGTGTATCTATGACGTGAGTTACCAGACTCGTTCGGCCTTGGTCATCCGGGCTTGTTGAGAAGATGTCACTGTACTTGGTGACCAGATCAGAGGCTCGCTTGAATAGCTGCACCGGCAATTTGACTTGCATCAATATTTCAGACGTGGATTCCCGGGCTTTGTCTGTGTCTTGCCTCCTTTTCCAATGATGGTTGTGAGTAGCTTCCAAAGAGGTGATGGTGGAAACAGGCTGGCAGCTGCCGATGACTTCTCCCGCTTTGATGCTCGTGGTTGAGTCTGCGGTGTTAAGGACTCTAACCGGCACATATCCGTTCCTTAAAGATCTTACAAGGCTTCGTCCTACAATCAAACTGCGCAATGCGGATGTCTTCGTTGGCTCTATCAGATAAGATCGGTGGTCTCCAGAATCACCATCAAGCTTGGCCCATACAATGCTTTCGGAAGAATTCAGTACATCAGTGTCAGTACATACCACTACATTCATCTTGGGGATTTGGACGCTGGGATCCTCCATCAGTACTTCGACATTCTGCCATTTCAATACACGTTGGCCCAAGTCCAACGTGATTCCATGTGGTCGCAGAAAATCCATTCCGAGAATGCAGTCATCCATAATGTTCGCGACCAGAAAATTATGTCGGAACACAAGGTCTCCCAACTGTATCTGGAGGTTGACCTCTCCATGAACAGGTGCAGTTTCTCCCGTAGCTGTCCGTAGTGAGAAAATTCTGCCCTTGTGAAGTTGTTGCTGTCTAACTAGGTCTTGTCGGATAATCAATCGGGTTGCACCAGTGTCGATTGTTATGGTGCAGTGTTTTCCGTCAATTTGACCCGGAAGGCATAAGTCCGCTTCTCCACGATGTAGTCTTGACACGATGATGGTGGTGCTGGGGACGTCGATCCTCCTAGCCAACCTCTGCCCCACGAAGTTGGCTCTTACATGTTTCCCGACCCCTCTGTTTGAAGGGCTTCCATTCTGGGCTCCTGACTCGTTCTGGATTTCCTCCTAGCTGCACACCCTGGACAATAGCTCGGTTTTCTTCGCTTCTTGCAGTCTCTTGCAGGTGCCCCTTCTCTCCGCAATTCCAGCATCTAGGCGCACCATTTACATGCGGATCTCGCTCAATTTCCACGCGCTCACACCTGCACTCGTCTGTCACTACCTCGCGAACCCGGGCAGTGGTACGAGTCACATTTTTCGCTGCCTCAAAGTTCGGACTATAAGCCAATGCGTCCTCAACCGTTTGCTTTTGAGCTAAACGCACGGCTTGTTGCAATTCCGGGTCCTTTAGTGCGCTGATGAATGCTTCTGTTGCTGCATCATCACGATGTTCTGGGTCGTAGGCTGGATAAGCCAAAAGTGCCAGTCGCTCAATGTCTTGGGCTAGCTGCTGTAGGGTTTCACCAGACTTCTGCATTCGATGCCTTAGCTGTGACCGATAAATCTGCTTTAGATGATCGTCTCCATAACGCATGTCGAGCGCATTCATTATAGCATTCGGGTTTGAGTGCAATTCAACGGGGATCGTCTGCAACAGCTCGGCAGCTGGGCCTCTTAGAGCAAGAATCAATGCAGTTGCTCGTTCCTGCTCATTCCAGTGATTTATTCGAGCGGCTGCGTCGAACTGGGTTTTGTAAATAGTCCAGACCGTTTGCCCATCGAATATTGGTGCTTGCA